>OW240922.1:98728009-98785380 GCA_933207985.1 Pelobates cultripes | reverse complement strand
CCCCCCTTTCCCTGTGTCTCTCCCCTCCTCCCTCCTCCCTCTATCCCCCTCTCTGTTTCATTCCACCCCCTTTACCTAGAGAAATCAGGGGGCCAGCCGCGTTCCAGGCTGGAGCCGCCGGGCCGTGTGGCAGCTTCACCGGTCCGGCGGCATTCCTGTCACTGGCTGCTGTTGCTGATGGCTGAAGGAAGAGGAGCATGTCTCTGTACCATGCTCCCTCCCGGTTCCTGTGCTGGGAATTGTGGGAACCGCGAGGGAGCATGGTACAGAGACATGCTCCTCCTCCTTCAGCCATCAGCCACAGCAGTGTCAGGAGTGCCGCCGGACCGGCGAAGCTGCCACCCGGCCCGGCGGCTCCAGCCTGGAATGCGGCCGGCCCCTCTGAGTGTGCCACCGGACCGGCCACCCGGTGGCACCTATGTGGCAGCGCAGCCCTCAGGTATCACCGGTATCCCAGTGGGCCAGTCTGGCCCTGGCTGGAGGTATATCCTATAGTTTAATGAAGTTGTTTTGGTGTATAGATTGTGGCACTGCAGTTTCACTATTCAATTCTCTGCCATTTAGAAATTTAATCACTTTGTTTTTGCAGCTCTAGCCCCACTTCCCCTGGTTGAGACTCACACAGCCTCCTAAACACTTCCTGAAACAAGACATCTGATGTTTAAACTTCCGTTATTGTACAGTGTGTTTTTATTTAGAAATTCCTCTGTTAATAGCCTTCTAGATCCTGCAGAAGCCTCTTGTGTGTAATCAAAGTTCAATTTACAGAGCAGGCGATAAACATAAACACATTGTGCTTTAAAATTTGATTGAAAATTAACAATGTTTTCATGGAGGCTGTGTGACTTCTGGTGTAAACATACCACACTGGATAATTTAAATTTTTTTAATATTTTTAATTAATATGTATTTCTCCCCATGATGACCATCATCAATAACCCTAACTATAAGCTATATAGTGAAATCCCCATAGTCTCTTAAGTCACAGACATTTTATAGATTAAATGTAGAAGACTTCCTGTTCTGTTCCTCTTGGAAGTGCATCAGTTCCCTTTAGCTGGCCTATGGTGGCACCTCGGACAATTTGCCAGGCTCTACTTGATCTCCTCTCTGCCAGTGCTTCTACATTGGGTTCATTTTCCTGGTGACAATTTACAGCTGAGATTTGAATATTAGGGATTTCTTTTCCAGAACTCTTCTCTGTACTTTGAATTTTGTGTGATGATACTGCAGTTACTTTGTGTGTATCGTGCGTTTCTTCGACACTAAAAGAGAATGGCGTTAGTAATGCGGATATAATGGAATGCTCTTGCTGATTGCTCCTTATTAAGTAGTTTTGTCTCAGAATTGCTCTAACATAACTTCAAGTCCTATGATACTATTTACTAAAATCAAGTCTATCTCTATGGAAATGTTCTTGCATATTGGTCCACTTTTGAAGATGTTTCCTGTAAAACTGTGCTGCATATGCTTGCTTGCTATTCCATAGAAGATCAGTGAAAACTAAAAAAATAAATTCTTTTAGAAGACAAATACAATGTTCACAACTTAACCTATTACGAGATTAACAAACCCAGATGAACTAGCAGAGGATTACTTACCATAAATACCACTTGTTCCCAAGACCATACTTCAAGCCACAAACACCAAGGCGAGGCCAGAAATATCTCGGGACTTTGCTTTCCAGAGTCACTGTAAGTGCTGCAATCTGATCGGGAGAGAAAGTTTTGTAACAGAATGGTGTTGTAGTATAAGATTTATCAAAAATGTTTAGATTATTGAGTGACATTGTTTATAGATTGGTATTGTGGTGACTGTTAGCCATTCAACTTACCAATAATTTTTACTGGTTTCTTCTCATTAAAATGTATATTATCTCTATTTATAATATATAATGCACAGATAGACCGCACATACGTCTAGGACTGAGCCAAAATGTGGTGCATAATAGCAAAAGAAATATATTTACACAATTTAAATTATATTCATTTGTCCATTTAGAAATATTGGGAGAGTATTCAAGGAAAGGTTTGTGGCTTCTGATAGCTTGCAATGTTTTGGTACAGTGTTCTAAAATATCAGCACAGAAGCTAAAATGCAACTTTTGTCACAGCAAAAATATACATGGTTAAATGCACTGATTATGATCACTAGTTTGAATAGAATCTCATAACATTTCTGGTATTTGTTTTCGTAAAAAAAATTTCATAAGAATACTAAAATGTAGGCATAGTGCACAAACATAAATACATATATCAAATGCCAAACACTTTATGTACAGCAAATAGAAGTGGGAAAGGATAGTGGGTGGAGATGATATCTACCTTCATATTGATGGTAAGTAACAGATGAAAATCTATAATATAATAAGAAATGGAATAATGGTGCAGGTTATTTCTTAAAGTATATAATAAAGTGTCTAAGTAAGGAATATACACTCACAAGGGAAGTGCCAAAAGATCACTTGGCTCTGGTGTGCAGCACCTTTGAATCCTTAGTGGGACCCACAGCCCTCTTCCATATATTTGAATAATGCAGAGGGAGTTAGAGAGTCTCCATAGGTGAAAACAGGATTCCACAAAATGTCAAAGTACTCCAAATTTATTAAGTAAAGACATTTGTAAAAACAATGACACACAATACAATAAAAACAAAAATGCATTTTGCCATACACTGGCTTCCTCAATTGGTGTATAATAAGCTTCTTTTGTCACAATTCTTATAAACCCTTTAATAATTCATAAAATACCAGCATTTGGGGGTTCTTCAGAGCGTCACGTTATGTCCCTTGGAGCGCACATCCCGTCTCCTGGGACACACGCTACACTCCATTGTTTTGCATCCGTATGTCATTTCCTTTTGTTTGTGGAATGCAACTTGTGTTCTACCAATTGCGTTACTTACATCTTCTCTGTGGAACACACCCAATTTTACTTTTATTTCATTGTGTGTAATTGTTTTTACAAATGTCTTTACTTAATACATTTGGAGTACTTTGACGTGTTGTGGAATCCTGCTTTTACATATGAAGACTCTCTGACTCCCATCTGCATTATTCATAGATATGGAAGAGGGTTGCAGATCTCCCTGAGGATCAAAAGGTGCTCCACACTAGAGGCAAGTGATCTTCTGGCACTTCCCCTGTGAGTGTATATTCTTTACTTGTGCACTTTACTATATATTTTAAGAAAAAATCTGCACCATTATTCCATTTCTTATTTTATCATAGATTTTCATCTATTACTTACCATCGATATTAGGGTAGATATTAGCTCCACCACTGTGTGTTTGTGTATAAATACATATATATATATAAGGGCATGGAAGGTTACTATTGCAGCATGAAAAGAATACCTTGCTGTGTTCAGCGTCAATATTTTTTGAGGGGTCTAAAACTAATAGAAGCATTTAAAATGTCACCGTTATGAACAGAGTTGTAATGCACTCTTACATGAAACATAATGCAGTTTCAGAATTGTGCAAACAATGGTCAACCTTCCAAATGTGTCATTTTGAGTTTATATCATATACCCTGTCTGCCAGATTTCACATGTATAAAAATGTGTTCTAATACGGACTTATTTCACTCCTGTGAAGACAAATTCCATTCGACTATCAGATAATTTAGGCCAGTCTAATTTCTGTTTTAGATTTTATTAACTAGAACATATTATTATATTAACAGTTTTGTTTGTCTCACAAGGGTAAATATTGAGAGGTTACTATTTAAATTTACAAACGTAAATGCTGTTAAAGTTGGGTACCTTTATCTACATGTTCTTGAATAGATTTGTAATGATTAAAAATCAACCTGTGTTTTTGACTGACTATTATGAATTTGGATGAGCACACATTTAATTAATTAGAACTGACCTGCGCTCTCCACAACTCGTCCCTCTCTTGGGCAACTCTCCAGAATGTATCCCCCATCATCGCAATTAGCAAATTCATCATTAAAAGGTTTGCAATGAGCGTGAAGGGAAAATAAATGAAATTAAACATGAATGGCAGATCCACATCATAGTTTGCTGGGGAGTTTATAGTGTTGATAAATAGCTGGTATGTGCTGTAAAGAGACATTTGATAGTTGTAAAATATCCCCATCTTTTTGGGATCCTCTGTTTGGAAGATCACACATAAAGCTGAAATGAAATAATAAAAAAAAACATATTAGATTGGTAATTGGACATAAACCACACACACACACACACACATATTCCTACATATTTGTAGGAGTTAATTAAGAGTTAACTTACTATTTGGAATACAGTAGAAGAAAAAGGTCAAAAAGAACAAGGGGAGATTATGGATGAAGTAAGTCTGAAAGAGGTAGCGAGAGCATGTCAATAAAAAAAAATGGACTAGGGAGAGGGGGAGACTTTATGGGAGAATTGGGGAGAGATACAAAATGTGGGGAAGAGTGGCAGTAATATGATGGATGAGAAGAGGATTGTGAGTGAGGTGATATAGGGGCAGAGAGGATGGAATAGAGAAACAGAGTGGACTGAGATGGATAGTTAAGAGGAAAATTAAATAGAAGGTTGTAGACAAGAGGGGTAGCAGGGGAGTTCACTGAACCCATGTGGATTTAGGCTACATTTAAATTACATTTAGTCCATTCTCCCGCTTTAGTGCTGTAACAAACTTAGGAGACACAAATATAAATATTCACTGAATAGTGGTTCTCCTGGACATAGAGTAGAGATGTTTATCATGAACTGTTGGAGACAAATTCAAAATATCGAAAGGTTTCTCTGGAACTCTCAATATTGTCAAATTTCAAAATCCTATAGCTCTGTCATACAAATCAATACAGAGCAACCCGAATATAATTTCAGACTTCTTTGGACCAGGCATAGCTGATACCCCTCTAAGTACAAAGAGCATGGGGTTCACACTTGGATTACACTTTTAACTTAGGGAAAACCTTACCAAACAAATTGCAACAAAAACAGAGAGTACGAGAACACTGGAAACAGGCAATAGCTCACAGAAACCCCAATAGTTTGCCTTAATTGAATGTCTATCAAATATAGATAATAGAAAAATAAAATTTCCTATATCTGTTTCCATATTTTGCACAAAAGAAATCTGTACATATGGTCAGGACACATCTGCATCCCATCCAACAGTCATCTGCTTTAAAAATGAACTAGTCATGGTGCAAAAAAAAGTATATTAGACATGTGAAATCCGTTCGTTCTGAATGCAAATTCAGCCGAATTTCAGCAATTTGGACATTCGGATGCTTCCAAATGTCCGAATTGCCGAAGTGCTGAATTTCAGAAGTGTAGAACCAAACCACCGAAGTGCCAAATTGTCAAAGTGCCGAAATTCGGAAGTGCCGAACTGAACAGAAGTGCCAAATTTCAGAAGTGCCGAAGTGCTTTGGATTTCTGAAAAGTGGCAAAACACGAGAGGGAGGGAAAATCATGTGAATGATGACAGGAATATAACCCTAACCCTACCCCTAACCTTACCCATGACCCTAACCCTACCCCTAACCCTACATCTAACTCTACCCCTACCCCTACCCCTAGATGTGTAAGTGGTTGTGGTGGTTAGGGGTAGGGTTAGGAGTAGGTGTAGGGTTAGGGGTAGGGTATGGTGTAGGGTTAGGGGTAGGGATGGGGTAGGGTTAAAGGTTAGGGAATTGCTGAAGTCCCAAAGTGCCAAAGTCCTGAAATGCTGACGTCCCGAATTTCGGAAGTGCCGAACCGAAGTGCCAAAGTGCCGAATTGCCTAGGTCCCCAATTAACGAAGTCCCGAATTTAGGAAATGTCGAACTGAACCTAAGTGCTGAATTGCTGAAGTCCCAAATTTACGGAAGTGCCAAACCGAACCAAATTTTTTGCCCATGCACATCCCTAAAGTGTATTATCTTTTGGCCAGCGGTGAACTGAATATGAGGTAAATACATTTTGGCTTATTTATTTATGGATACATTTTGTAGTTCAATAAATCAATAATTCATTCTTACCAGAACCAAATCCTACAATGATTACCATCATTAGCCAGAAAAATCTCACAAGATCTCCAAACATTATCTAGAAAAAAAAAATCTGGATTATGACAAAGCTACATCTGCTTTTCTTTATTCATAATAAAGTTCTATTGAATCACAGGGCAGGCCACTGAGTGGACTATGCGTATCAAGTAATTTGTAAGCGGTTATAAGGGCTCCTGTTACTTTCTAAATAGGAATAAATGCTCTAATACACCACTCTACTGTGGAATTTTGATTCTGACCAATCTGATTCTCCAGGTCTAATAAATATACATATATGCTCACTTCGTATGATCAGGGATGATTAATATTGAAACTATTCTAAAAAAAACACTACTCACTTTGTGTAGCATCACAGTAAATGGTCCTACCATCTGAAATCCTCTTGCAAAATATATCATGTAACACCAGCCAAGCACCAGGGCGATAGACATGGGGATCAGCTCCCCATTGGAATGTGTTAGCCTCAGGACCAAAGTTAGCAGAACCATGCAGGAGTAAGCCATGCTGCAAGGACGGGAGACACCAGAATATGATGAGGATTGCACAACGTATTGATCAATGAGAGTTCATAGAATGTGGGATTGAGGACTTACATTTATATATAAGAAGCAATATTATCCCTTCACTACAACCCAAAATGGATATGTTATCAGCAAACAATGGGTCAAAGGATTTAAGTACCATTAAGTACCATTTTTAAGTGCCATTTGCTTAAGCAAAATGGATATTGCAGGGGTGAGTTTTAACAGAACTTATCAATTCTATCACTGATTAAACAACATACGTAAAATATAAAATATGGGTTATTTTAAATATTTATTCTATGTTACTGTCCATTATTCCAAGTTAGCTAAATAAAGTGCACCTGTCATCATTCAAAATGCTTATCTAGTAGGGAAAGTCATGTTGAATAATTTGCACCTCTTCTACTAATGTATTCCATAACTTGTCCTTATTTCTCTTTGTGCCATTAGGACTTATTGCTGTCAAATCATTAATGGACAAAAATAGAGAGGGAATAATTATGCAAACCAAGCAAATTTGACTGCTTGCAGAAAGTAATCCTTTAAACTGTTGATGTATAAAATGTGTATCAATTATTAATAGAATCTTAGAAGGAAATAGTAAGGGTGTAGGGAGAAAAATGACAATACAGGATACTTGGTACGCACAGAATGAGATTGAAATATCCAGCTGAAACCATATCTGTAAAAAAAAAGGAAATATTCCGAGCGCTCATTAAGACTTGGATCTGTAAAAGAAATTAGATTTAAATGGTTAATCCTGAATGCTTAAATGACAGTTTATACATAATATTTATTACATGTGAATTGCATACATATATTGCAAGACTGAATATTCTTATTTTCTTATAGTTCAAGCACTCTTCAAAAACCTCTCCTTAAGAGTATTATTTACTTATACACACGGACCACACATTTACTCTCGTCCTATTGGAAAATCCACTTCTATTATACCCATTGTCCATCCTGTCTTGATCATCACCACTGTCCATCCACTCCCAGTGATCATAGTCAATCTTTTAATCTTTTTGCCCATTATTGAACCAGTCTATCATGCCTATATTTGAGCCATTTCCCATCACAGTCATTGTGTTTACTCACTGACTGCCATTCTCATCTTTTCCCTAATCTTTCCCCTATGACAGTCATCGTCTAACCACCCTCTGTCATTCTCATTGCCCATCTACTCTCCTCAAACCTCTGTCCATCCATCTTGTGCAAAATTCTAACCATCCATGGATTCAACATATATCCAGTCTAATCGCATGTAGCCATCCATTAAAACATATCTATAGTTACCTCTACAAGGAGCATGGCCATAGCTCCAATTACTGAGATCAACTCTCCGACTAACCTTACTTTATCCAGTGGAGTGTTGTAAGAATCCTAAAGAAAGAATAACACATAACTATGTTATCATATCATTTTGCAACCAAGAGAGTACTCACAAGATTTTTCTTTGGAATATACAATGTTATTTTATTGTTACATAGTAATAAAAAAATAAATGATCCATGTTGATGTTCCAGTCCCCTTGTGGACCATATATATATTTACAAGTGATTAGTATAGTCTTTGTTCTACACGCTAATATATATATATATATATATATATATATATATAAGAATTATATCATATATTGTACTATCACTAAGCAATATGTAAAGTACACAAAAGGGGTAGAACACTATATTGCTGTCCTACCAGAAGAGCGACTTGTTCTAGCATGGTAAAGTCCCTTGGGTTTGTTGATACATTTTGTACAGGTTGGAGTGGTCTGTTGGCGCAACACCAAGATACACATATCATATACAGCACATACACGGTAGCCAGGAAGCAGAAGTAGGGACGGCCAAAGATTTGCCATTTCTCATTTACCAGATCTTTTACCGGAGAAAGGTCTAAGATACGTCGTGCCTAGCACAAAAATATAACCAGGAGAAAAATAAATTGGTGTGTATAATAAAAACAAATGAGGGGGGAGGGTTTATACATAAGGAGATTGCAGAAAACGTGTGGATGTATTCATTTAACAAGTAATATTAGTGAACTGAAAGTTCATAACTTCAACCACTCTATCAATATTTTTTTTCTGTTAATTTCTGTTTAGTGAATACATCCTGTAGAGCTTAATTAAGAAAAGAAAATTGAATATTCTTAATTACCTCTGCTTTTCTTGAAGACACCAGCAGATGGAGCACAGAACAGGGTGTACCCCAAGAATCAATCTCTGTTAAATCATACAAGGTGTATGAGGTCAGACCCATTGACCTCACCGTTTTAACATGTTTCTGCAGTAGGTGCTGAAACATCTGGAGGAGATAAAAAAGAGGGATATAATTATTGACATGTATGGGTACTGAAATCCACAGTGCTCGATATGTGTGAACAACTGGTCACAATATGCAGTAAACATAGCAAACTATGCCATCTCATAACTTAGTTCCAACCTTTACACTGGTTAGTTAATTAAGCCCTATGTTACTATGTTTTTCAGAAAAAAACTAAGTGCAATTTAAAAATATAATTGTTGATTGAGCAGTTTTATTTTTTCAGCTTTTTGTTCCTCAATACTGGAGTTCACTAGTATACATACTTGAGCCACTTTTAGATATTGAAACAAACAACAGTCCTTACAACATATAAATTGATTTAAGGGATGTGAGCTTCAATAAACTAAAAGTATAATGCATTATGGAAATAATACATTTAAATATAAAAGAAGGTACCCAGAAAATAATGTCCATCATTTGCTACAAATTCTCAGAATCAACAGAGATCAGGAAGTGATTGAGAGTTATTAGCCAATCCTGTACCTTCTCTTGCTTTCATTGGAAGAATGACACAATCAGGGCAAATGTTATGTGTATGAAGTTCAGCTGTCAGCTTTTCTTTTGGAGGCTAAACAGCACATGACAGATGAGATAACATGAAATAACATGAGTTAGCAATAAGCAGCTTCACACATGAATATGATCAAACTAATTTTTGGAGCTGTTTTTATTAATTTATCATAAAGCTTCATTCATATTTTCATACTTATACTCATCTTCATGAATGGGAAAGCCTATGTAAAATATATGCTGGAGCCTTATATGTGAATCTTGCCTCCATGGGTCTTTGTTACCTGTTACCTGTAATAAATGGCTGACACAGCTTGTCTCCATACATACTATCTGTTCTTTAAAATTCCCATTCTATATGTTTTCACAGTTATATAATCAAGTTTTAGGCTTAGGGACAGCAGAGATCTCACTAATTGGAACTTCCATCTCACCATTACATTCCCTTCAGATGCTGCCAGCTTTAAGGGCGTGAGACCTTGGCTATTCTCAATCTGATTCAGTCGAGGGTATCTCTGATCACCATCGAGCAACATGAGGAGATCAAACATTTGGTAGGAGATGACTTTATTGGGCTGCAGGACCAAAATGTGAAGCACAGTATTTCCTGTAAGGAGAAACTCATTAACAAATGTGCAATTTATTAAATGGAGTTTAATTCATAGAACCAAAGAGCAGAATTTCCTATCGTTCGTACCTACACAGTCCTGAGCACGCAAGTTGGCTCCATTGGCTACCAGCAACTTCACCAGGTCAAAATTCCCCACACAAGCAGCAAATGTTAAAATGTGCTCCCCTGAGGGAAGAAAATGTTGATTTTTAAAACACATTTTTTTATGAAAATATATTTTAAAGCACTAGACAATAATGGTGTAGAAAACACCTTAAGGAAGAGATAATTTGGATAGTACTTTGATTACACAAGTAATATTGCACAAACACAAACCAATGACATCTATTTTTAAAGCTAATTTCAGCAATATACCTCCATGAAATATTTGCCTTATATATAACTTATCAAACCAGGAGACCCCCATATTAACTATACGTACAAGTACCATCCATCATATAGGCCCTCATATTCAATTTACCATTAACCCCTTCATATTATTTGTCCCCTGTATATGCATGTGCAGCACATTTCATTAAGGTATACTTTCCATATGCTATTTTTAATTTTTATATCATTTTTTTTAATATAATTTTTTATTTACTTAAAACAGCACTTCCACCCCAAACACATTTAAGTTATATGAGCTGATGCATACGGACACAGTCTTACCTTCAGTTGTTACATTGTTTTGCAACCTAAAGTTAGGACTCCAGCATCCAATACCACTTCCCTATGGATTCCTTCCCTCTCTGCTTCCACATTTTTTAGAGGTTTACCCATGTAGCCTGTGGTAGGCTGAGAGCATTAACTGATGCTCTGAGCCGAGCGATGGCCTTTCACTTAGAGAAATAATACGTACTAATTCTCTTAATGGATAGCCAGTTTTGGGATCTGGACATTTAAAACAGTATATTATTATGGCACTTGAGGTGGCTTTGCAAGGCACTCAAGGATACTAGGGTCAAAATGGCTCTTGCCTATCAGTTGTCCCAGTGGAACTTCAGATATCTACTAGTTCAAAAAGTTGGTGAGGGACAATCCTCAATTTACACACTGAAGCACTTAGAGGATGGGAATCTGCAGCCCGCAACAGCTATCGCTGCTAAGCTGTGGGCCTAAATGAATTATCTGCTTAATGTTGCAAGTTCAATAGAAACTTCTAAAAGTAAGTTTAGTGTTTGGATTTTTGCATAATGGCTATAATATTTAATCAAGACGGATATTATTAACAGTTTAACACAAAATAACAACTCATCAACTATCGGAGACTACTGTAGATGCAGAACTTGGTACTGAAGTGCTCAAAGTGGGTTTAAAACTGATTGATCAAACCAACATATATTGTTTGTGTAACCAAATAATATACACAGTAATCAGTATATACACAGAACCCAGTGCAAATAAAAAATAAATATAGAATTGGATAATACCACCATATGCCGAAATACAATGGAATGGTACCTAAAATATAAAAATAAAGCACAACATAGTGTGAACTGTATAATAATATAAAGCTGGAAATAGACGTAGGACTACCACTCACGTTTTCCAGAGCCATACCAGTCTCTGTATAGTAGGCTCAGGGGTGCCAATACAGGCTAAAGGTTCCAATTGCGGTGGCAGAAGACGATAAAAGGACTTCAAATAGGTTAAAAAGAATTTATTGAAAATATAATATAAAACAACTCAAGGTACTATGGGGGTGGAACCCAGCATGCAAATACAATATGATAAAAAAAGGCTGGAGTTCCACTTACCACTATAGTTAGTCACCAAGAGTCTAAATACAACTAAAATAAAACCTAATATACTGTGTATATTATTTGGTTTCTTTATTTGGTGTTATTGGGACGCACCACTATATCAGTTACACTACCTACCAACAATTCTAGCTACGATAAAATTCTTTGACTTAAATTGTGAAGCGCCTACACACTATTTGTTTATATTATATATTGTTTGTGTGTTTGTAATAAAAAAGGTTTTATGCTACATATCCTCTTTTTTTTTATTTTATATTTTAACATTCACACTCTTGTATATGACATTGGAACAAATTTGAGTCTTTGGAAATAATGTATATAGAAAAATATTAACCCCTTAAGGATACATGATGGAAATGTTTCATCATGCTGGCCTTTTACTTCTAAAGCTGTGTCCTTAAGGGCTTAAGGTAAGTGGCTGTATTTATTACTTAAAATAACAACATAAGAGGAGTGGTTTTAAAGCTATAGTGCATGTTTTTGCATTGTGTTTTACACTTTTGTTTTTATATTGTTTTAAGTTAACACATGCTTTGTATTTGTCTTACAAACAGTCTTTAATTGGACCTACATGAACACAGGTACTTCAATAAATATATTAAGACACGCCAGATAGACAAGTTGGTAGACTATATCTTTTAAACAGTAAGGAAAATTCAGGATACAAACATTGGATCTAAATAAGCAATGTCCTTTTAATCCCAGTAATATAGTTTGTTCCCCACCTGGATTCTGCAAAGTACTTTTAGGACTGTGCCCGTTGATCAAGAATATTCTTAGAAAATAATTGCTGTCAATCATTAGTTGATCTCTATAATATATATATGTGGTTATCATTGGTTATAAAGATATATCCGGTGTTAAGTGCATGTTCTCATTTAATACAATATTATTGACTAAATAACATGAATTTATTGTAGAATTTGTAAAACATCCATGGGATTTGATAGATACTGACTTAGAGTAGATGGTTTGATGCCACATACACTTGTCTTTTTGCAGAGGTAAAGATTATATATTTATTTCAAAAATGTGATTTATATTTAATTTCAGCACAGGGTTCTTCATGTTTTAAATTGGTAACGTGCCGATTGATATATTATGATAAAAATAATAGGTGACTCAGTGGTGGGTAGATCAAAAAGTAGCTTCATGTAGACTACATTTCCTACTGCAGTGAATTTCTATTTCTTTCTTGCATTTTAATGATCTTGTCTTACCAAAATAAAAGAGGTGTAGGGGATTCTGAGTAAAAAAACTCCCAGTGGCTCTAGGTGAGGATACGTCAGCCCCTCTCTGTATCAGCATACGGACCAGGTTCATGTTCTGATTAACAGCCGCAATGTGTAGGGCTGTTTGTCCTGAAAGAAAAGGCACAATAGTTATAATATTATTTAAATATACTAAAAATATCGTTTTCACTGATAATATTATCATAAATATAATTTTAATAGTTATGGCCTTCTTTTTTTTTGTATAAGCTTTTAAAAATATTAAATATTTTTGGATAAAACATTTTTTTTTATTCACATTTTGGATACACTTTTAGCATGGTTTAATATTTATAAAATATTTTTTTGTAAAGATTTTTTTATATAGTTTTTTTTTTATGTTATATACATTTTTATATCTTATATTCTGAAAACAGAATTTTAAACATTTATCCAAAATATTAAATCAATTGAAAAGCTTACTAAAGAATATTAAATAAGTTTACTAATATTCTTCAAATATAAGAAAGTTTTTGGGGTAGAGCTTATATTGAAATACTTTTGAAACCCGATTTTAAAAGGGTACAGTGTATGATCTACACAGTTAAGGAAAGAGACACACTATTAGTTACAGAAGAATGCATGTTACTCTACATTTAAAATTGTTTACCATATTAATCTGGGATGTTTATCGAACACAGAATTTCTCCTAAATTTCAGAGATAATGGTCTGCCTAATTTTTGTTCATGAGATTAAGGGGAAAATAAAATAAAATCCATCATCCACAGTGATGCTTGGTGAGAAATACCTATTTAAAAATCTCATAATTGCTGTAATTACAGGGGAAGGAAAACAAATGGTGGTTTCAGAAGTATATTTTTTTCCTAACTTGCTCAGTCCCAGAAAAAATGGGAAATCTAAAAGCCTCAGATAAGTGTTATCCTGCATGAAAAACTTGAAAACCCATTGCATGGTTTATTGTATTACTCTTTTCCCCCATTTGTGCTGATATTGGAAGTCAGTCTGCTAGTGGAATAAATGAATACTAGTGTAAGTGAATACATCAGACAAGTATGAAGCAACAAAAATACAATTCATTACTACATAAGAACACAGATGATAGTGATGTGATATAAAGAAGAGTCATCATGTTCCACCTCGGTACATTTCCGATGTCATGGGAAGGTTGACCAGGTAAGGAGCTTCGGTTAAGAGAATTTCAGCAATTTCCTGATTATCATAGAGAGCCGCCATGTGTAATGCTGTCTCTCCTAATGCTCCTGATGATGTAATAAAAAGAAGCCGGTCAAAAATCATGATAGCTATACACATGTCGTGGTCACACTTAGCCATTATGTACACATACAGTTTACATGCATGCTTAGTTATGATAGTTACTCTTAGTTTAGAGCAGCCTGAATCAGACAATCACCAATTTAATTACTGTATTAGCCTGTATTACTTCCACTGGAAGGCATTTACATGTACTGATTATACGAGATGGCTCTTCCTGGTATTTACTGCCTTCTCTCAAGTTATTCACCAAAATGAAACTTTAAAGAGAGTTCAAAGTGAGTATTGAATTTTTTAGGAACACTATAGAGTCAAGAACACAAACATACATTCCTGATCTGTTAGTGTTAAAAACCACTATCTAGCCCTAAAGCAATACATTTCTATGAGGAGAGTTCAGTGTCTCCATGCAGAGGGTGGATACACTGAATGTCAGTACTGTACACTGTGCAGCACTGCCCCAGGGAGCACCTCTACTAGCCATCTGAGGAGTGGCCACTGGAGTTGTCCCTAGTCTGTAATGTAAACACTATCTTTTCTTTGAAAAGACAGTGTTTACTGAAAAAGCCTGCAGGGACTGACTATGCTCACCACAACAACTACATTAAGCTGTAGTTGCTCTGGTGACTATAATGTCAAATTAGCCAAACTGGAAAAATTATCTAAGTCAGCTATGCGTTCAGTACAGCTACTCTGACCTTAAATTTAAAACTCACTTTGAATTTGCACTTTAGTAAATAACTGTCCGTGCCACTTTCTGTCTATACTGATTCTTAATCATTAACTGTATATCTCAATATATTTTATTTAAATTCTATGTTGCCACTTTGTTTTGTTTTTTTAAGGGTTGCTTTACTCACCTCTCTGGAACAAATCACATTTGTCTGATGCTAAAAGCTCTCTCAGAAGTTCAACATTGTTATCCTTAGCAGCAAGGAGCAGTGGGAATTCTTGCGTCCTAAAAAACACAAAAACAAAAATTGGCATCAGACGGTATTTCACTTTATGCGATATAGAAAGACTGGAACTAGGCAGAAGATAAATAAATGCATTTTTAATATCCAACTAATATATAATGGTTTAAAAGGACACTGTAGGCACTGTAACCGCTTCATCTGGTTGAAGTGGTTATAGTGTCTGCAGTCACCTGGAGCTTTCCTTCTATTCAACATTAAATTTTGAATATTGTAATGCTAAACTAGAATCCTCAAAAGCCCATCCTCTCTGTGCTGCTTAGGTTAAGGCATAGGCAAATGGCTATAAATGGCTGAGAGCATCAGTTGACTGCTTTGGCCAGCCCACATTGCTGGTATGAATTCGTATGGCTAGAACGAAGTATGTAATCTCTGCTGTAGACATGCCTTCAGTAGGGGTGGGGCTGTGGGTGGCCAGCGACCCTTATTTAGTGTAAACCTGCTCATAAATGCCTTAACACTGGCAGGGTCAGACCTCGAGGCTTCCAGGAACTATCATCAATTCAATGAGATGAAATGGTTTATAGTGCTTAGTGTGTCCCTTAAACATTGCAATGATGATTTAGGAAACTATCACTCCCAAGAGAATCATCTAAAACATTGAATATACTGGGCAGCCCTGGACTTAAATTTATAATTTTCTCTCATTTGGCATTCAAAACATTAGTATATTTTTACTAAAATTAAAAACAGTCAGAAAAAAATATTTCCAAAAAAAGGAATAGCTGTGTAAAAGCAGTTTGACAGGTATTGTGCCTCTATCTACAACACATTTAAGAATTAACATTTTCATGGAGTAAATTATAGTTTAAAATGTAATGGGAGATTGACCAGGTAATGAGCTAAATAACACATTCCAGCATAGATGTGAAAATAGACACAGTATATGGTGACATTTTAGGTTACAGATAATAACAACTATCAATAAACTTTAATCTTTAAGTTTGGATTCCAATATTGTTGAATGGGTAAGGCAGTGGCTGAGTGAGAGGCAACAGAGGGTTGTTGTCAACAGAGTATATTCGAAGCATGGTCTAGTTACCAGGGGGTACCTCAGGGATCTGTACTTGGACCCATTCTCTTTCATATGTTTATTAGTGATGATGCAGAATGTCTTGACGGTAAGGTATATCTTTTTGCTGATGATACTAAGATATGTAACAGGGTTGATGTTCCAGGAGGAAAAAGCCAAATCGCAAATTATTTTGGTTAACTAGAAAAATGGTCAGAGCTGTGGCAGCTGACATTTAATGTGGATAAGTGCAAGATAATGAATCTTGGATGTAAAAACCCATGGGCAGAGTATAGAATATTTGATAGAGTCCTAACCTCAACATCTGAGGAAAGGGACTTAGGGGTAATTATTTCAGATTACGTAAAGGTAGGCAGACAATGTAATAGAGCAGCAGGAAATGCTAGAAGAATGCTTGGTTGTATAGGGAGAAGTATTAGCAGTAGAAAGAGGGAAGTGCTCATGCCATTGTACAGAACACTGGTGAGACCTCACTTGGAGTATTGTACGCAGTACTGGAGACCGTACCTCCAGAAGGATATTGATACTTTAGAAAAATATCAGAGAAGGGCTACTAAACTGGTTCATGGATTGAAGGAAAGGTTAAAGGATCTTAACATGTATTGCTTGGAGGCAGGGGGGGTATGATAGAAACATTTAAATACATAAAGGGAATCAACACAGTAAAGGAGGAGACTATATTTAAAAGAATAAAAACTACTACAACAAGAGGGCATGGTCTTAAATTAGAGGTGCAAAGGTTTAAAAATAATATCAGGAAGTATTACTTTACTGAGAGGGTAGTGGAATAGCCTTCCAGCTGAAGTGATAGAGGTTAACACAGTAAAGGAGTTTAAGCAGTTTAAGCATGTGTGGGATAAGCATAAGGCTATCCTAACAATAAAATAAGGCCAGGGCCGAATGGTTCTTATCTGCCGTCACATTCTACTGCTGTTTCAAAATATCTATTTTTAAAATGTATCAATAGTGACATTGTATCACTGTTATCTGTCATAAATCTCTGAATCACACCTCACATGTACATATTTTTTTAAAGTAGACAACCAGGGGATTCAATATGCGGTATGTCCAGTCTTTTTAGTAGCCACTTAGTCACAAACACTGGCCAAAGTTAGCATTTATATTTGTTTGTGTGTTAAAAATGCAAAAAACAATTATGAACGCTAACTTTGGCCAGTGTTTGTGACTAATTGGCTACTAAAAAAGATTGAACATAGCACATTTGCAATAACTTGGGTTGTCTTCTTTTGTAAAGGATATGTCATCATGGGAGTAATTCTCATTCCTGGGCTACGATACACTCTCAAAGGCAACAGAACCAATCTGGCAGAATTCAATGTGAAAAAAATGGAAAATCAAGCCTTATATTTGATCCTATAACTTTCAAAAACAATATAAAACCTGCACCTAGGGGTACTGTTATACTTAGGAGACTTTGCTGACCACAAATATGAGTGTTTCAAAACAGTAAAACGTATCACAACAATATCATCAGTGAACATGCCGTGTGTGTGTGGAAAATGCAAAACATGTGACTTCCACTGACAATATCATCGCTGTGATATGTTTTACTGTTTTGAAACAGTAATATTTGTGTTCAGCAAAGTCTCATGAGTAAAATAGTATCCCCCATGTACAGGTTTTAGCGTGTCATGGAAAGTTACAGGGTAAAATTCAGTGCTAGCAAATTAATTTCTCTGGACTTTCGGCCTGGGTTGTCAGGCAGGTCCCTCAAATTGCAATGAATAAAATTACTTAATTATGTAAAAATATTACATAAATATGCACATATAATTTAAATATATATATACATATTTATATATTTGAAGTCTATGTGTATATTTTTTAAGTTATTTATGTAATCATGTGTATCATGTATATATTTATATTTTTTTATTATTTTTATATATTTATATATACATTGTTGAATATATATAATTCATTCTTAGTGTATTTTGTTATAAATATATATATATACATATATATATATATTAATATCAAAATACAGTTAGAATAAAATTACATATATATATCTATTTTTTATTTATATATATATATATATTTATTTATTTTATTAACATTATTTTTTATATGAAACCTTTTTTTTTTTACCTTTTTTTCACCAACAGGCAGTACTATGGACACCTATTACGGACATCAGACATCCCCCCCCCCACCCCAACGAGAGGAACGCTGATCGCCGGTGGGGGAACAGCGGCGATCAGGTAAGTAATTAGGAATTGCTGTGGACATACTGGGCACGACCGCAGTCCTTAAGGACCCATTTTTGTCGGGCGTGCCGAGTACGTCTGCGGTCACTAAGGGGTTTAACTTTACCACAAGTCATTCTCTCAGCAGCTTTTTAAATACAATGTGTAGAATTCTTCAATTTTGGAGCACTTGTAATTGTGTCTTGACAACTGACATTCCCTGAGCCATTGATTTGCTCTACTGTCTTAGTAAGCATTGTACTATTACACTATCTGACCTTGGTTTTCTTACTGTCCAACCTGACCATTCATTTTGTGCCTTGTCGTCTTCCCTTCCATCACCAACCCTGACTCTTGAAACACCTTTAGTTACCTATTTAAGCCCTTTTGTCTATATTCCAAAAGCCCCTTTGTCTATATTCCAGCTTCCCTGTTCTCATACTAAGATGCCTTACAAGAGGCAGTTTACAAGAGGATGTCCAGTCCTCTGCTTGAATTCAAGTGCCAGTAGAAAAACAGTTGAAGGATTCAAACAGATTGTCTGATTCTGAGCACCAAGCTACTTTTATTTCACGACAATTAGCACCAATTGTGAACTTCAAATTATTCAACATAATTGCTTTCATTTTATACTATAAAAACTGAGAGCTGGTGGACTTTTAAGTTAAACCCGAATATAATAAAATAAAAAGATACCTTTTTTGGTGTAAAAGGCCTGTTTTGGCTTCTTCCTCCAACCATCCTGATCCTGCAGTGTAGAACCAAAGCTCTTGAATACTCTTCCAGTTCATTGTGGTCTTTTTCCAGCAAAAAAACATTTCTAAAACAATTAACATAAATGCATTTTAAAGATCTCACCTTTAGGGTGGAATAAATAACTTTTTTTCATGGTAAATCATATTTGAAAACTTCCATATCTGTTCTAAAATGGTGGCAAAAGGACAGAGGGTTGAGTGAGAAGTTTTCCATGCAGAAGAAAATTGTAAGTAAAAATATTTTCTGTATGCAGAGGAATAGATTAAATGGAAATCAATAGATAGATGGATGGATAGACAGACTGATAAAAATGAACCTAAACATTTAAATAGTTCAGTACAATTAATCAAGCTGCTTACCATTTCCTCGTTCCTCAGAAATTAGATTTTGCTTATGTATCAAGACAGTTCTAACATGACAGGACGGGAGGTATGAAAGAGAAGGACTGCCAGCTTTCACATACTGTTTAAGGTGAGTGTACAGTGTTCACCTGTCTCAGCAATCAGACAGGTCTCAGAAGAGGCATTACAGAATTCAGGAATGTGGTGAAACCTGATAAGGTGCTTACAAAACATAGGGTTCTATACACAGTATATGATCAATTCCCCGAGGCCCTGATTTAAATCAGCTTAAACAGTTTCCACCTGTGTCATAAGGTGTCTCAGGATGATAAATAAACATTCTTTATTTTATAGCATAAAAACAATTAATCCCTTTATCCTGCAGAGGACTTGTTACTGAAAAGATCAAATAAAGGTAGAGTAATACAGGGTGTCCCAATATATATTTTGCCTTCTTTTGGATCAACAGCAAAAAACAAATGTGAGGAAGGCTGAACTTAATGGACGCAGGTCTCTTTTCAGCTATGTAACTATGTAATATGTATCCAGGGCTGGATTTACTTGTCAGGTTCCTCTCGGTACACAATTCTAAGGCGCCCCCTGTATCAATTTCAAAATAATGCAGATAAAGTAAGCATAATTAATCTATTAACTGGGCATTCCAGGCCTAAACACATCTAAAAAAACATATTCATATATGATAGCTGCATATGTGTAAATGTATGTATGTGCATATTTCTGCTTGTTATGTATTGTGTTTGAATCTGTGAATACAGTGAGTGTATTGAGGGTTAAAAATAGAGTTAGAGCTTGTTAAGGTAAAGGCAGGGCCAAACTTGCCCTGTTGGATACTGGGACAATATCCAGACGGGCCAACATACCTTCAGGGCCAGTGCACGGTCTCCTAGGGTGCAACGGCCCAGGGGTGCAATCGCCAGTTGACTGGCAGGAGCGTAGCACACAGCACAGTGCTACCCTTGTGCCAGTCACACCATGTACCATGGCCAGGCAGACCACGGTGGAGGATCTTCAGTATCAATCTAACAGGAAGTGCTCACTAATAACAACAAACAGCTTCCTGTCAGCCAGATAGAGGATACAGAAGATCCTCCATCATGGTCTGCCTGGCCACACTACACAGGGGAGATGAGCAGGTACAGTAGGGGAGAGGGGAGACACATGGAGGGGGTGGGTGGTAATGAGACACATGGAGGGACTGGGGGAAATGAGACACATGGAGGGGCTGGGGGAAATGAGACACATGGAGGGGCTGTGGAAGAAAAAGACACAAAAGGAAATGTGGTGAAAAAAGAGACACACATAGGGGCTGTGGAAGAGATAGAATTACAGAGATCAGATGTGGGGGAAAAAGATACACAAAAGGGATTGTGTAGGGGAGAAAGATACACACAGAGTCAGTTGTGGGGTGCCGAATCCAGCGTTTGGGTAGACCTGTAAAAAGAGGACAAAAAGTTTAACAGTTTAACACTAATGCATGTTGATATTTGTGGTGGAATCTACCCTCAAATTCGTATTGATTTGTGTGTTATAGTATGCGAACACTCTGCATTCAGCTCCCGAACGAGGACCACCCTGGTTCCCCATTAGAATGTTCTCACCTAGTAACTTAAGTGTGAAACTGCAAGGGAAGTAATCAATGAATGCTTCCCCTGAGTGGGCGCTATTTCGTATAACCGAATGTACGTGGTCAACTAAAGAGTGACCGCCACTTTGTCTCCCGAACGTGGGCAGCGGCACTTGATCGTCGAGTGCCTGGAACTCTTTTCAGCTAGGTACTAGCACAAACCATGGTAAAGATTACAGAAATAAGAATTTGTGTGTTTTCAAGGCGCTTTCAGTTAATAATTGAATAGAATGACAGCAGCTACCACACAAATAGGGACTCTCTACCCTATAGATTAGTACAAAAAAGATTAGGTGTACACTCAGTATTGGAAATTAATGATAAAAACCACCACTGGTGTGCATATGGAGCGCTTACAAATTTGTTGACTCACCCATATGGGTTAACATACATATGTATGGAAAACGTGACTCATAGCGATATATCTGAAACAAATGTAAATGCAAGAAATAGTGCAGATAACGTTTTCAATAAGTTCAGTGAGGGAATATTCTATATGGTCTCACTCACATGTAGCAGAGCCCTATAGGATAGGCTTGTTACGGGCAAATGCAAATATTACAAGTTTTAGAATGAAATGTTGTATTTCTTAAACTGTGTACTTTGTCTTTAAGAGATATTGCAAACTGTCAAGGTGTTAGAAATGGAATATATTGTTTTTCATAACTGTTTCTTTAAGCAATAACCTCAGTGCATAATATGTTTGCGCCATTTTGTCCCAGACGAATTACAATAACAATAATGCATAAACAAGCTTCAAGGCTATACTACGACTCTTGCAGTACACAATATACTGTGGTAACCCCAAGTTATTGGAACTTCCCCAAATCCGGGAATCTCCCACGACTGTACACTTACGACTTAGTATAAACAACAGATAACCTATTCAGACTTTAAGATGCCATCTTGAACTAAGTCAGGAAAATTTCCATGACGTATACACCCTTTAGTTAGGGCCTTGTATGTTTGCCAAATTCAGGGAGGTCCTAAAATAAATAAAGTAAAAGAAGTGTTACTTTTTCATATTTGAACTACAGTAACCTAAAATGGAGACACCTAAGGTATAAATAGGTGTACTTTTAAATGTTAAGACAGAGAGGAGAGACTTGGAGACAGATGCTGCTCCATCTTAAAATGACAGAGAGGCTGACATGATGACATGTTCAGAAGGGTATGTTAACCTATTAATGATATTTGCAAGCATGTAATTTAATCTTATAAACTCTGCTATAATGGATTTTATATTTTTATATAATAAATATCCAAAAGACAAAACGATTGCTTCCAAGACAATCCTTATTTTATATTGTATTCTCAATTATTTATATATGTTAAATAGAGGATCTCTTACACTATATCAAATTATGGCTAAGATATCTGTATGGTTAGCCCTACTAAGTTCTATGCTTTAAGACATTATAGTGGTAAATAAGGGAACCACCAGCGGTTACAGGCTCAGATCTCAATGGCCTGCGTGTGCTTATGGTGACACAGTACCCAATCGGTCCTCTAGGCGTCTGGAGATCCTTATGCATACATGAGAGAGAGAGAACAAGGGGAAGAGGAGAACCCCTAGTGCGGTCAATCCCAATGTACAATGTCAAATAGACATTGTATCCTATAGGGCTCTGCTACATGTGAGTGAGACCATATAGAATATTCCCTCACTGCACTTATTGAAAACGTTATCTGCACTATTTCTTGCATTTACATTTGTTTCAGATATATCTCTATGAGTCACGTTTTCCATACATATGTATGTTAACCCAGATGGGTGAGTCAACAAATTTGTAAGCACTCCATATGCACACCAGTGGTGGTTTTTATAATTAATTTCCAATACTGAGTGTACACCTAATCTTTCATGGTAAAGATTAGACTGCTGTCCGTTCTACTTCTCGACCCTGAAATTAAGAGAATCCCATGCATGGTGTTCGCACAGGAACCCCCGAACAGAGACCGGTCAAAACTTTACCCAGTTTCACCAAACCGATCTGAGTGATATTTGCATATGTTATACACTCAGATCAGGGCTTTCCAAGAATATAACTTTTGTGGAGTTCCTAGTTATGGTGGGGGTACTTTTGGGGTACTGTATATTTTGTATATATTTTTTGTACCTGAGAGATAATTGAATTATAGGTGTTTCTCAATTATCGCTCAGGCACAAATGATCCTGGGAATGAAAACCATGTGTTATTGTGTTGGAGACCCCGTTTGTGGCCTGAAATAAATCAGTTGACTCCCAGAACTATGTTTTATCTGGTTACTGGGGGAATGGATGTCTGCTTGTTTTAATGGTCCCAGATTGGCTGAGAGAAGAAATTAGAGGAGGTAACCAGCCGGGTTACCTGTGGTCCGCTACCTCATTACATAACCAATACTTTAAATGCCTTCCTAAATTTCCTCTTCAGTTGAGGAATGCATCTAGTGTATGCAGATGATCTCCCCAGTCCCAGACATCGATGATGTGTACTGTGATATTACGCTAGACACTGCAGAAGCAGTGGCTATTTGAAAAGAATGATCTAGAAATGTTGAAGGTTGTATCCAAGTAGTTTTATGGTGTTGTGAGCTAATTTAAGGTTGCAGTAGCAAAAGGATGTGAACACCACCATGGTATCAATTGAGTATGGATTAACGATTAGAAATTCTGAAGTGAATTTGTTGAAAATGTTTCAAACTCCAGTATATGAATGGTTGGTTGGTTGAGAGTTATGCGTGTGCCAGCAATCTACCGTGCGTATGAGATGAGCTAATAGAGTATGAGGTCCTGAAATGTCGTGGTTTTGGTAGGTCTTTTGACAGCCATGGCAGGTGCTTGGAAGATTATCTGAAATTGTGATTGAGAGAAGGTTTCAGCTTCTGGCCTGGTATGTGTATACGGACAAGGAAAGATTGCTGTGTTTATGCCAGCCAAATCAATGTCCTAAATAAGCTCATTATTGTTAGTGAGGAGGACCAACCTTTATTTATAATGTCATATGCTGCCTAGTTGTCTGAGTAGCATTTGACAGATGTTCCCCTCCATAGAGACCCACAGGCTGAACTCCCTTGGGGCCGAAGGTAAAAACCCTCAGGCAAGCCAAAAAGTAAAAATGTTCTAGTCTATAATGACTAGAGTCCTATAGGGATAGTACAGGAACAAAAAGACTGAGGGAGTGGTGGTGGGAGGGGGTATTTATACCTCCATTTTAATTCTGTTCCTGTCTAATTAGGGATAGAGAGGAACTAACCCATTGTTGTGCTGCCATGGATATGGCCAGGAAAGGTTAATATTTTCTTAGAAAGGATTAATTTATATATTCCTGTCTTGTTCCTTTAGAAATCAAATGTTTCATTGCTTATTCCAATAAACTCTGCGAGATTGTTAAAACAAATATTTGTGTTTTTAAAGTGTTCTCAGTGATTAATAATTAGCATGAAATCCTGGGATTATATGATTTATCATATATATATATATATATATATATATATATATATATTTGTGGTCGTGGCAATATAGCCGTATATGGAAACATAGCATATAATAACATATCAATTAGTTGGAATTAGTCGGTTGTGGTGTGCCGAAACCGACAGAGGAGTAGGCCTGTAAAAGTGGGCCCACCTTAGAGGGTGTTTGTAATAGAGGGAGTGGTGGGTGGGGTGACTCGCCAGACCATTAACGGTAATGTGGGAGTGGATTGCCAGCCCTTTTATAGGGAAACCAAGCCCCTCCCACAACTACAGGCCAAGCCTTTTAATTTGTGGTCGTGGCAATATAGCCGTATATGGAAACATAGCATATAATAACACATCAATTAGTTGGAATTAGTCGGTTGTGGTGTGCCGAAACCGACAGAGGAGTAGGCCTGTAAAAGTGGGCAAAAATAAATTACCATAAGACATAATACGCTGACCAAAATCTTTATTTAGATAAGTCACAGAAAGCTAGTCTTAATTCTTTAACAGGATTGGGTATGTAGAGAGTATAAGCGGAAGATTTCCAGCATCCCATTGTTTTGATGATGTGCGGAGGAATGTGGTTAGCAAAAGCTGTAGATGCTGCTCCGATTCGAAAAGAATAACCTGAAAATTGACTAGGGTTCAAGCCGAGTCTAGTCAACAGCAGTCTTACATAGAGCATAAACTTTGCTGTAGTTAGAATGTTACCGTGCAGTTCTAGCAAAGGTTGTAATGGTTGTTTGTGGAGTGATAGTAGATAATTGTCAAAATTTTGTACCGGGCACCATTTGTTATGAGTAGGGTACAAGGGGATCGTAACGGTATGACCTATGGTGCTGGTTTTTGAGTGTTTTAGCATGAGTAGGTAATGGTCGTTCTGTTTCGCTAAGTCCATGGTTCTTAGGTAATCGGGGGACGTGATAGTCCTAGTTGTGAATTCGTTGGGACGGAGGAATCCATAAAAAGCAAGATATATGGCTGATTTTATTACAGTGTTTGTCCTGGGCTCAAAAGGAGAGGAATCTAACAAGTTGACTAGTGCATGAAATACATGGTTATCTATAGGTAGTCGTTTCCCGGGGACATGTGTATCTAATTTCTTAATGCCTCTAAGAACTGTCTTGATTTGATATGAGGACAGGAAACTTGTGGCGTTGGGTTGTTGAATAAGCATGTGGTGTTGAATTCCCGTAAGGTATAGTTTTATAGTGTTAAATGATAGTTTAAGGTTGATGTGGCAAAAAGAAGTGAAACCCAATATTGATTCTATCGTGAACATAT
This sequence comes from Pelobates cultripes, assembly GCA_933207985.1. NCBI lineage: Eukaryota > Metazoa > Chordata > Amphibia > Anura > Pelobatidae > Pelobates > Pelobates cultripes. The sequence continues at coordinate 98,759,435 of OW240922.1, read as the reverse complement.
CGTGAATGTGAAATTCAGTGATGAATTTTTTGAAAATGTGAAAAGCTCTGTCGTAAGTGTTTCTAGTGTTTACAGAGAGTGCCAGGTGAGAAATGTGACGTGCGTGATTTAACAAAGCTTTTAATCCATTATCATGTCTGTGAAAAGTGGGGCTGGAGTTGCCCGTCTGGAGGCGGTGGGTAGTGTCGTGAAGAATTCCTGAAAACGAAATCGAGACAAGTGATCAGCACTGATGTTTGTGCACCCTGGAACGTGAATACATGTTAGAAAGAATTGACAAGTGGCTGCTACCCATGTGAGTCGTCTCAAGAGCCTCATAATTACCAGGGATGATGACCGGCCTTTATTGACAATATGGCAAGTAGCCATATTATCAGAATAGCACCAAACCGTGTGACCGGACCACTGGCGGCCCCAGGTAATGGCCGCAGCCACGATGGGATACAATTCGAATAAAGCTGAGGTCTCTGTGAATTTTGTGAGTGATTTGACCTCAGTTGGCCATGGCCCCACGAGCCATAGGTCTCCCCATATGGCTGCAAACCCCGTGTTTGCTGCAACGTCTGTCCATATTGTAGGTGAAGTGTCTGAGTGAGATGGTATAAACATGGCACGCCCATTCCAAGAAGTGAGGAAAATCCTCCACATGCGCAAATCGGATGGCGCATGGTTGTCTAGTGAAATGTAAGATGTGTCTGAGGTGAATTGTGGAAATAGTGATAGCAAATGTGAAATAAATGATCTCCCCTGGGGAATGATTCTCATTGCAAAATTAAGCGATCCCAGCAATGATTGTAGGTCTTTCTTAGTGCAACGACCTTGCTGTAGGTAGTGGTCAATACTTGCCAGGATACGCTCAATTTTCTCATGAGGGAGGCTAGCCTGCATGTGTACTGTGTCTAGTTGTATCCCTAAAAATTGCATCTGGGTGGCGGGCCCCAGGGTCTTGTGTGGGGAGACTGGAACAGAAAGTGACTCAAATAATGCCAACATGTGTTTTAAACTTGTGGGTGGACTTGTGTTGTTCTCAATTGTGAGGAAATCGTCTAAATAGTGAATCACTGAGGGACATTTGTAAACATTTAGCAACAACCAACATAAAGCCTCTGCAAATGTGTCGAAAATACGCGGGCTGCTCTTAGAGCCAAAAGTGAGACGAGTGAAGAAATAGTTTAACCCTTCCCATTTAATGCCGTGAAGGTGCCAAAGTGTAGGGTGCATAGGCAGTAGTTTGAAGTCATTCACGACATCCGTTTTACTTAACCATGCCCCTGTGCCAGCTTTAATGATAGCCCCGATGGCATGGTCGATAGTGGCGTAATGTAGCGAAAACTCTTCAGATGGTATGAGGGAATTTAGGCTAGGGACCGTGGAGGAATGTGGTGCGGATAAATCAATGATCATCCTGGGTTTAAGTGAGTTTTTCCCCGTGACAATCCCAATGGGATTGGTTCTCCAAGAATTGAAGGGTGGTGAAAGGAATGGACCCAGCAAAAAACCTTGTTTCACCTCGGTTGTGATAAGTTTATGTACCAGCTGTGGGTCATCTCGTGCGGAAAGTAAGTTGTCACATTCCAGTGTGCCTGTAGGTAAATGTATCAACCCTGTGTGAAATCCCTCCGATAATCCTGTTATGAGATCGTCGCTGAAATGTCGTGATGGGTGCAGACGTAGCAAATTGGTGAATAAGCTGAGGTTCACGCATGTGAGATAGGGTTTTGGGAAAGCTTTATTTGGGCACATTGTCTTGGAATGAGCCCTAAAACAGTGTGTGTGCATTAGTCTACAGGAACTAAAACCACAATTGCCAGCATTAAAATTGTTACATACTTGGGATTTCCCTAAGAAGACAATATCTCTTCCTAGTTTGTCTTCCTAGTTTGATCTTGGGGGGTTAGTTGCTGCTTGGTTTTGTTCTACCTCAGCTGTATTAGGGCAGAAATTTGTGCTGTGGGTTGCTGATGAGCATACTGCACAAGTTGGGGGCCTGAGGCCTGCAAAGTGCCTACAGAATAGCTCAGTGTCCAAGTTGCTCCAATTGATGTTTAAGTTGAACTGAGCCAGAGCTGCTGCCACTTTTGCAGAGAAGGAACGATGGTAATCGTAAAACGCTGTACCACCGTATCTGTGTCCCAGATCCACCAACTTGTGCATGTACGTATCCAGCTCGGCTCTTTTCCCTGGGTATACAGTGCAATATACATCCCTATAGATGCCAAACCCTAATACAAATTCTGGGATGTTCAATTTTTTGTTCAGGCGAGTGTCTCTAGCTCTAAGGACTACGGAAATATCCCCACAAGCAAAGGTCCTGTTCTCAAGGACATCCTGGGAGGCAATGAGCAAAGAAGCTAGGTTAACGTCCTTGCCTTCCAGAATGTCCTTTTTAAGGTGAGCTGGGACCATGTGTGAAGGATCAATAGATTCTATATCAGCCGTAGTTGACAGGGTATTGCCGGGTAAGGTATTAGCAAGAGGCTGAGTGGTGACCGTTGTATTTGTCGTGGACTGAGTAACACTACCGGCCTCCAATTTGTCCAGCCTGTCGCTGATTGTCCCCATGGATGCCATAAGGGACGTCATCATAGCATGAAATGCTGGCATTTGCGATCCGCTAGGGCCTTCCCCTGCCTTGGAGTTGTCAGTGGTAGTGTACAATAGCCTATACAACTCCGCCTTCCTAGCTGTAGCTGGGAAAGGGATGCAGCGTCTTCTTAGTTCAGCTGTAAGACGTGGTATGGTCCACGATCTAAGGGATACAGGGCTATTCACGTCTGTACCCGGACCAGGGGTGGCAGGCCTAGCGGGTGTGCTAGGTAGTGATAGCTCTTCAGGGATATCAGGCGTTAGTGACATAACTGAAATTATAAATATAAATAGTCAGTCGTATAAAATGTTTTGTGGGTGGGTACTGGAGGGCTAGCTAAATACCAAGCGGTGAAACAATTAAGCTTCTTTTGAGCGTGACAGATGAGACCCTGCTAGTTGCCAAGCGGCTTGAGAGGCACTATCTATGCGTGGGCCCGAGGGGAAGATTGAGGCCATTGAACGTTGTGGCGGGGTGTAGGCCTCTCGGTGTCATTTAAAGCATAAGAAAGATTGGGAGTGACAGATGAGGCCCTCTCTTTGTATTGATGCGAGGCGGCTAGCTATGATTTGGCCCAAGGGACGTATTACCTCCGAGTGTGAGGTTAGGGATGTTGGCCTCGCGGGACCACTAGCCTATGGATTAAGACCAGAAAATATTTTATCTAATTGGGCCACCTAACCTAGGACCAGTACCCCTCAAATATTTTTAGGGAATAGTGGGTTCTGGCATAGTACCTGAAAGTGAGTCAGGCTGATCTCTCAATGACGTAACTGTGATATTGTCGGGTAGTTTACCTGTAGGTATAAGATGATATGTAAATATCTGAAAAATGGGGTGGTAGTTAGGACCAGAACCTACCCGATAACTGCGGAGGAGATATAACCAAAAGAAACCGGCTCCTTGCTTGTAAAAAGCTACCGTTCCAATGATTAAACCTAGGAGAGTAAATTATATATTTTATCTAAAATCATATGTTTATATGGTCATTTATATGAGTCATATGACAATGTTACCAACCTATAAAGTATAAATGATACCGATCTCTGGGTCCCCAAATATTAATATGAATTCTGGTAAGGAAACCTGTTGGAAGATGTCAGAAATCAGGATTGAATTAAGTGTAGCATAAATTTAAATATATATATTTTTTTTTATGGTGCTATATCATTATGGACCGGTAGGGGGCGCGATTCCACCTAAGAAGTGGATGCAGGATCTTGTATAATTAGTGAGAAATGCACGAATTTAAGTTGAATGTGATGACAGTGTACAATGACTATATTTGTTTGGTAGAAAATCCTAAGTATCTGGCCGAATGCAGCGTTCGTATGAATGCTAAAAGGCATGAATTACATTGCTTAGTGGCGAAGTGTTTTTAAACGAAAAAGTACCGAATGCGGTTGAATGCGAATGGGGCTCCGCCGTGTAAGCCGTGAATACGAAGCGGTTTGCTTTACGGCGGGCCCAACTTACGGTTTTTGGCGGCAGCAGTACCGGGAAAGCTGTGCGGACAACGGTGGCGTCGGGAAAAGACAACTCAGGAGAGCACCGGACCAGGAGACCACAAGGAAACAGGTAAGAGGAATCCAAGATGGCGGTCTGAACCGGAAGTAACGTTTCAGACGCGCCAGACCATTAACGGTAATGTGGGAGTGGATTGGCAGTGGATTGGAAATGTATATTTATTTATTTTATTATTATTATTTTTTTCTATTCATAAATTAGGCAAGGTAGCCAGTGTTATCCTTATTACACGCTAAATTTACAGATAGGTTTTAACATTCTAGTGTCTAGAGTTATACAAATGGTATTAGCTATTCAAGATACAGGTGAGTTATACAAACAGATCCAAAGGCTTAGTCTGGTAAAGGTCATTGTGATGAGTGATTAACAGTGAACACAGTCAGCGTTACTGGAAGGAAACTATAAAAATGAGGAAGTAATAAGAGAAAGGTTGCTCTCATTGTATAAGGACTGGCCCTCAAGGAGTAGCACAAGTACAGGTAAGTGAAAAAGCCATGAAGTAATGTGACACATTATTCACATGCAAGGCAGACACTTTTGACACATGAATTGGTGACTATAGTAAGGGCATCATTCACTTATATCTTTGTAGAGACTGTAAGTCTCTGCACAGCAGGATAGGGGTTTCTCACTGTAGGCTTTGTAGATTTTAACATAGATTGAAATATTCAGATGTATATTATGTGTGTTTTAAAATGGATAAAGTGCTTTGATACGTTTTATTAATTTATTAAGTAACAATGCAACAAGCTGAAAAGACAACACTGGGTGAGTAGGTATCAGTGGGAATATAAAAATAGCTTATAAGTTATAGGTTGCATAAGTTAAGTTAAGTTTAGGATCTGTGAATTGAACTGCACCAGCAGAAATAATGTCTACATTTAATAATTCCAAAATGGAATGCAATTATTATCAGTAAACCTTCAAATAATATATTGATGGAAACATGAACTGGTGGTACTATAGCAATTAAATCTTACTCAGCTCCTCACTGAATCTAACCCTCTCTATCACCCTACCTAATACAATCTCTCTCTTTCTGTCTCACATTCTTTCACTTACAATTTTTTTTGTAATCAAATCTCTTCCTACCTATCTCTTGATGAATCTGAGTATACATGAATATGTTATACACTCAGATCAGGGCTTTCCAAGAATATAACTTTTGTGGAGTTCCTAGTTATGGTGGGGGTACTTTTGGGGTACTGTATATTTTGTATATATTTTTTGTACCTGAGAGATAATTGAATTATAGGTGTTTCTCAATTATCGCTCAGGCACAAATGATCCTGGGAATGAAAACCATGTGTTATTGTGTTGGAGACCCCGTTTGTGGCCTGAAATAAATCAGTTGACTCCCAGAACTATGTTTTATCTGGTTACTGGGGGAATGGATGTCTGCTTGTTTTAATGGTCCCAGATTGGCTGAGAGAAGAAATTAGAGGAGGTAACCAGCCGGGTTACCTGTGGTCCGCTACCTCATTACATAACCAATACTTTAAATGCCTTCCTAAATTTCCTCTTCAGTTGAGGAATGCATCTAGTGTATGCAGATGATCTCCCCAGTCCCAGACATCGATGATGTGTACTGTGATATTACGCTAGACACTGCAGAAGCAGTGGCTATTTGAAAAGAATGATCTAGAAATGTTGAAGGTTGTATCCAAGTAGTTTTATGGTGTTGTGAGCTAATTTAAGGTTGCAGTAGCAAAAGGATGTGAACACCACCATGGTATCAATTGAGTATGGATTAACGATTAGAAATTCTGAAGTGAATTTGTTGAAAATGTATCGAACTCCAGTATATGAATGGTTGGTTGGTAGAGAGTGATGCGTGTGCCAGCAATCTACCGTGCGTATGAGATGAGCTAATAGAGTATGAGGTCCTGAAATGTCGTGGTTTTGGTAGGTCTTTTGACAGCCATGGCAGGTGCTTGGAAGATTATCTGAAATTGTGATTGAGAGAAGGTTTCAGCTGCTGGCCTGGTATGTGTATACGGACAAGGAAAGATTGCTGTGTTTATGCCAGCCAAATCAATGTCCTAAATAAGCTCATTATTGTTAGTGAGGAGGACCAACCTTTATTTATAATGTCATATGCTGCCTAGTTGTCTGAGTAGCATTTGACAGATGTTCCCCTCCATAGAGACCCACAGGCTGAACTCCCTTGGGGCCGAAGGTAAAAACCCTCAGGCAAGCCAAAAAGTAAAAATGTTCTAGTCTATAATGACTAGAGTCCTATAGGGATAGGACAGGAACAAAAAGACTGAGGGAGTGGTGGTGGGAGGGGATATTTATACCTCCATTTTAATTCTGTTCCTGTCTAATTAGGGATAGAGAGGAACTAACCCATTGTTGTGCTGCCATGGATATGGCCAGGAAAGGTTAATATTTTCTTAGAAAGGATTAATTTATATATTCCTGTCTTGTTCCTTTAGAAATCAAATGTTTCATTGCTTATTCCAATAAACTCTGCGAGATTGTTAAAACAAATATTTGTGTTTTTAAAGTGTTCTCAGTGATTAATAATTAGCATGAAATCCTGGGATTATATGATTTATCATATATATATATATATATATATATATATATATATATAAATATATATATGTATATTTATTTTTTTATTATTATTATTTTTATTTTTTTCTATTCATAAATTAGGCAAGGTAGCCAGTGTTATCCTTATTACACGCTAAATTTACAGATAGGTTTTAACATTCTAGTGTCTAGAGTTATACAAATGGTATTAGCTATAAAAGATACAGGTGAGTTATACAAACAGATCCAAAGGCTTAGTCTGGTAAATGTCATTGTGATGAGTGATTAACAGTGAACACAGTCAGCGTCACTAGAAGGAAACTATAAAAATGAGGAAGTAAAAAGAGAAAGGTTGCTCTCGTTGTATAAGGACTGGCACTCAAGGAGTAGCACAAGTACAGGTAAGTGAAAAAGCCATGAAGTAATGTGGCACATTATTCACATGCAAGGCAGACACTTTTGACACATGAATTGGTGGCTATAGTAAGGGCATCATTCACTTATATCTTTGTAGAGACTGTAAGTCTCTGCACAGCAGGATAGGGGTTTCTCACTGTCGGCTTTGTAGATTTTAACATAGATTGAAATATTCAGATGTATATTATGTGTGTATTAAAATGGATAGCTTATAAGTTATAGGTTGCATAAGTTAAGTTAAGTTTAGGATCTGTGAATGGAACTGCACCAGCAGAAATAATGTCTACATTTAATAATTCCAAAATGGAATGCAATTATTATCAGTAAACCTTCAAATAATATATTGATGGAAACATGAACTGGTGGTACTATAGCAATTAAATCTTACTCAGCTCCTCACTGAATCTAACCCTCTCTATCACCCTACCTAATACAATCTCTCTCTTTCTGTCTCACATTCTTTCACTTACAATTTTTTTTGTAATCAAATCTCTTCCTACCTATCTCTTGATGAATCTGTCTCACCTGCTCTCATTTGTCCTATTTATTTGTTCTCCAGAACTGAGAATACAAGGATTTGTCCACATGATGTGGACCTTGCCTTTGCTCCTCTACCTGTGGCCAACCTTGGTTCAGACTCAGAATAACAATGAACTGTAAGTAGAAAGGAATGATCTGCAGGGTGAAAAGTTATGATCGTATCAGAAGTTGATACTGTGTAAAAAAGATTAAAACATTGATATTATTTATTTCTTTGAATAATGTTTAGACACAGTTATAATTGAGGATTTATGAGGTGTGACTATGCAGACTTTTTCTCTATAAGGTGGAATATGGTCTAAACACACACTCCACATAAAATAAGCCAGGTAGTCTAATATTGCAAATTGTACGTATCAATCTATTAAATAGTTGACATTTTATTATGCGCAAATGTTTTTTGTAATGTCTGAGATGTAACCCATAAAAAGAAAGCAAGAGAGAGTGTGCATGTAGGGGGGAGGGGGTGGTTGAGTCACCAAAAAGAAGTAGAAGTAAGGGCAATAGAAGTAAGGGCAATTCATATGAAAGCAAATACAAATATTCTAATATACAGTATATATTTAAGTATATACATTACTCATGAAATACTGAATTTTAAGAAACTGAAATACAACTGTCAAAAAATAGCTTACAATTACCAATTTTTCCAAATCAGCTATTGTTGCCTAAATGTTGCAATTTGAATTTTAATTATTATTATTATTTTATTATTTATACAGCGCCAGCAAAATTCCGTAGCGCTGTACAATTCACGCCAGTTTTGTATTTAGTGAATAAACTCTCTCTCTCTGTGTTTGTTCCAACCAATTCATGAACAAAGAGAATTAGGTAAGGGTCACTTGTGTCATATGGAGTAGACAAGACAATAGGAGGCTTACTCTCCAGGTATAGAATGTATATCTAAGGTTGCAGAGGGCATATACAATGGATGTAGATTAAGAACGTGTGAAAGCTTTAGAGCGGGTAGTGGGGTGGGACAAGTTCTGTGATTTAGTGCTGTAGGGTGAGGATTTGGTAATTTGATAGGCAGATGATATGTTAGCAGTCTATTGTCTGGTCATTTCACACAGGATACAGCTCATTAGACAAACAACAATCTTTAGTAACAAGTAGTAATTAGTAACTATAAATTACATCATCCTTAAATAGGAGTTTCAACAAAAAGCTAGACTAATACATGTTCTATATTAGGACAATTAGCACTACCAAATATTAAGCAACAAATCAGAATGTGAATATGCTAATGGTAACACATAGCCTACCTTATGTATACATAAGAGAAAGTTCTTAGAGAAAGTGCAGAGTATGAGTATTGCCTTGAGCTCTGCTTGTGAATTAATGCCTAAAGAACAGGGATGGAGGTAAGGCACAGTTATACATAGAAACATAGAAACATAGAATGTGACGGCAGATAAGAACCATTCGGCCCATCTAGTCTGCCCTATTTTCTAAATACTTTCATGAGTCCCTAGCCTTATCTTATAGCTAGGATAGCCTTATGCCTATCCCACGCATGCTTAAACTCATTTACTGTGTTAACCTCTACCACTTCAGCTGGAAGGCTATTCCATGCATCCACTACCCTCTCAGTAAAGTAATACTTCCTGATATTATTTTTAAACCTTTGTCCCTCTAATTTAAGACTATGTCCTCTTGTTGTGGTAGTTTTTCTTCTTTTAAATATAGTCTCCTCCTTTACTGTGTTGATTCCCTTTATATATTTAAATGTTTCCATCATATCCCCCCTGTCTCGTCTTTCCTCCAAGCTATACATGTTAAGATACTTTAACCTTTCCTGGTAAGTTTTATCCCGCAATCCATGAACCAGTTTAGTAGCCCTTCTCTGAACCCTCTCTAAGGTATCAATATCCTTCTGAAGATACGGTCTCCAGTACTGTGTACAATACTCCAAGTGAGGTCTCACCAGTGTTCTGTACAATGGCATGAGCACTTCCCTCTTTCTACTGCTAATACCTCTCCCTATACAACCAAGCATTCTGCTAGCATTTCCTGCTGCTCTATTACATTGTCTGCCTACCTTTAAGTCATCAGAAATAATCACCCCTAAATCCCTTTCTTCATATGTTGAAGTTAGGACTCTATCAAATATTCTGTACTCTACCCTTGGGTTTTTACATCCAAGATGCATTATCTTGCACTTATCCACATTAAATGTCAGTTGCCACAATTCTGACCATTTTTCTAGTTTACCTACATCATTTGCCATTTGGCTTATCCCTCCTGGAACATCAACCCTCTTACATATCTTAGTATCATCAGCAAAAAGACATACCTTACCATCAAGACCTTCTGCAATATCACTAATAAAAATATTAAAGAGAATGGGTCCAAGTACAGATCCTTGAGGTACCCCACTGGTGACAAGTCCAAGCTTCGAATATATTCCATTAACTACAACCCTCTGTTGCCTGCCACTCAGCCACTGCCTTACCCATTCAACAATATTGAAAGGTTTACCATCCAGGTTCTATCAGCAAAAAAAATAATAATTATATAGACATGAAATATTGGTGGAATACATTTATTGCAAATAACAATGAAAAACTGTATCCTACAAACCAATAATTAATCAGGCATTCTCTCCTATTCTCACACCCCAATTTGATATATGTAAGGAAATGGCGGCCTGGCTTTATGTAAACCTTGTGTAATCCCTTAAATAGAATGCTAGGGGTTCTCCAATCCCCCATCATTAATGGTGCCAAATGCCAATCCCCTTCCTCAATCCCCACTATGGAGTGAGAGAGGTATAGTGCTAACAGGATGCCTATTCCCACCGACTCAAGATGGGCAGAAATTATCCAGGACAAAATTTCATAAACAATCCTTGCTTTACTTTTATACCCTAAATATTAGCAGGAATGAAGGCACATCCTTAGCTTTTAACATGTTTGATAAAATAGCTTGAAAACAAAATATTACATACAATACCTATCACATCTAGTCACATCACAACTGTCATTACATGCCCACCTGTTCTGATCTTGTGTATGCTGAAAATGGCATATTCTACCCATAAAGAAAAACTTGATCATAATTGATTCTATTTCAAAGTGGAATGTTTTACTCAGTGACAAGGATAATATTGCCAATTCAAAGCACTGACATCAACTTGTGATGATGTGTTGGATTGTAGCATAAATGTTAAAATAAAACATAACAAAAACAAGTAACAAATTGTTCAAAGTTTTCACACCTAGATAATCAATCCCAAAATCCCAAGAATATATATATAGATAAACTGAACAAAATTATAAACGCAACACTTTTGTTTTTGCCCCCATTTTTCATGAGCTGAACTAAAAAATCTAAAAAAAATTCTATGTACACAAAAGGTCTATTTCTCTCAAATATTGTTCATAAATCTGTCTACCTCTGTGTTAGTGAGCACTAGTGATGCACCAAACAGTTCCTGGCAAACATAGCGTGTTCGCGTCCGCCGCGGATGGCGAACACATGCGTGGTTCGATCCGCCCCCTATTCGTCATCATTGAGTAAACTTTGACCCTGTACCTCACAGTCAGCAGACACATTCCAGCCAATTAGCAGCACACCCTCCCTAGCAGACCCTCCCACCTACTGGAAGGCATCCATTTTACATTCATTCTCAAGCTGCATGCTTAGTGAGAGGAGGGAAAGTGTAGCTGCTGTTGATTAGATAGGAAATGCATAGCTAGGTTAGGGTATACAGTGTCCACTACAGTCCTGAAGGACTCATCTGATCTCTGCTGTAAGGACAGCACCCCAAAAAGCCCTTTTTAGGGCTAGAACATCAGTCTGCTTTTTTTTTTTTTCTTTGTAATGTAATTGCATTTAGTTGTCTGCCACTGCTGCCAGCTTCTGTGTCAGGCTCACAGTGGATACTGTGCCCATTTGCCCAGTCAGTGCCACCACTCATATCTGGTGTCACAATAGCTTGCATTTAAAATCAAAAAACTTTTTTCACTGTTATAGATTGAATAGCAGTTAGTTGTCTGCCACTGCTGCCAGCTTCTTTGTCAGGCTCACAGTGGATACTGTGCCCATTTGCCCAGTCAGTGCCACCACTCACTCACTGGTGTCACAATAGCTTGCATTTAAAAACAAAAAACTTTTTCACTGTTATAGATTGAATAGCAGTCAGTGTCCTTAAAGCGGGTGTGTCAGGCTCACAGTGGATACTGTGCCCAGTGCCACCACTCACTCACTGGTGTCACAATAGCTTGCATTTAAAAACAAAAAACTTTTTTCACTGTTATAGATTGAATAGCAGTCAGTGTCCTTAAAGCGTGTGTGTCATGCTCACAGTGGATACTGTGCCTATTTGCCCAGTGCCACGACTCATATCTGGTGTCACAATAGCTTAAGCTTGACATTTAAAAAGAAAAAAAATTTTTTCACTGTAATAGATTGAATAGCAGTTAGTTGTCTGCAAGCGTCTGGGTGTCAGGCCTCCTTCAGCGTGTGCTCTGCAGACCTCTGCACGTGTACTTTGCCACTCATATCTGGTGTCTCTATGGCGTGCTTTTACAAAGAAAAAAGTTTTTCAGTGTAAGCTAATAGCAGTCAGTGTCCTTAAAGCGGGTGTCAGGCCTCCTTCAGCGTGTGCTCTGCAGACCTCTGCCCGTGTACTTTGCCACTCATATCTGGTGTCTCTATAGCGTGCTTTTGCAAAGAAAAAAGTTTTTCAGTGTAAGCTAATAGCATTCAGTGTCCTTAAAGCGGGTGTCAGGCTTCCTTCAGCGTGTGCTCTGCAGACCTTTGCCCGTGTACTTTGCCACTCATATCTGGTGTCTCTATAGCGTGCTTTTACAAAGAAAAATTTTTTTTCAGTGTAAGCTAATAACAGTCAGTGTCCTTAAAGCGGGTGTCAGGCCTCCTTCAGCGTGTGCTCTGCAGACCTTTGCCCGTGTACTTTGCCACTCATATCTGGTGTCTCTATAGCGTGCTTTTACAAAGAGAAAAAGTTTTTCAGTGTAAGCTAATAGCAGTCAGTGTCTTTAAAGCGGGTGTCAGGCCTCCTTCAGCGTGTGCTCTGCAGACCTCTGCCCGTGTACTTTGCCACTCATATCTGGTGTCTCTATAGCGTGCTTTTACAAAGAAAAAAAGTTTTTCAGTGTAAGCTAATAGCAGTCAGTGTCCTTAAAGCGGGTGTCAGGACTCCTTCAGCGTGTCCTCTGCAGACCTTTGCCCGTGTACTTTGCCACTCATATCTGGTGTCTCTATAGCGTGCTTTTACAAAGAAAAAAAGTTTTTCAGTGTAAGCTAATAGCAATCAGTGTCCTTAAAGCAGGTGTCAGGCCTCCTTCGGCGTGTGCTCTGCAGACCTTTGCCCGTGTACTTTGTCACTCATATCTGGTGTCTCTATAGCGTGCTTTTACAAAGAAAAAAAGTTTTTCAGTGTAAGCTAATAGCAGTCAGTGTCCTTAAAGCGGGTGTCAGGCCTCCTTCAGCGTGTCCTCTGCAGACCTTTGCCCGTGTACTTTGCCACTCATATCTGGTGTCACAATAGCGTGCATTTAAAACCAAAAAACCTTTTTCACTGTTATAGATTGAATAGCAGTTAGTTGTCTCAAAGCGGGTGTGTCAGCCCTACAGCGTTTACTCTGCCAGTTCACAGTGCCACTCATATCTGGTGTCATAATAGCTTGCATTTAAAAACAAAAAACTTTTTTCACTGTTATAGATTGAATAGCAGTTAGTTGTCTCAAAGCGGGTGTGTCAGGCTCACAGTGGATACTGTGCCCAGTGCCACCACTCACTCACTGGTGTCACAATAGCTTGCATTTAAAAACAAAAAACTTTTTTCACTATTATAGATTGAATAGCAGTTAGTTGTCTGCCAGCGGATGTGTCAGGCTCACAGTGGATACTGTGCCCAGTGCCACCACTCACTCACTGGTACCCGGAGAAAATTTATTTTCACAAAAGGCAATCCCCAACCTGTACTCGATTGTGCAAAAGGAAATAATGGCATGTCTGGCACACAGTGTTGGGCAAGGGTCCATCTGACCACTGATACCTAGTCTGCAAAGCATGGTCAGGGCAGGTATATCACCTACACTGTGCATTGGGCAAACCTGCTGACGGCTGCCAAGCATGGAATGCGTGGCTCTGCAGAGGAGTTGGTGACACTGCCATGACTTGCAGGCAGGCCTGCTGCCACCTCCTCTACTCCTCCTACTCCATTCTCTTCCATAACCTCCTCGGCTGAGTCCTCTTTACTGCTGCGTCTTGCTCCACATCAATGGATAGGGGACGTAACAGGGATTAAACTGATAAGAATAGTACTACTTAACACACCACTCCTATCTGGTGGCACATTAGATTGCACGCGCAGTGCCCCAAATTTGTTGTGATCTGTGAGTAAGGTAAACGGTTGTCCATACAAGTAAGGTTGCAGCTTTTTGAGGGCCCACACCACCGCCAGGCACTCCTTTTCAATGGCCGTGTATCTACATCCCTGGGCAAAAGTTTCCGGCTTAGATAAGCCCCAGGTTGCTCGTCGCCATCTGCTCTGACTTGGCTCAGTACTGCTCCCAATACAAACATAGAAGCGTCTGTATGGACGAGAAAGCGTCTAGTTGGATCAGGAGCAGAAAGTACAGATGATTTAATGAGCGCCGTCTTGAGCTGTTTGAAGGCCTGTTCACACTCTGGGGCCCATACTACTATCTTGGGGAGGTTTTTACGCGTTCCTATATGGCACTTACTGGGCTTTAGGGTCAGTCCGGCCTCCCTAATCCGGTCTAGTACGGCTCCTATGTGGGTCAGGTGTTAGGGCCAGGAGAAGCTAAAAATGGCTATATCATCCAAGTAGGCGCAGTCATACTCCTGAAACCCATCCAGTAGCCGATCTACCATCCTCTGAAAGTTAGCCAGGGCATTCTTCATCCCGAATGGCATGGCCTTAAACTGATACAGGCCAAACAAGGTGACAAATGCCGACTTGTGGATGGCGTCCTCGGCTAATGGAATTTGCCAGTACCCCTTGCACAGATCTATTGTGGTGAGGTACTGGCCTCTGGCCATTTTGTCTAGGAGCTCATCTATCCGGGGCATAGACGAGGCGTCTGAGGCTGTTTTATCGTTTAGCCTCCGGTAGTCTACACAGAAACGAGTCGTGCCATCCCATTTCGGTACTAGTACTACCGGGGAGGCCCAGGGGCTGTCAGAGTGTTCTATCACCCCTAACTGCATCATTTCCTCAATTTCTTTCTGAATATTTTCTTTAACTGCTTCGGGTATGCGATAGGCGGTTTGGCGAAGGGGGGTCTGGTCTAGGGTTTCAACTTTGGGAGTGGTTAACGGATTGTACCCAGGTAGGTTGGAAAACGTGGCCCCCTTGTCCTGGATTAGTCTTTGGACCTGGGTTCGCTCCTGGGGGTCTAACCGTTCTCCTAACTGTACTTCTCCCAGGTCTCCGCTCTGGCCCTCTAGGTCTAGGAGATCTGGGAGTGGCAAATTATCATAATCTTCAGTGGCAGGTGCACAGATCGCGGTTACCTCTTCCGTGCGCTCGTGGTATGGCTTGAGCATATTCACATGGAGCATGCGCTTGCCTCCCGTGCCTGTGACTGCACCGATCACAAAGGTGGTATCACAAACCTGCTCTACCACCTTGTATGGGCCCTGCCAGGAAGCCTGCAGCTTGTCCTTGTGGACAGTGTCAATCCATATCTGCCAAGTGACCCTATGTAGGAGAACAGTCTCTATTCTGCTCTGTGTAGTGTGTATCATGGTCTCTGAGGACAGGTGTCAATCCATATCTGCCAAGTGACCCGATGTGGGGAACAGTCTCTATTCTGCTCTGTGTCAGTGTGTATCAGGGACCCTTAGGACAGGTGTCAATCCATATCTGCCAAGTGACCCTATGTAGGAGGAACAGTCCCATGCTGCTCTGTGTCAGTGTGTATCAGGGATCCCTAGGACAGGTGTCAATCCATATCTGCAAAGTGACCAGATGTAGGGGGAACAGTCCCTATTCTGCTCTGTGTCAGTGTGTATCAGGGATCCTTAGGAAAGGTGTCAATCCATATCTGCCAAGTGACCCTATGTAGGAGGAACAGTCCCTATTCTGCTCTGTGTCAGTGAGTATCAGGGATCCCTAGGACAGGTGTCAATCCATATCTGCCAAGTGACCCTAGGTAGGAGGAACAGTCCCTATTCTGCTCTGTGTCAGTGTGTATCAGGGATCCCTAGGAAAGGTGTCATCCATATCTGCCAAGTGACCCGATGTAGGGGGAATGGTCCCTATTCCGCTCTGTGTCAGTGTGTATCAGGGATCCTTAGGACAGGTGTCAATCCATATCTGCCAAGTGACCCTATGTAGGAGGAACAGTCCTATTCTGCTCTGTGTCAGTGTGTATCATGGTGAGGACAGGTGTCAATCCATATCTGCCAAGTGTAGGGGGAACAGTCCTATTCTGCTCTGTGAGTAGCTCGGCATCCATCCTTGTGCAAATGGGGTCTTTCATGCTGTCGTGCCTGTTGAAGGACCCTCGTATAAAAAGGCTGAAGGAGAACGACCTGTGCTGGGTGTCCACGCTACTAGACCCCCGGTATAAGCAGACAGTGGCAGAAATGTTACCGAATTACAAGTCGGAAAGGATGCAGCATTTGCAAAATAAATTAAAAAGTATGCTTTACCCAGCGTATAAGGGTGATGTCACAGCACAACGGGAATCTAACAGGGGAAGAGGTGAAAATCATCCTCCTCCTCCCACGACCACGCCATATCTGCCAAGTGACCCTATGTAGGGGGTAACAGTCCCTATTCTGCTCTGTGTCATGGGTCTCTGAGGACAGGTGTCAATCCATATCTGCCAAGTGACCCTATGTTGGGGTAACATGTCTCCTATTCTGCTCTGTGTCAGTGTGTATCAGGGGTTCTGAGGACAGGTGTCAATCCATATCTGCCAAGTGACCCTATGTAGGGGAACAGTCCCTATTCTGCTCTGTGTCAGTGTGTATCAGGGGCTCTGAGGACAGGTGTCAATCCATATCTGCCAAGTGACCCTATGTAGGAGGAACAGTCTCTATTCTGCTCTGTGTCAGTGTGTATCAGGGACTCTGAGGACAGGTGTCAATCCATATCTGCCAAGTGACCCTATGTAGGGGGAACAGTCTCTATTCTGCTCTGTGTCAGTGTGTATCATGGTCTCTGAGGACAGGTGTCAATCCATATCTGCCAAGTGACCCTATGTAGGGGGAACAGTCCCTATTCTGCTCTGTGTCAGTGTGTATCATGGTCTCTAGGACAGGTGTCAATCCATATCTGCCAGGTGTCAATCCATATGAGGACTGCCAAGTGACCCTATGTAGGAGGAACAGTCCCTATTCTGCTCTGTGTCAGTGTGTATCAGGGATCCTTAGGACAGGTGTCAATCCATATCTGCCAAGTGACCCTATGTAGGGGGAACAGTCTCTATTCTGCTCTGTGTCAGTGTGTATCAGGGATCTCTGAGGACAGGTGTCAATCCATATCTGCCAAGTGACCCTATGTAGGGGGAACAGTCTCTATTCTGCTCTGTGTCAGTGTGTATCATGGTCTCTGAGGACAGGTGTCAATCCATATCTGCCAAGTGACCCTATGTAGGAGGAACAGTCTCTATTCTGCTCTGTGTCAGTGTGTATCAGGGATCCTTAGGACAGGTGTCAATCCATATCTGCCAAGTGACCCTATGTAGGGGGAACAGTCCCTATTCTGCTCTGTGTCGTGTGCATATCAGGTGTCAATCCTTATGTCATATGTCAGGTGTCAATCCATATTCATTGTGATTTAGGAATGTTAGGTGATTTCTGCCCTTTATGGATTAAAACCAGACTCTGTATCAACTGTGTGTAATTTTCCATGGGAGTTTTGCCATGGATCCCCCTCCGGCATGCCACAGTCCAGGTGTTAGTCCCCTTGAAACAACTTTTCCATCCCTATTGTGGCCAGAAAGAGTCCCTGTGTGTTTTAAAATTCGCCTGCCCATTGAAGTCTATGGCGGTTCGCCCGGTTCACCGGTTCGCGAACATTTGCGGAAGACATCACTATTCCCTACCTGCTCTGCTCTCCCTACCTGCTCCTGGTCTATTTAGTGAGTCTCAGAGTTGGCCAGAGGAGGAAGCAGTACATTGATAGAGATATAACATGATAGAGTTTTATATTTCATGTATGTCTTTATCACTGTGTTTCTTTCACACTTGGCTAAGCCTCACAGAGAGAGCAGAGAAGCCTGGCAGGAGAGTAGACCGGGGACACCGTGAAGCACATAGCTGGCATCACACTGCCGGAGTGCTTTCCCTACAGAAGGCTTGTGGCCTACTGCACTGAAGAAACATTGACTGACTGCCTATCTTTCCCTCAATTAGCCTCCAAGGTATAGAGTCATCTTTTTTAGGTTATGCATATGTATGATTGCCTGTGTCTGTATGTGTATAACTGCGTGTACCTGTGTGTTGTTGTCTGTATCTGTGTATGCCTGGGCCAGGGGTAAGGCTTTTGGAAGGGGCCACCAAATTATTTTTTGCATTCAAGTCCCAAGTGTTTTTTGACTCTAGCAGTGCCCCTGCATATGATAATTTACTACTGTATATTTTTGGAATAAGACACTTGTAACATGTAGCCATAATCTAAAATGAGGAAATAAATAGCAAAAATAGGAAAGTAAGAATTATCAGGGTTGCAGTTCAAACAAAGTACAAAGGAATGGTAGCCATAGATGAATAAGTCAGACACAGTAAGACAACAGTCCAGAGTCAGAAAACCAGACAAATTATACATACATTAGAATTGTCACGGGTGGCGGTCCGAAGACCGGGACCCCTGTATGCCTGATGATGGTAGGAGTCACTGAATGGAAATGAACTTTCAGGAGTTGAGCACCAGGGTTTGTGCGGCCACATACCAGGGCTCTGATGCAGCTTCTGTAGATCCTAGGATCTTGATATATGCAGATATATCCAGTACTAGAAAGAAGGCAAGACTAGAACAGGCACCAAATAAGATAAGACTAGTAAAACCCAGAACTGGAGCAGGACAGAAAGCAGAACATGTACACAAGTTATGAGGGGAAACAAGAACAGGACATGGACTGTACATGAACTGGGAATACAAGACAAAATAAAATAAGACAAGAGATACAAGGCAAAACAAGAGTAGAAATAACTAAGTACTACAGATGTAATAAACATTGGAGATGTAGACATACATAAATGGCCAAGATGTATGCAGCCCACCACTGCGCCAAAGTGCTCCAATTACGGTGGGTCCTAACTGCCTAGATACGCATGACCAAAAGTACAATAATAAAAAACACACAGTACTTACATGCAAGGAAAGGAGCAGAGGAATGAGACCACTGCTAGCAGGAACACACTGAAACAAAAAGCATAAATGACAAAGGAACGGGTGTGGCAACAGAAAACCAGAAAAAACTAGAAAAACTAAACACGAATTGTAAAAAGAGTACTGGATATCAGAAGCCAAAGCAAGAAATAATCCGCAAACAGGAATAGGATGTGACAAGAATTGAGCAAGTATAAGTATGTTGAATGAATCTGAAAAAGTATAACAAGGTAGAAAAATAGTGCAATTTTGTTTAAACAATGGATATAAGGACTTATGGCACAAGCGTGGAGCCAGTAATATCATATGGCTCAGATGGTAGATGCACGTGGACAATTTTATAGGATGTCCACCTCCTTCTTCACATTGGTTCTGTACCAATAACCCCGTCAGCAAGATGGAGACACACAAGTATCTAATCCAAAAGATCCTCTATTAAAATGATAAATACACAATGAATAAAATAAAATTAAATACCAAGAAACCATACAAACTCATAAATGGGATCAATAAAATTGAAGATATGTAGTCAGAAATCCAGGGCTAAAATAAAAATACACCCAAATTTAATAATAGATTCCTTTCGTTTGTGAGATCGGTATCCATTGCGGTTTTGCACATGTTCTCTTTCCAGACTCCACATTAGCTTATGATCTAATGATTCATATTAATAAGAAGTTCTTATGTACATTTTCATATCTCTACCCTTTAAAGGTTATAGATGATCATCAGATGTTCTCTGCATGAGATTCTAGATAGCAAATCTGTGAGATTTAAAGGAGTTCAAGAGGATATTCCTTATATATAACTGATAAAGCGAATCAGGCTGATGAAACAGGCTGGTGCTGTAGTTCAGGCAAAAATATGGGTTTTATTCACACATCTGATGTGAACAGAAATGTATATTTCATTAGCAAACACCAAGTATAATGCTTTTTAACATAACCCAGCAGTCTTTATAACAACCTATAATAGTTTAGTTTCCAGTTAGGAGATATGGGGCGGGCTGGCAGCAACCCAAATTATTTGGAGGCTTTAGATTAAACAGGACCACAACAAAGGTATAGTTCTGGCAGAAATTCAAAAGAATGCTTTCCTGTGCACGAATAAGGAGAGAGTAGCTTTTAAATGCTCCAAGAGACGCAGGTGTGCAGTCAGTAATTAGTTCTCAGCAGTAGCTATAAGGAAGAGCAACTGCTTAACAATGCTTTATAGTTAAGGGTACATGTTACCTGTGTCCTTGCATGGAATTGGTCAGAACACAACATCCCATTTCTTTTTGCAGGACATTGCCACAACCAGATGAAAAGACTTTGGCCTTCCTTATTTAAACAGTGACTTGGTAATTGTCATTGTCAATTTGACTTCATTGTTTTCTCTGCTGCCCCTATTTTGATCACATGAAGCCATGCAGTTTACTACATTTTGTGGGTAAAAACTTCTCCTATTGCCAACTCAAGTTTGAAAATCATTGCCTGAGAATAGATTCTCCTAAAATCTGAACTTGCTTTGGTATGTGTTATGAAAGGGCTGCCATTTCAGTCCCATACAACCCCATTGACCTGGCTCCTCAACACACACATGCACTTCTAACAACAAATGCCATACCCACAGGCACACTAACGGATACAGGCAGTGGCAGAACTAATGTAGTGAGGGCCTTAGTGCAAGAAATGTTTTTGTGCCTGTGGCAGACCGCCTGGCATCCCGACTGGGTTCCTCCTCCAATCGCTTCCTCCTAGCAACACTGAGTACTTCTAAGCACTCCACCAGTCACCATAACCACTGTAAACCCCACAGCCAGTGTTACAGCTTGGTTGGGGGTCTCGCTGTCCTTCTCCCACCCTGGACACAAGACAAGGATCCAGCTTCCAGTGGGTAGATCTCTCCCAATCCAGAGAGTAAAGCATGATGCTCTTACTAGAGCAAGTGTTGTAATCCAAGGGAGTATAAAGAGTATAGCAATCCCCAGAGTGAATAAAGCTGGTCCCTCCACACATGAGAGGAGGCTCTATGTTGAGGGTGAAGAGCAACACTGGCCTTATGTGCAGGTTCCCATGCAAGGGGTTTACTATGACATATTCCAGGGGCATTCCCCACTGGACCTGAGAGGGGACTATGACAAAGTATATACTGTAATGACATTGGCTCTCAGGTCCAGGACACTCCCACACAAAACAGGGTAATCCCTCTCCTGTGCCTGAGAGATAATTGAGTCAGGCACTGTACTAAACTCAATTATCTCCATGCACAGAAAACATACATTTTACAATATCCTGAAAGTACCCTGAAACACATGGAAATCCCACAAAAGTCACATTCCCTGATAGCCCTTATCTTGGGGACCAACATATCCAAAAATCACCCAGATCGGTTCAGGGGTTCGGGATTTCCATGCAAGTCATAGTTTGACTGACCGCACACGAGGCTCCTGCCAAAAAGAGTTCCATGAAATCAGGCTGAGCGGTCGGTCTCTTTCGGAGTACAAAATACAATAAAAGTACCAAATGTAGCAGTTCGTGGATATGTTTAGTCTATGTTCCCGGTTCGTAAGCTTGCTCTCACTGAACGCCATTCAATTCCCACATGTTTTTCCGAACTTTGATGGAGGTGGAAGTTCTAGCAATGTTCGGGCCGTCGAGTTTCCGATTTGAGTTCCATGCACTCGACGACCAAACACTGCCGTATGTGTTCACGTCTAAAGATGGCCGTTTGGCAATACGAACGACAAATAGCCGGCCGATTACCCATTAACTTGCGGTTTAGAGGTGTTAATAGGGGTAATGAGCTGCACACTCCACTTACGGGTGGTCCAACTGTTCGGGAGTTGGTTCGACATACGAACAGCATAAGTATAATCTGTTTGGTAAATCCCATATACCAAACCAGACCAGGGAAAAGGCATGAAAAAATACTTTTTCAAAGTCCTGACCCAAGGTGCACTAGTCCCGGGGCAAGAGGTTGACAAGCAAGAGCCGTGGCGAGGTCACTTTTGCCACAGTGCCCCTGTCTAGAGCAAAGTTACCCAAAAGGTAGATCCTCATCTCCCATACTGCTATAGCAGCTGGGGCTCTACAATTTCTCCATCCTAGGTTGATTTGTGAGCAATGTTTGTGCATTTAAATATAATCGTGTTTTTGTTGTATGGAGCATGTGTGTAGGAGTGTACTTGTATGTACTGTTGCCATTGGAATGCAGTTGTGTATTTCTGTGTAATGTTTGAATGCAGTGGTGTGTTTGTATGAAGTGTTACATTTTAAATGCAGGTATACTTTTATGTGTAGTTTTGTGTTTGCATGAAACGGTGTGTGTTTGACTGCAGGGATTTGCATGTATGCAGTGTTGGCGTGTGATTGCTAGGATGTGTTGGCATCAGGCCCGGACTGGCCATTTTCCTGGCACTATAGTGCCCTGAGGGTGCCCCCACCCTCAGGGTCCCCCTCCCGCCAGGATCTGGGGAGAGGAAAGGGTTAAATCTTACCTTTTTTCCAGCGTCGGGCGGGAAGCTCTCTTCCTCCTCTACGCCTCCGATCCTCCTCTTCAGGAGCTGCGCGCGCATTCAGCCAGTCTCATAGGAAAGTATTTATAATGCTTTCCTATGGACGCTGGCGTCTTCTCACTGTGATTTTCACAGTGAGACGCACGCAAACGTCTCTAGCGGCTGTCAATGAGACAGCCACTAGAGGCTTTAGAGGCTGGATTAACCCATTTATAAACTGCTATGTTTATAAAAAAAAAGGGTTAATCCTAGAGGGACCTGGCACCCAGACCACTTTATTAAGCTGAAGTGGTCTGGGTGCCTAGAGTGGTCCTTTAATCCATGGACTAATGTGCAGGAGGAGAAAGGGAGTCAGCATCTCCCAATATGGGACCCGCACAGGAGTTCAGCAATGCGGTCTAGTTAGGGGAGATGGTAATCTCTAAAGCTTGGTCAGTCCCGTTCCTTTAATGTTATAACTGTGTTCTTTGTATTATTTAACAACTGTATTATTTTGTTCATATCAACTTGTAACCACATTTATGGAGATAGGTTTAAATCACATAGTCCTTTAAAACGCCTGAACATACCAAACAAAATAATACAATTTATTCCGCAAATATTTAGGCAGGGCACACCACACTTGGGTAACTCGCCAGGGAAGCCCCCTCTCAATGCTACAGCCTCTCAATGATAGATTGTAAATCAATATTAAAAATATCAAGGCCAAAGTCAGAAACAGCTCAAAAAATTAGTTTAGGCTAAAAAGAACATGAACAGACTTGACTGAACCAAATCATCCCCAGAATGAATCATAATGGTCACGGTAGTCTATGGGCACAATCTATGACTTTCTAAACAAATCATTTAGATACATTACTTCTTTTCACCGTACTTCATTGCCAAAAGCAGGATATGGAGGAGGGCACATTCCAGCATGGAATGAAATTACACTTAAAAAAGCCTGCAAACCAGAGGGACTCCACCTATAATAAGTGCTGTTTAAAAAGAGGCCTCTGTTGTATCTGGCACCAAGACATTAGCAGCAAATCTTTTAAGTTCTGCAATTTGTGAGGTGGGGACTCCATGGATCAAATTTGATGTTCCAGCACATCCCACAGATGCTCAATGGGATTGAGAACTCGGGAATTTGTAGGTCAAGGCAACACCTTGAACTCTTTGTCATGTTCCTCAAACTATTCCAGAATGATTGTTGCAGTGTGCTAAGGTGCATTTTCCTACCATCAGGGAAGCCAAGACCCAAGGTTTTTCAGCAGAACATTGATCCAGAGCATAACACTGCCCCCACCAGTCTGTCTTCTTCCCATAATACATCCTGCTGCCATCTCTTTGTAAGATAACCTACAAACACTCACCTGGCCATCCACCAGATCTAAAAAAAAAAACGTAATTCATTAGATCAAGCAATCTTCTTCCATTGCTCCATGGTCCAGTTCTGTTGCTCATGTCTCCATTAAAGGTGCTTTCTTTGGTGGACAGGGGCCATTATGGGCACTGTGACCGGTTTGTAGATATGGAGCCCCATACACAGGAAACTGTGATGCTCTGTGTTTTCTGACACGTTTCTATCATGGTCAGCATAAACTTTTTCAGCAATTTAAGCTACGGTAGCTCTTCTGTGTGATTGAACCAGTTGGAATAGCCTTCGTTACACATGCACATCAGTGAGCCTTGGAAAACCATGACCCTGATGCTGGTTCTCTGATTTCCCTTCCTTGAGCCACTTTTGGAAGGTGCTACCCGCTGCATGCCAGGAGCATCCCACAGGCCTTGCTGTTTTGGAGATGCTCTGACCCAATCATCTAGCCATCACTATTTGGCCCTTGTCAAATTCACTCTTTTTGCATGCCCTTTTTTCCTGGACCCAACACACAAAATTCAAGAACTGACTGCTCTCTAATATATTCCACCCCTTGACAGGTGCCATTGTAATGATATAATGATCATTAAATTTACCTGTTAGTGGTTTTAATGTTCTGGCTGATCAGTGCTATACCCCTTGTAACGGCACCCTCAGCATAAACGGGTTAAACCGCCATTTAGTCGATCTTCCCTTTTCAGAGATACAGGCACAGCTACTGCAGAACACCAAAATCCTGAACCGCATATAAGGGAATGCTCCAAACTCCCGAACTGCATACAAAATAGCACTCCAAACTCATGAACTGGAACCTCACGAATAGCTGCTAGCAGACGAATAGGAAAAGCAGCCAAGCGGCTTAGACTCCTAGCAATCAGTCTCTATCAGCATACAGTAAATCGGCCCAAGAACGAGACAGAGCTCTGTGTTGAGGGTCAAGCAGTGGTCTGGTTTAATGAGGGCTACCTGCCCAGTATTTATGCAGGTCTCCCACCTGGTGGACACTCCCCTAGGGGACCAAATGGGAGACTGTGACAAAGACATTGTAGCAACCAATCACAGGGTACACACTTAGCCATTCCCCTTTTCTTACCCAGAACCCTCTGCTTTGCTCAGGGAGATAATTGTGAAGTAATTCAATTATCTCCCAGGACAGAGCCCAAACGCCATTTTAGGTGACAATAACAAAAGACATAAAAATACATAACTGTTATATTTTACCACATTTTACAGGCATTCAACAGGTCCCCAGATAGCTAGGATCTCAGCGCACCAAAGTGCTGAATAGCGCTCAGATCCTATGCACACAGTCCAATCGCCGTGGAGCCAAAGTGTTCACAAAGTCAGTTTTCATACGAATGAGCTCCACGTGATTCCTATTTGGGGTATGGTGTATTCAGGTACAAACTACCGAATATAGGGCCGTTTGTGCACGTCTACTGAACAAGAAGGGAGGTCGGCGGCTTCAGCGGTGTTCGCGCCAAAATGTATCCATTTTCAGTTCCATGAGTTGGGCGTCGAACACCGCTGTGCGTTCGCGTGTTTAAAATGGCCGCGACCTCGTGTTCGGTATACGAATGGTGGCCACCCAGCATTCATCAATGAAGCTGTGGTTAACCGCAGCTTCGGGGAGGTTAATTGCCGACACACTCCAGCTCCCAGGTGGTCCAGTCATTCGTGCGTTAGTTCGGTAGATTGAATCTACCGACCGCCGGGCAGAAAGGCATGAATAAGCCTTTTCTACAGGGGAAAAGAAGGCTTTTAACATGGGGCCATAATCCAAAGGCAACAGGCGAGCAACCAGACTTCTCCAATGCAATGTGGCGAAATTGGTTTCATCACACCCCTGTTAGAGTAGAGAGGCACTTTCAGTACTTCCCTAATGTAAGTACAATATATATGCATTGTGGATTTAAAAGTGCAACTATGCCCCTGTGATGTTGGCAGCTTGGGATGAAGTGATGGCTGGTCACTTACTCCCAGCTCTCATAGAGTCGCGCAGGTGGAGCTGGCTCAGAGAAGAGGAGTGCAGCCTGGGAGACCCTCTGACTCCTCACAGCCTCAACTTGTTGGCTGAACACCAGGGAAGCCACCCTCCTGCACCAAAAGGTAGGAATCAAGATGGTGGATGCCTGGTGGATCGTGGATCAGCATTGTAAGTTTTGCTGACTCTTGAACCTGGTGCCCCAGCAGCAAGTTAAAGGGTGGACAAGGGAGGTCGGACAATTGGGGTGGACATAGGGTGAAAATTATAAAAAATAAATAAAATAAAATCACAAAACAGGGAGGCATGTAGGGGTGGACAGGAATGAGAAATGAGATGGAGAGGACTTTGAAGCTTCCCTTTGCAGGTGCACTACTAGTGCTTCTTGCAAGGGTAGAAGCAGATTACATTTGTCATAAGTGTGCAGAACACACTGAAGACATGAAATTTTTGCACAAATTTAGCATTGCACAAATTTAACATTAGACAGTCCAGAACAGAGCTGCCTAAGTCACATGTTTTGGGAGTGTAACTAGTCACAGCACAAAAGTGCATATTTTTTTTGTATAAGAAGCATTTCAAGGAGAATTGCTACGCAGACAAGTTGTGATGACCATGACCTCTTAAAAAAACAGAAGTGTTGATGGAGGCTTGATTAACTGTTTAACTGAATTCAAGTTATCAAACAAATGAAAAACTGGTGGGGATAAAATTAAGATTTTAAAACCAAACATAAAGGAGCAGTGTAGGCACTTTCACTACTGATTGAAGTTGCTATTATGCCATCAGTGATGGCCACCCTGTCCTACCCCAAAAACCCTTTATTAAACTAAATAGAAGGCTTGGAAGCACAGCTTCAAGCCATACTTCCAAGCCCTCTGGGTATGCGAGACGGGAATGGGCAGTGCCATCACAGTCGGCCATAGACAATCATTATATGGTATACTCTGTGCTGGAGTATACGAGGTATACTCTGTGCTGGAAAAAAAGTGAGTTATTTAATTTTTTTCTTCTATTTTTCTATTGTATTTTTTTTACACATGGGGATCTGACATGACAAAGTACATGACAAAGTACATCAGGACTGTAGTGTTAGGAATACAGATATATATTCCTAATGCCATAGTATTTCTTTAAAATCATCTTTAATTGTTTTGGCTTTTATCTTTTTAGATTAAAACTCTAATTAAGGTAGCAGACCGGCAGCTACATTGGTGTCATGCCATTTTGAAGAACTGCCACTTCTGTCTAAAAAACACAATGTGAGCACAAAGTCTACCATTGTAAGTTCCAGCAATCAAGATTCATATTCTATAAAACACAACTATATCCCTACACTATTTGTTTTTGTTGCCAAACTACATTGTAAGGTATTATTATGTTGTGATTAATTTTAGACTGCCTTTTATCTTTCCCTCCTTGGGCTATCAGCAAGCCATATTGATTTTATTAATTGTGCCCCTTATTGCATTTTATCCATATGCAGCCTTTCAGTGTAACCTCAGAACTATTTCAATTCCAGAACAAAAATGCTCTTGGGATCACAAATGCCTTTTTGGAGAGAGATCAACTCCACACCGCTCTAGAAGTCATCAACAATAATTGAGAAATTGTGATGCAAAAATGAGCATAATTACTTTTTCATTTAGTATGGTTTTACAAGAGTACTAATGCGTGTGGAGAGAACACGGTGCATCGCAGGAAATGGTGCTTGAATCCTGGGGGAGCCACACACAGAGCCGATACTTACAATTATGTGCCTGGAACAGACTATCGTTTGATGGAAGGGATGACATTTAATGGTGAAAGGAAAACACCATGCATGCAATGTACATGTGTGTAGGGATAAAGAGAAAGTAGTGTCAAAGTATTCCATATCATTTAGTGCTGTACTTGTTATTTACATTATTTTTCAATCATTTGATCTCTTATTTTTCTTCCTATCACACTACCTATTATTCATACATTTATTCATTCTAAGCTCTGAGAATGAAGCTTTGAGACCAGAGATAATTGCAGGGCTTTTTACTAAACTTTGAAGTGTACCAAATTAAAATGAGTGTTTAAAAATATCGGCCAAAATAGCTGATCTGGAAATAGTCTCCAACTCAGATAAAGAAACACAGGGTTATAAGTTTTTGAATTTTTTTTTTAACAAGAATATGACCTCTCAAAATGCAATGGTGCTTATTCACTAATCTAGATACTGTGGAGAAATTACAAGGATCTTGTAAAAAGCAGATCAGATTTTGAAATAGTGATATTTTGAAGAATCTTCCAGTTCAGTTACTTTTGTCTAATATTTTTAATTCTCTAGTCGATTCTGGAAAATTCCCACTTCAGAGACTAAACCCAAACGTGCACTTTGTGATCAGAAAATTCAGAAGCTTGCGCGGGGCATGACCACATGTCTGCATGTGATCTCATGATGAAAGGGAGCCAGTAGTTTGCAGTCCAGGATACGAAATGATGTATTGTACACACTCTGCTATATTCAGAGATTTCAAGGACATTTTCTTGCTGTTATTTTTTTCCTAAACATTTCAAGTTTATATTTAGAATAACAGACTCTTGAAAACTAACTTCCAGAGAGAAAATTATAGTTTATGTATGAAGAGATCAATTATAGGAGAGATAAGAAGCATACTAGCAGAGGTATTTACTAGTGTGCAGGTAATACAAAATTAATTTCAAATGTAATCCTAAAATATCCAGCCTGAATGAAGAATTGACTTAGATGATTTATCTAATTTGGCTATATTTGGTTATTTTGGGAAGTGTTGGATTGTAGACCTGATCCCTCACAGTTTATATGCTTACACTGGTCAGATTGTAACATTTCTTGATGATTTACTGCTCATCGACTCTATAAATTGGAGTCAGATCCCATGGTTTATGTAGAATATCTGGGGTAGGAAACCTTCAGCACCCAGATGTTTTGAACTATATCTCCCATAATGATCTTATGACCATAATGATGGCAAAGCATTATGTGAGATGTAATTTGTGATTTAAAATTTAGATTGTTTGAAAAGTCTCTTTTTACATGTTTATCACAGTCCCTTTTATATTAATAAATATAATCTCCAGTTCACAGACTGTGATTCTTAGCAGATAACTCATAATAGATGATGTCCTGCTCTAAAGTCAAAAACATGACTGCTGCTGTAATTGTTTGAACATTCTATTTCTTCTCAGTTATAACTGAAGCTCTGACAGAGCTTCACCTGTATTCAGGGTTCTCATACCATCTCAATGGCGTAGAGTTCTATGGCTTACTTGGATGTGTCAGAAGACTTGGAGCTTGACTACCCTCAACCTGATCTCAGCAATGGAGGTTCTAGCAGGAGGTGTTATATTTTGCTCAGCTACTAATATAACTATTATCAAAAATTGGTGCTTCTTCAAAGCGGATTTTAGGCATTCGCGAGTGTTGCATTGGTTAATTTCAAATAAGGAAGCGAGGTAATTCCCTTGTGTTCAGCTTTTTTTCAGGTATTGGTATCTTCTTTCAATCTTTGTTTAATCTGCTATCATAATCTGTATATCTATATAATATCTATCTATCTATCTATCTATCTATCTATCTATCTATCTATCTAGCTATCAATCTATCTACCTATCTATATAAATGGACAGAATACATATATATATAAATATATGACAGATTATGAAATTAGAAATTAAAATATAAAATAAATATGTAAATACATAAACAAAATAAAAACAAAAAAAATAAAATATATATGTGTAAATTCATTCTAACTGTATTTTAAAATTAATATATATTGATATCAAAATACATGTAGAACTAAATAATATATATCTATATATCTAAGTATATACGTATATATCACTATATATATACCAATATATAAATAAAAATAATTTAAAAAAATATACATATATATATATATATATATATATATACATATATACACACACGTATATATATATATATAATAATTCTACATATATATTTATGTAATAATTTTACATAACTAGGTCATTTTATTAATTACAATTTGTAAGACCTGCCTGACAACCCAGGCCGGTCGACTTCGCTGAACACAAATATTAGTATTTCAAAACAGTAAAATGTATTACAATGATAATATTTTTTGCATTTTTCACACACAAATGGCACTTACACGGACGATATAATTGTTGTGATAACGTTTTACTGTTTTGAAACACTAATATTTGTGTTCAGCGAAGTCTCCCGAGTATAACAGTACCCCTCATGTACAGGTTTTATGGTGTTTTCAAAAGTTACAGAGTCAAATATAAGGCTTGCATTTACATTTTTTCACATTGAAATTCGCCAGGCTGGTTATGTTGCCTTTGAGACCGTATGGTAGCCCAAGAATGAAAATTACCCCCATGATGTCATACCATTTGCAATAGTAGACAACCCAAGGTATTGCAAATGGGGTATGTCCAGTCTTTTTTAATAGCCACTTAGTCACAAACACTGGGCAAAATTCGCATTCAAATTCATTTTTTGCATTTTTCACACTCAAACAAATATATTAACGCTAACTTTGGCTTGTGTTTGTGACCAAGTGGCTACTAAAAAAGACTGGACATACCCCATTTGCAATACCTTGTGTTGTCTACTATTGCAAATGGTATGCCATCATGGGGGTAATTCTCATTCCTGGGCCACCATACAGTCTCAAAGGCAACGTAACCAATCTGGCGAATTTCTATGTGAAAAAACTGAAAAATGTAACATGCTATATTTGACCCTGTAACTTCCCAAAACACCATAAAACCTGTACATAGGGGGTACTGTTTTACATGTGAGACATCGCTGAATACAAATATGTGTATTTTATTATATTGCAGTAAAAGCAAACAGTATTATGATATTCACAGTTAAAATGTCATGTAGAACTAAACATTTTTAAAAAAATTCTTAATTTCTCACATTTGTATTATGTTTTATTCATAGTAAATTATGTTTCATACCTAAATATTTGATGTTAAATGAAAGCACTGTGTCCCCTGAATAAAATGATATATAATAAGTGTGGGTGCATATAAGATGAAAGAGGCGAATTACGCCTGAACAGACATATAGCACAAATTCAAGTTTTTGTTTACGTTTTGTTTTGAACACAACATATACATTTGGCTCAGTCCTTAAGGGATTAAGTAAAGTGGAAAAACATACGTGGTCATATATTGATGCTGTACACAAATGAGAAAGGTTACACTTTTACAGTCTCGACAATTGAATTGTCATGGCTCTGTCATGATTTACCCGATATAGACAAGTTGTTAAAACATTTGTAAGATATATGATGTTCTCAGTAGATCTAATTTAGGGAGTTGTGATTAGCAGTTAATACATAATAAAGAAGAGAGGAAACATTTGTTTAAGATTTATCACAAAAGGGAAGTGAATAATGGATCTGATAATGAAGAAGCAGGTGAAGTCGAAGGGGAAATAAAACCCAAAGTCTTAAAAGGAAACAATAGGTACTCCAATTGTCCTGTGGATTCTACTCAATTATTTGGTCCAGCATTTGAGTTTATGACCCCCTTTATTGGTAAAATGGCAAAAAGGTGTAAGAGCAAAGGCTCTTACACCTAAAGCCAGGAAAAATGGGCTCTACAAAAGGTGC
>OW240922.1:98679768-98727909 GCA_933207985.1 Pelobates cultripes | reverse complement strand
TGCAGACACTTTGCAGGTCTAAGAACGCCGGCTTGTGCATACTGCTCCTCCATGGCTCAAACGGCTAATTTCTGTCCAACCACTGCGAACGAACCTGCCCCCTCGCAGGGTACTAGTTCCACTGGTTCTGCAGAAAAAACACCCAAAGACAAACTGGGACGGCCTATCAAGTTTCTGGGCAAGTCCTAGATATGTAATAATTTTAATGTCGGATCATGTAATTATAGTGGATGTTGGCTATTGCATATATGTTTAAAATGTTACAGGGTACATGCCAAAACCATGTGTCCTAATAAAATGTATCCTAAACAATACTTAACGTCGATAAACATTTCTGTACTTACGACATTACTGTCACATCATCCATCTAGACATTTGGCAGAATTCATTATATCGGGGCTATCAGAAGGATTCCACACAGGTCTCATACACATGCCTTCCGGAATCCTGGAATGTCCAAATTTACAATCCGCACAGCAAAATCCTACAGCGGTTGACACACTCATAGCCAAGGAAGTGGCAGAGGGCTTCCTATTGGGGCCCTTCCAGTCCCCTCCTTTCACCACATGGCGAACAAACCCCATCGGTATTGTCACGGGGAAATCTTCCCACAAACAGAGACTTATCATCGATCTATCGGCACCACACACCTCTGCCACTCCTAGTCTGAACTCCCTTATACCCTCTGAGGAATTTTCACTGCACTATTCCACCATAGATCACGCCATTACGGCTATCATGCAGGCAGGGATCGGAGCATGGCTCAGTAAGACCTATATAACAAATGCTTTTAAGTTACTGCCTATCCACCCTACACTCTGGCACCTACATGGCATCAAGTGGGCCGGGAACTACTACTTTTTCTCACAATTAACTTTTGGTTACAAAAGTAGTCCAGCCATCTTCGACGTATTCGCCGAAACCCTATGCTGGTTATTATTAAATGTAGCCATATGCCCTACAGTTATACATTATCTGGATGATTTCTTACTGGTCGAGGAGAATATTTCCCCTCCCAGTAGCCTCAAAGAAACCATCAGTCTTTTCAAACAGTTGGGTTTCCCATCCTCCCCTACCAAGACTGAAGGACCAGATACCTTCATCACATTCCTGGGTATCATACTAGACTCAGCCACCATGCAAGCGAGCCTGCCACGCAACAAGGCAGAACACATTCTTACAAACATAAATCTCTACATACAACTCGGTACTTGCAACCGCAAAGAACTACAGTCTCTGCTGGGGTCACTAAATTTTGCTATGCGCATCATACCTCAAGGCCGGGCTTTCATCTCACGACTCCTTCACATGTTCACACTTTTCAGACATGATGCACACAGGTTATCCCTGGATACCACAGCCACGGCAGACCTACTCATGTGGAGAAACTTTTTGACCACCTGGAATGGTAAAAGTATGTTCCTCCCTAAATTGTCTGACTCCTCATCTACCATCTGGTCAGACGCGGCGTCTACCAAAGGTTTTGCAGCAATTTACGGAACGAATGACTTTGGGGTAGCTGGCCTTCAGAAGTTAAGGACCTGGAAGGTTTTTCCACTACCTCAGCTCTGTTTGAGATATATCCCATAGTGGCGGCTGCCGTGGCATGGGGGCATTTATGGGCAGGTTCGCCAGTACGTTGCTACTCAGACAACCAAGCAACTTGCCACATTATTAACAAAGGCCGATCCAAATCACTAACTATTATGAGATTCCTGAGAAAACTCACTTGGTTGGCTGCATGTCATAATTTCTTCTTGTTTTGTGTTCATGTTCCAGGTGTATGTAACACGGCTGCTGACAATTTGTTTCGTTTTAATTTCCAGGCCTTTCGTCAAATACTCCCGTCAGCCGTACTCACAGCCACGACCACTCCACTATTCCACCATCTAGTAATGGACTAGACGCTATCATGCAACATAGCAGAACATTGGCCCAATTAGCACTGTCTACTAATACCCGAAAAACTTACAACAGAGCTTTAATTTTATTTAAAAGATTCCTTTCGGAACACATCTTACAACCTTTCATCATGACATCATTGTTGGGCTTTGCTTCTTTTTGCCACCTCAAATTTAAATTATCATACAACACAATCAAACTATATCTGACAGGCATCCAACATCACATGCTAACTTTACAGCCCAACAATTCAAGTTTAATGTCCGCCTACCAAATTAAGAACATCCTTAGGGGTATTCAGAGATCCGAACCTCCACGTACGGCCCAGAGACTGCCCATAGATTTCCATATTTTTAAAGTTTTTATCCAACTTACTAGATTTAAAACCTTTTGCCAACAGCACAAATCTTGTCATTAAAACCGCCACATACGTAGCTTTTTATGGTTTCTTGAGACCAAGAGAATTTACCGCCATCAGCACAAAACAGTCCACTCACATCCTACTTCATTCACACTTAACAAAACACACGGACTCTTATACCCTGACTCTGCCTCATTCCAAAACCAGTCAACATGCACCTCCAGTAGAGGTTAAGTACTATCCTACTCACAACAGGTGGTGCCCTGTCAAACTACTGGATTCATATACCAAGCATACCAACACATCACCACATCAACCACTTTTCAGTCTACAAGGTTCGGTACTCACTACCACCACCTTCATGATACACGTCAGGTCCTTACTTACTCAGCTGGGCCTCAAATCAGCTAACTATTCGGGCCACTCCTTCCGCATAGGAGCGGCCTCCACAGCATCCAGTGCAAACATCCCAGTTCATGTTATCAAGTCACTGGGGCGCTGGAAATCATCAGCTTACTCTAGATACATACCTAACCCGGTACAAGAAGTAAGAAATGCTTTTCAAAACATGTCTGGTTAAATGTGCGTATATTGCTGGTATGTAATAAATTTGATTTTCTATTTTTGCCCTCTTTATTTACAGGCTTACCTCATCGTCGGTTCCGGCACACCACAAGCGACTTGCTCTTTTAATACCATCCTACACTTATCAGTGTTTGTTTCTTCTGTACTATCATGAGCCCTTACCACAAATATATATATTTGTATAGTATTACTATTTATGTTATATTACCCTATATTTATATAAAATAAAATGTAACTAAAATGTATTTGCAGATATTTTGGTCTGTTTGTCCCATCTATTCTGTATTTTCCATCTGATGGGACCTTTTGCATTCACACGGATGGAAATCTTGGTAAATACTCCGCTTTGACGGTAAACCTAGAGTCTGAATCTGGAACCACTAACCTTCATACTGTACAGGACGCGAGCCAGGGTCCATTTCACTGTCATGTCTTTCAGGTGAATGTTATTACCATTATAAGGCATAGCTAAATGCATGAATATTTACATTGGGACATATCTGCCGAACATTGATTTCTTTTTTATCTTAAAACATGGAGTGTCCGTTTAAATACATTCCCTGTCTTCATCACTGTGAGAAAATGTTTTGTTGGACAGGAATGTATAGAAAACACAAACAGAATAGCATTATCAGAGTATAATAAGTGCTTTTTCTGAATAATAAATTTTCAAATAAGCACCACGTGTTAAAAGGGGGTCACTTAGGTCTACTTGTTAACTTCTAAAGGAAGTGTGTGGATACTTTCCAAGAAAATGTTTAGTATCCTAAACCAACTGTCAACATTAATTTTCACATCACTAATAACTTTTGGAGTTTGTAGTCCTTATATAACCTTGCTATGCCTATTCCTCTTTATAGGGACCTCAGGTCTCGTCTGCTTCTGGCACCAAAGAAAAAGTAAACATTTGCATCATGGCAATCCTTCTGAGTGTACATGGGCGTCCGCAGGAATTTTTCCGGGGGGGGGCATAATTGTAATGACATCCATGCTTGGTACCTTGTTGACAGTGTCATGAAAGGGAAGGGGCATAGCCATTATCACATAAAGCCAAGGTGAATAGCGTTTTCACAACTATGGTGTCAGGAATATATGTTTGCATTCCTGACACTATAGTGTTCCTTTAAGCAAATTAAAGGACCATTCTGGTCACCATAACAACATCACCTAAATGAAAATGCTATGATGCCAGGAAGCCCCTGGGTGCTCGCTTTCCTTTAAGGGGTTAAATCACTCTCAAATGGTTTAACCCCAAAGGCTTCCTCCAGCTCCAGGTCGCTCAGTGGTATTTGGCTTCTGAAACAGAGTGTCAGGAAGTGCAGATTGACGTCAGGCATGGGTGCCGCTGATTGGCTAGAGTGGTCAGTTGACGCTCTAAGCCAATCGCTAGTTCCCGGTTCATAAAATATTTTTACTTTTTTTATGAATGGGGAGCTACTGATTGGCTTAGAGTGCCAGCTGACTGCTCTAGCCAATCAGCAACACCCCTACCCAACGGCACTCTGTGCTTCCTGACACTCAGTAAATAAAAGTGAACACATTAATACTGATTTTTTTTTTACCTTTGGAGATGAGAAGGTCCAGCGTTTCCCTGCCTGGCCCAGGTACCAAAGCCTTATGATGTGGTGTCCAGGATAAAGTGGAGAGTTCACTTCATTTGTCCTTCCTGCTCCAATCTCCTTTTCCTCTCCTTCATTTGACAGTCTTTTTTTTTCTTCTGACACTGCTTTCTATCCTTGACCTTTCTGCTACTTTCTGCTTATTTTGCGCCCTTCTGCTCCTTTCTCATTCTGATCCCTTTCTGCTCCTTGCAGACCCTTTCTGCTCCCTTTTCTACTTTATCTTTGTGCTCCTTGCTGTCCCTTTCTGCTCCTTCTCCTACTTTACCTTTGTGCTCCTTCTGATTCTTTCTGCTCCTTTACCTTTGTGCTCCTTCCTGCTCCTTGCAGGTCCTTCCTGCTCATTCTCCTACTTTACCTTTGTGCTCCTTCTGCCCCTTCCAGCTCATTTCTGACCCTTTCTGCTCCTTCTGCTTTACCTTCCAGCTCCTTGCTGACCCTTCCTGTTCATTTCTGTTCCTTTGTGCTCCTTCTCCTACTTTACCTTTTGTGCTCCTTGCTGTCCCTTCCAGCTCCTTGCTGCCCCTTTCTGCTCCTTGATGTCCCTTCCTGCTCATTTCTGTTCCTTCTCCTTTTTCCTTCTGTTCCTTCTCCTTTTGTAACTTTACCTTCCTGCTCCTTGCTGACTCTTCATGTAGGCTGTCTCCCCCATCCCTCACTTCCATAGGTGTGCGCACGGGGTGTGTTGGGTGTGCATGGGCACGCCAATGGATTGAGACCGGCAGGGGAGATCTCTGGATCTCCCCGGTCGGCTCATGTAGAGCCGACGCTATCCGAGCGGCGGCTCTGGTCTAAGCCTCCATGGGACGGTGGGGAGATCAAAGTTCTACTTCACCAGTCCACAGCAGCATGGAGGGAGGCAGCAGAGAACCCGGGCTAGAGTTCACTCTCCACTGAACCACCAGGGAAGGCAGCAGGACTGGGATATTAACTAATTTGCCCCCACCTCCACCCAAACATCCAGCACACACACACACACAGCACCTACACACAGCACACACAGCCCACAAACAGCACCCACACACATACATCACCCTCGCACACACAGCACCCACACACACCCAGCACACTAACAGCATCCTCACAAACACACAAAACCCACACACAACACCCGCACAGCACCCACACACAAACAGCACACTCACACACAAACAGCACCCTGACAAACACACAACACACAGCACAATAACAGGACCTGAACAAACACGCACACACAAACACCCTCTCACACACACACACACACACAGCACACTACCAGTTCCCTCACACACAGCACACAAACAGCACTCTCACACACAGCACACTAACAGCACTCTCACAAACACACACAAAAACACCCTCACCCACATAGCACACTACCAGCACCCTCACACAGCAGTGTGTATATATATATATATATATATATATATATATATATATATATATATAAAACAAAAATAGTTCCTGCACTCACGCTGATGTCTCCCTTTATGACCGGGTGCCAACCATGTACAGCCCATCATAGAAATATAATGAGTTTAAAACAAAGTCTGTTTATATTAGGCCAATTGGTCAAAGCTTCATGAGACAAAAACAGACATCATGCATACAACATATTTATATAAAACATAATTAATTAAATTAAACTATTTTAGGTGAATCAGCTTACCCCAAGTGAATATTGCTGCCTAGCTGGCGTCCCTGTGCTTCGTGTGCGCATGTGTGAATAATGTGATGTCATTATGTGGGGCGGGGCACGTTCACACATGCGCACACGAGGCAAGATTCACTTGGGGTAAGCTGATTCACCTAAAATAGTTTAATTTAATTAATTATGTTTTATATAAATATGTTGTATGCATGATGTCTGTTTTTATGATCCTGATGAAAGTCCTCATGGAAGGACTGAAACGTTGATCGCAGTTTTTATTACTTGACAATAAACTTTGGACTTTTATTTAAAAACCGTGAGTGCAACCATCCATTTGTATTTTTATATATATATATACACACACACACATACATATACATATGGCGTGTGTTTGTGCTTTAGGGTGCACACCCTAATGCAATAGGCTGCGCACGCCTTTGCTCTCTCCCCTAATCTATGGGCAGCTGCCACCCCCGCCTCACTCCCCTAATCTATAGGCTGCTGCCCCCCCCCAAATCTATAGGCTGCTGCCCCCCCAAATCTATAGGCTATCTCAAACCCTCCACCCATCCCTCACTCCCCTAATCTATAGGCTGCTGCCCCCCCAAATCTATAGGCTGCCCCCAAATCTATGCTGCCCCCCAAATCTATAGGCTGCTGCCCCCCCAGCCTCACTCCCTAATCTATAGGCTGCTGCCCCCCCCCAAAAAAAAATCTATAGGCTATCTCAAACCCTCCCCCCACTTACCTGGTCTGTAGGCTGTCTCTGGCTGCATGTGTTGCTCCCCTGCGGTTTCAATCAGCAGAGAGAAGCAGGGATAAGATGCAGCTTCCTATCCCTGTCTCTCTCCATACACAGCGCCACCTACTGGCCGGTATTGCAGTTCATTTTCAATCACACGAAAAATATCAGAACAAGCTGAAAAATCCAGGGGGGGGCAAGTGCCCCCCCTTTCCCCCCACTGCGGACGCCCATGTGAGTGTATTTCTTTAATCACTCTGTGTTGTATTCTATAATAATTACTACATGAGCCAGGACTTGTATTGTTTACCAATATATGTATTTTGTTAATATCCTACTGCATATAGCTTCACCAGTTGCCAACACCATTTAAATAAAACATATTTCCCTTTTCCCTTAACTTTGCTATATATTCATTGTGTTTTATGTCTAAGGTACCTTCCCCCTCTGGTACCGAAGAGATAGTAAAAATTGAAATACGGGGACTGACCTCAGGGGATTCCTCTGATCAACTCAGCAGCAAATCCGTGGCCATCCGTAGAAAACAGAACGGAACTTTTATCCAAACAGACAAGTCTATATATAAACCTGGACAAAAAGGTAATCTAATTATATATGGCTGAGTGAATGCAAACATAAACTAAAGATTAAGCAGTACAATTAAATTATAAGCATGTGCAAAGGGTATGACAAGTGTGCCAAAAACACACACTAATACAAGGCTCAGTTACCACTTCTTACTGTTCCCCATTTAGGTTCCTAACTTCAATTATGTGCCAATCTGAAAAGCTTATTATTTGGCTAATGATAAAGAATAGTGTTTATCTTTGCAAATTATGTTAACAGCAATTTTTTTATTTTTGTAGTTTTGTACTGGAAATGTAGGTATTCATTTAAAATATAGTTTAGTTATAAATATGGAGGAAAGGTGGAAAGAGTGCCTATGGAGCAAAAAGCTATCACTAAATACAAACTGTACAAAAAGAGTACATATTTGAGACAATATAAATCCATCAGCAATTGCTTTATACTAGCCTTGCTGTGTACGGCTAGGATTATTACTGCTCTCTTTAGATCAGGACACTGATATTAGCAACCCAGCATCGGACACACGTTTATCACCTCTCCTTTTCATTTTTCCACTCTGCACAGACGTGTGCAGTTTGTCATTTGTGCTATCTGAGACATCAGAATATTTCCTTATAAAGGTTATATCATTTAGATTTTATTAGTTCACTAGTGTTCCATTCTTTATTTTTCGATTTTTTAGCACTTATATCCAATAAAGTTATTTGTTATTTTCATTTTATTTATATTGTCTCAAATATGTACTCTTTTTGTACAGTTTGTATTTAGTGATAGCTTTTTGCTCCATAGGCACTCTTTCCACCTTTCCTCCATATTTATTTCTATTAGGGGTTACCCCCCTGTCTAGAGTGTTCCTAGGCTGTATTTCTATTTCTCTGTATAGTTTAGTTATGTTTTAGTTTTTTGATAACTTGATGTTTTTGTTTTTGCATGGATGTGTTTTCAATAAACATTTTCCTTTTATTAAAAAAAAAAAATCCACAGATGTGTACCGATTCTGAGCAGATCTATGTTTAAAATAACTGTTAATATCATCTCACATTTAACCTTTATACCTTATTAATACTGTGTTCTAGAAAAGCTACTTAAAAGCATTGCCTCTAGGTCTTTGTGTCTTTTGGTGTCTTACAGATGTCCCCTGCTGGAAGAAATCCAAAAGGGATTGCACAAAACAACTAATAAATAAAAATAAACAATAGCAACTCAGTTATTGTGCCCCAAATGTATTATGCTCTTTCATTAATATATATTTTTTCCCATAAATGTTTTAGAACAATGTATTAAATAGAACAATTCGACAAACCCACAACTCCTTCCAAGCTGGACATGGATAGTCTGTGTTATGGAATAAATGATTCATTAACCTTGTGTCTTTCTCTTCTCCATAGTAAATTTCCGGATCGTTACCCTCAGTCAGGATTTGGAGACAAGCAATGAGAAGGTGAGCAACTTAAGTCACTTCCTCTTGATGATCAAGGTGGAA
The DNA here is from genome assembly GCA_933207985.1 of Pelobates cultripes. Classification (NCBI taxonomy): domain Eukaryota; kingdom Metazoa; phylum Chordata; class Amphibia; order Anura; family Pelobatidae; genus Pelobates; species Pelobates cultripes. The sequence goes on along the minus strand of OW240922.1, from coordinate 98,718,999 downwards.
TAGGGGGAGGTTAAAAATGTACCCACCAACAAAATCGTACTAGGTTTCTCATGATAATCAACATAAATATATATATTTTTAAAGTCCTTGTGTTTTTATTGCCGTGCTTAAATCCATTCACTATTTCAACCTGATTGACTTTTAGCTTTTTGAACTGCTAATATTGCATGTTTAATAAGTAATTTATCAATTAAATAAATATTAATAAAGAGAATAATGAAATAAAAATATTTAACCAAGAAAGGTGCATTTACATTTTGTGAGATTTTGCCAGTCTAGATGTTATCAAACATCCTCCTCTCTGCATAGAACACATATGTGATTGAAACCCACATTACTTGCAAAGAACAATGCATACGTAAAATTATTTTATATTACTTACTACTGTTTATTGTTTACCGTCCACTGTTTATGGTTGTCTACTGGCTTACAATATCAAAATTGGAGGCCTAACTTTTATGCATACAACTCAATGCACAATCTAATGTGTAGGCTTTATTTCAAAACAATATAATTAAGACAATGAAATTAGGGTTCTTTTTGTCATTGAATCAAAGTAAAGTAACAGTTTGTTTTTATGATCAGTATGTTTCCTACTTGTCTGACAATTTCACTCTGTCTGTGTCTCTTTTTGTCAGTATCCATTGATCGAGTTACAGGTGAGTGCTGTCTAATCAATCTAACCTTAATGCTACATAAGTAAATTGATGCCAACACGAAATTATCTTCTCTTAAAAATAGAATCCTGTAAATATAATGTAAATCTCTATAAAAATGAATTTCCCCTAAAATGGTTTGCCAAAGTCTTGTGTTTAGCCAATTTAACACCTTGTACACTGATGATTTGATACTTTTATTGTTGTTATTCAACAATGTTGTGTCTCTACGCATTTAGTTTTATGAGTTTCATTACTGATAACACAGTATATCTGAAACAGAAGGTGGGAAATAAAAGAAATTGTGAAAGTGTAAATAGATCAGAAAAAAGGAGAAAGTTTAAGGTGTGCATGCCTAGAAGAGACTATCTGATAACTTTTATTTTTATATATTTTTAATTATTTTATGAAGAAATGGAAAGAGGTTGGGATGTCTGAGGGAGAGCAAGGAATAACCAGACATTTTATATTAGATGTTACTTTATCTGGGCAAGATTGCTGTGTAACATTATCTGACCTTACAAAGATGGCCAAATTCCTGACTGTATGATGGCCAGACATTCCTCATTGACAAGACTTAGGAGAGAAGAAGAGAGAGCATGCACCTTTAGGGCTGCTGGTATTTTATGTAGATGTCTGGCATTTCAAATATAATAAAGTTTTTTAATATTTATTTTTAATTATTAACATTTCTAAAAATATATAATTTAGCAAAAAATAAAATATGTAATGTTGAATGTTTATTCATGTTGTTTGCGAAAGGACCCACAGAGGAATCGCCTGGCTCAATGGAAAGATGTCGTCCCCAACAGTGGCATTGTGGACCTCTCATTTCAGCTGTCTCCTGAGCCTGCCCTGGGAACTTATAACATCAAAACTGATTTAATAAACCACGTCTTCACTGTAGAGGAGTATGGCAAGTGGAAAAAAATAAATAGAATTATCCAGATTATAAATCCACAGATGGAAAGAAAGGAGTGCTTTCATTAAATTATTATATTTTTGCTATTACAATAAAAGCAGCACTATAAAAAAGAGAAAGTGAGAGATTCACAAAATCTATATTGCTCTATCATGTGGATGCATATATTTGTATATAATTTGATGTAAAATGTGATTTAAAATCTGATGTGTTGCAAAATATTTAACTTCTGTAGATAATTTGAACTACTTGACTGTTGCTGCATCTCCTAGTCTTCCTCTTTCTCAATTCTATTGCATGATGACCAGTTCTTTACAGCCCATACCATAATCTCCAACACTTTCTTTTGTACCCTCCTACACACTCATCCATTCTCTGTAATTCACTACAATTCACCCATCATCTAACTTGTTTTTTTCTTCAGAGTTCTTTCTTTACATGATCTCAACTTTCAGTATAACATGTAACAACTAACCCTGCAGTTGCATCTTGTCTTCTTCTATCTTCAGTGCTTCCTAAATTTGAAGTGAGTCTTCAAGCTCCACCATCCATCACAGTTCTTGACTCAAATATGACAGTGACAACATGTGCCAGGTGAGACATCTGTGCCAGGTATTAGTGCACCCAGGATACTCTGGGAAGAACTAGAAGCAAATTTGTGGTAACACAGAAAGAACAGGTATGATTTACAGAGTGAGCTGATTGCCACAGGTTTAAATGTTTCTCAGATGGTATAATTAGGGAATTGTTAAGGAACAGTCCAAGTGTAATTTCCCAATGTGTATATCAGGTATACATTTGGACAACCAGTTCCAGGCACTGTGACTTTCAAAATATGCCAAAAGTGTTGGGGGTCCTATTGGAGGAGGTGGGGACCTTCCAGTCAAGATGGAGAAAATGAAGAGGGAGAAAATGATGTTTGTCATCTTCATACAGCCAAGGTGAGAGATGGGAACAGAGTTGTAAGTTGGGATTGTTGTTTAAGAGAAGTAACAAAATAATTGAAAGTGAGTAAAAATGAACTTAATACAAGAGAGGATGTGACAGTCTGACTAACAGAGCAGAATAGACAAAAAAAAGTGAAAAGTGCTATTGTACAATGTAGGTCAAGATGGTTGTTCAAACATCGAGCATAGTTTGAAGGGAATATAATCTTAAATTAGAAGAAGAGAAAGTAATGGCTGACTTCCAGTTTATATTTCAGTAAGAAAAGAAGCATTCCAGTAGACATGGTAGGCGTTAATATGATCTAAGAGAAGACTGGAATAGACACATTTCAATCCTGAGCAAGAATCCAAATCTACAGTAAAACTTGAGTTTGTATCAGGAATGGACCGTTTTAACACTATTTAATATATAATTTAAAATAGTTATGATCTAGTGTCTTCCTCTGCACACATAGTTATAGCATTACACAGATTTTTAGGAGACACGTTATATCACATGCACGGTATGTCTTTAATACTTCATCTAATCTTTTAGACTTTATATGGCCAAATAATTGAAATCTGAAGTTCTGTGTTTCTACTTGCAATAAAAAGTTATGGGGGAAGGTAACGGGAATCAGGCTTAGAGAGAAGCCTATGTCAGTGTGAGTGAGAGAGTAAAGTTCAAGTAAAGTTACAAATAAGTATAATAAAAATATTAGAGAACAGGAAGAGGCTCAAGCTGGCTGCAAGACTAGGAGATTTAGGACAGACTTTTAGAGACTGAAGTAGCAACTTTTTTACCCCACATAATGTTTTGAAGGATGAGCTTTCTCCTCTCTTTAGAATGACCATTCTGGATGCCTGAAATCCACCGTGGACCTCTCCAAATTCCAGATATGAAATTCAAATTATGACAGAAAGCTGGTGCTGGAGGCTTTTCTGGAGGAAGAAGGAACAGGTGAGAAAAGGGTGAATTTAGAAGTTAGGAAAGGAGGGAAAATTGATGAATAAATAAATAAATAAATAGTCAAAACAAATCATCAAGGTATGTAACTACCCCCAAAGGGTGCATGGGCTCTGGTTCAAACCAAAGCAGCGGAAAAATCTTCCTTTCACTGAATAGGTAAATAAATATAGTGTCTATCTGTTAGAAATAGAAGGTTTAATGGCATGAAGTTTCTTGGAGATCTAAAAAGAAACATAAATGTCGAGTGAAGAGGAGAATGGCAGATTGGGGAAGAAACAATGTCTGGTGAAATTGAGGCAAATTGATGTATTATGTGACAAAATTAACAGTGGAAGACAAAAGACTAAAGAGGATTACTAATCCATTAATTAAAGTTCAATTTTATGGTCAGTGATTAGTTCTGCATCAAAGGTAAATGGTGCATAACACATCATCTAGATTTACACAAGACAAACATAAACTTTCTAATTTACTGAACTCTGATTAACATTTGCTTTGCAAATAACAGTTACTTCTGAACACATATATGGGGAAACTGTATAGTATAATATAGAGGCAAGAAACTAATGTAACATTTCCTAATGTGACCCACAGGAATAACAATAAATGCCACGTCTCATCAATGTGATGTTTCCTCCCAACTCACCAAGATTTCTTTCAAAGACTCAAAGTCCTATTTTCAGCCAGGTGCACCCTACAGAGGAAAGGTGAGTAAGGAACTGTCAGATGTGTGAAAGGCTTTCCTTTAACCCCTTAAGGACACATGACATGTGTGACATGTCATGATTTCCTTTTATTCCAGAAGTTTGGTCCTTAAGGGGTTAAATGTGCCTAGGTGTCGAAACATAAATGGATGTTGGACAGTGCCCCACAGTTTATGTAGTAATACAAAAATAAAACAAAAATATTAAAAACTATTTGCATGGAATAAAGAAAAGTTTGTATTTGAAAAAAACAAAACAAAACATGTTGCATTTTTTTTTTTTTGCAATTTCCTCTACCGTTTATTGATGCTGCTTAGAATCTGTACAATTAATCATGCCAAGGTTTTAGGAAATAAAAAAAAGAGAAACTGTTAGAACGCAATTCGGCAGTTTTGCCGGCGTACTGTCTAAGTGACAGGAAGCATCACGGGAACAGGGAGTAAGGATTGTGTGAAAATTGCTGTGACCACCGAAAACGAAGCACACTTTGCTCCTCCGCTGGTCACGGCGTAGGAAAACTCCATAAGAGAAATAGTCCCTACTTTTTTCTTAAGTTTTAATGAAAACTAGAGCAGACATTAAGAAATGAAGAACAGATCCTGAGAGAGGGAGAGAAGAGTAATCGATTGGCGAAAGGTAAGTTCGGCATGACAGTGCCGCTTTAAGCTATCTTCATGTGAAAATCACATTGTAGTTTTTTTGTTTAATCTTTTCTTGTATCTCTTTTCCACATTCTTACAGTTGGTTTTGGAATCATTTAATGAAAAGCCACTTTCTGGACAAGAGGTCTACCTCACCACCTTTTTCAAAGACGAGTCCGTAACAGAGTCATTTACCACTGATTCTGCTGGGGAGGTTTCATTTCAATTGTCCACATCTAAATGGGGTACAGACTCTGTATCATTAAAGGTGAGCTCCCCGTGAATGGTGTTAATATAAACAGGACCAACTTGCTTTACAAAGTGGTCTGTTTACTATAGAATTGAAGTATACAATGTATTGAAATAGAATAAAAACATATAGGACTAAATAGCCAAGTTGAAAACGTTCAACAGCTTGGCTAATTTTACAATTGTGATTATTGTGGCTTATATAGTGAAATTATTTTTCTATAAACATGAGCACATCTATGACTATCTAATAAAAATAATTTTAGATATGTCAGGTATCTCTCTGGTAGTGTTTACCTTAATTATTTAGCTGGGAGGCTCGGGATGGAATGACAGGAAAATAAAAGAATGAGAAATAACAGTTAAGAATGGACCTAGACAGACAAAGAGTGTGTTCTCTGCAGAATCAGCTTGTAGCTTGCATTAATTGAAAGGTCAGTAATTTAATGTAGATAAATGCAAAGTTAGGCACTTCAAGATATAGAATGCACAAGCAACTTACACCCTAAATGGTAGTGAATTAGGGGTAATAACACATTAGAAGGATTTGGGGATTGTTATAGACAACACACTAGGCAAAAATGTGCAATGTCAATGGGCAGTTGCTAAGGCCAATAAGGTATTGTCATGTACAAAAATGGATGAAAATATAATATTGCTTCTTTATAAATCAATGCTGAGACCACACCTTGAATATGCAGCACACCTTTGGGCACCTGTTCTGAATTATTATATTATGGAACTAGAAAAAGTACAGACACAGACTACAAAGCAAATTAATAAAAGTAACAGAAGATTTTAGTTATGAAGAATGGGTTACAAATTTGAATCTGTTTAGTTATGAAAAACAGCTCCTCAGAGGGGATATGATAACATTATACAAATATATTCTGGGCCAATACAGACCATTGTATGGAAATCTATTTATAAACAGGACTAAACATAGGACTCAGAGTCATTCATTTAGATAGATCTTTAGTCTAAGGCAAAGGAAAGGGTTTTCTTTTACAGTAAGAACAATGTGGAACTAATTGGCCTTAAAAGGTTGCTTTATGAAAGTATGTCAACATTTTTAAAGGACCACTCTAGGCACCCAGACCACTTCAGCTTAATGAAGTGGTCTGTGTGCCAGGTCCAGCTAGGGTTAACCCATTTTTTAATAAACATAGCAGTTTCAGAGAAACTGCTATGTTTGTGAATGGGTTAAGCCTTCCCCTATTTCCTCTAGCGACTGTCTCATTGACAGCCACTAGAGGCGCTTGCGTGCTTCTCACTGTCATTTTCACAGTGAGAGCACGCCAGCGTCCATAGGAAAGCATTATGAATGCTTTCCTATGTGACCGGCCGAATGCGCGTGCAGCTCTTGCCGCGCGTGCGCATTCAGCCGACGGGGAGGAGAAGAGGAGGATTGGAGGAGGAGAGCTCCCCGCCTAGCGCTGGAAAGAGGTAAGTTTTTACCCCTTTCCCCCTTCAAGAGCCGGGCGGGAGGGGGACCCTGAGGGTGGGGGCACCCTCACGGCACTATAGTGCCAGGAAAACGAGTATGTTTTCGTGGCACTATAGTGGTCCTTTAACAGTGACTGCATGATTTCTTGCAAAAGCATACTATTCAGAGATATCATTTTAATATGTTCCCTTTTCTTTTTGATGGTGCCCAATTGTATAAGATGGCCCAACATAACCACTTTGTTGGCTATCCCACCTGGCTAGGAGAGGTATTATCAGATTTGATAAGGTCATCCAACAGGGACTCAGTTAAGCTCCAAGCACCTCTCCCAGTAATGAGGTATAAGGATGCTATGGTGGTAGTGAGAGGTGCATGATCTGACCAAGAGAGGGTCTCCACCTCCACTGTTTGAAACCTGGGCAATGTAGCAATGTCCACCAGACTTATATCTGTTCTGGAGTAACCATGGTGTACTGAGGAAAAAATTTATACTCTCAGATGATGAGATCTTTGGCTATCCAGGTGTCATAAAGATTGTTTTGGAATAATAGGTGTCTGAAATTGGCACTTAATAAGGTGAACTTGTTTATTTTTTTTTCTGACCTGTATAAAGTGGATTATGTGCTAGATAATGTGTGAAAATATTTCTAGTATTTATATTTATTGGATTTAAAAGGTGGGTTACTAGAACAAAAGAGGGTTTCCTGAAAAAAATGCAATAGTGGCTTGAAAAGTATTTATGTTTTGGAACGCTAATCTGCACATATGTGGCATATTATGGCCTCTAGCGTTTATATAGTACAGTTAAGCTTAGATTTTAGTGCCACAGAGACAAATTTAGACTTAGCTGCCACTTTGGTGTGCCAGTTTGGGGTCATCTGTGAAAAGGGGCTGTGAGTGGTCAGATGTTCAGACCTGAGGTTGATTGTTTTAGTCAATGTGGCCTGTTTCAAGGCATAGCTCCCACAGCATTCGTCCACTCTCTGCCATAACCAGGACCAATCTCTGCTTATTTTTATTGCATTTTGATAGCTAGTCCAAAGCTTAGCTGTGCTAAGAACACTCCCTCCGTGAATGAGGCAAACAGCAGCAATACTAGCAAAAGTAACAATTGTTGATAATTCAAAGTCAAATCTAAGACAATTTAAAAAAAAAGACTAAAATAAAGGCCAAAGTAGCCAAACTGAAAACAAATCTCCAAGTGATCTATGTTTCTAGTTCAGTTACTGTTCATCATTTTGCAATTCCCTTCTTTCATTGTTCTATGTGGTTCCCACTATATGAAGTGTAATGTTTGGCCCCTGTGGGTTGTTTTCTTATAAGAAAAAAATGCAAACATTTGAACATGCAAAAATAGGATATTCATGTGCAAATTGTATTTAAATTGTTGTGTCAGAGTGTGCTTGTAATATTTTGTCAATTTTGTTTACTTTTATTGTTGCAATAGTCTTGTTACCCTTTTTGTGGGTCTCTTTTGTTTGTCCTTATAAAGACTGGGACATTTTGGTTATTTTAGAGTTGCAGTTGGCAATATATAGTGTACACAAAGAACTTAATGACACAATATTTTAAATTATAGGCTTTCACTGATGAGAAAGATGAAGACTATAAGAGGGATCGTATTGCTGCCCGGCACGGTACCAGTTACCTACACCTGAAAGACATTTATGTGAAAAGTCAAGACTCTGTGTATATTCACCCTGTAAAGAGTGCTGCACTTTGTCATGAGAACATATCTGTCCGTGTTGATTATGACCTTGGAGAAAAAAAGGTCGAGGAAGTGAACAAAGTCAACGAAGTCAACGAAGTGAAAGTATTCTATGTTGTATGTATCATTTCTTTCAATGGAAAGGGATTTATTCTAGGCACATATGGGGATTTATTAATAATGCCAGCTACTAATATGCCATCATATGCCATACAAGTATATCTCTAAACATGTTTCACCAAAAACAAGGCTTTATCAATGGTGTAAATAGACTTCTGGATTGCCTGCAATTTTAACCCCACCTTTAAAATTAAGTGCATGGTCTCTATTGACCCATCAATTAAATCCATTGTTAAGTTGGATTAAACTGGAACATCCTTACTATGTGGGCCAGCACAATGGTTAAGATTGTTATGGAAATCCATGATACTCTTTCAGGTTTCTTACAAAAAAAATACTTTACAATTTTTGCAAAATGCACAAACATTGCAACATTCCCATTAATGTTTGTATTAGTAGCTTTAAATTTCATAAACATACATATATATACACACACAGGTAAAAGAGGTTGCCATGGAAACATGGAAAAATGCATACTGCATTTCTCCTTCTCTTATTAATAGGGATAACTACAAGTCCTTCAAAGGTATTCCTTAGAGCATTTCCTTGAGTTGGGGCAATAAAACTAACAGGATGGTAACGTTCACAGACTGAATATTTTGGAACTCTAAATTCCCAGGTTCTCTAGCATCTTAACATCTTAGATAAGGGTAATCCTGAGCCAGCATGGTATGAAACTCATCATATAGAATGTTCCAGAAGATGCCAACACAGACCATACTCTATATGCATATGAGAAACATATAGAGGCATTGAGAGAGCATTCGGGGTGTGATTACCACTTGCAGCCTCACTATCTCTTTATCTTAAAGAGTTTACATTGCTTTTCTTAATTGCTGTCCCCAACCTTCTCTCTGGTAATTCAATACTAACGGTCACAGTAGATCTTTCTTTTATTATCTCTCACTATCTAACTTGCTATCTCATGCTCTTTCTCTGTACTTCTTTCACCATTTTCCTTGATGGCCCATCCACTCATTGTCTCTCTTTAAATTATTTGCTATACCACACACTTGCTAATCCATGCATTTTCTCTTCTCTCACAAGCCAATGTGTTCTCTCTGAACCAGCTCTTATTTTCCCTAGCACATTTGTTTTACTATTCCTTTTCTTCCTTCAGGTTTTGGCTAAAAATAAGATTTTGTACAGTGGCCAGAAGACCGTGAGCCTGGAGAAAGCAGACTGTACGTTGTATTATTCTTTTCAATGAATGCTTCGCTTTATAACTATTAAACACGTATCCTAACCTGATATAAATCCGAACAAGGAAAATCCCATTGTTACTAACGCTTGATACAAAAGCCCTAATACACAGAATTTGCCAGCATTATTTTCTTAAAGCAACCAATTACAGGATCTTAGATTATTTCATTTAAGTGATGTAGTTCTGCAGCAATTTTCTTTTTCTGTAGTATAGTAAAGGGGGAATCAAAGCAGACAAGAATAAATGCACACAAGATTTTGAAAGATTGGATTTACAGCTTTGTGCTCCACAGTGACAATGTCAATAATTAGATTCTTTGTAATTTTGGTGAGATAGGTCTCTGTTGAGTTTTGAAAGTGATATTCTAATTGAAGATAGTCAATATGTTGAGCTGACAAGATTAGAGAGTTGGATATCTACTAGCTGGAAAAGAGGCTTGAAGGTGGAAAGAAGAGAAGATATTGTCTTTTACAATCAGTTAAGAGAGGTTCTATATAAAATTGGAGTCAAAAACGCATATCTGATGATGAACTACTGGTGAAAAGACTATCTGAATATGACCATTAGCATTAGACGGAAGCACGAAGGAAGGAGGTTAACACATATGTAAGAGATTGGATTTAAAAGTGTTGCATCTTCTTCTGTAACTGGGATAAATAACCCTAGAATACATGAGAATATGAGAAATGCACAATAAACATAGGATTTTGTTCACACACAGTCTAGAATCGAATCGCAAATTATATTCCGGTCAAGACTCTCTCTCTAAATCTCAGGGAATATTTGGTTAGTGTTGTGCTGTATGATGTGTGAGCATCACTAAAGTATATATTGAATGTATCAAGTAAATGTGTGTTTCTGTAAATGTAAATGTGTGTTTGATCATGTTGACTCCAAAACAAGAAGGTTAAGTATATATTTTCTGATTGCGATCGTGTTATTTTCTCTTCTTCTCGCACTTCTCAGCACGTTCAGGATCCATGGAGATTTCTCTCCCAGTCCGAGATGTTTCTCCCACTGGGAAGATTCTTGTTTTCACCTTATCTGATGATGGTGAGGTGGCTGTAGATACTGCAACGTTTCAAGTGACTGCATGCCTGAAGCAAAATGTGAGTAGGAATGATCAAAAATCTTAAACACCCTGTACTGAATAGGACAGTCCTAAAATTGTACATTTATTAATTTGGATATTAATAAAAAATCAAGAAAATATCAGCTCGAATAAACCTATTCCTTTTAAGCATATAGTCTTTTAAACTACACAATGGTCTTCTGAGCTAATCCTTTAGTTAGCAGTATGCTAATAGACACGCTTTTCAAAACCACTAGGGGTGGTCTAAAGCAATACACAAGCAAAATTGAGTAAAAACCTCAATACTTAGTACATTATAACAGAACCTTTCCATTGTCAACTAAACATGGTCAAATTAATCCAAAAAGAATGTCAAAGCAGTTATTAAGCAAGTCAGAATCTGACCAGCTAGTGTTATATTAAAAAGATCATACCTTTGCTTTGAATTTCAGGTCACTCTTGGGTTTTCTGAGGAACGTGTGCACCCCAGTTCACTTGTCAAGTTGAATCTGAGAGCCGCCCCTGGTTCTTTATGTGCGCTCCGTGTTGTTGACAAGAGTGTTACATTGATGAAACCAGAAGACGAACTCACAGAGGCTAAGGTAAGGTTTCAAAGGATGTGATAAGTTAGAAAAAAAAATATATGTAATATTATTTATAAAGTTGTATGAATGTATTTGGCATGTATTTTATTGAGCAATTCAAGATATCTGACATATAGATACAATTTTACTTTGGTACTCAAATTGCTATTTTGAGTAAATTAGACAATGGAGATGAAGTTAAGAAAATCTAAGGGGAAGAGAAAAAAAAAAAAACTACTAATATTGAAAAATATTCTTATTTAACTTCACCTAACCTGGAATATTGGGAATATTGTGACTTGCTCTCAGAACTAATCTTCATAACTACATAAATACATTAAAAATAATTTTAAAAAGGGCTACTAGAAATTGGATCATGGTTTTCATAATAATAAGTACCAAATAATAGGGGAGTTAAAAAAGTACAAGACTGATATTTTTCACAGAATGAAGGTATTTAGGAGAAAAGGACATGGAACATTAGGAAATACTTTATTACAGAAAGAGTTATAGGTACACTCTCAAATTTTCAGAATGGGGAGCTACAGTCTTGCAGAATTCCAGAAGGAGCAATTCTAGTATTCATTTTTGTACATATTTCTAAGATAAGTTCTTATAAGCTGTTCTAATTATACAGCTTCTACTTTAAGGGACCCTCCACTGCCCACATGTTTTTTTTAAATCACTATTTAGTAGATATACATCTTATTAAAACTTTAAAGCTTTTAATTGTGTGTTTTTTTCATTGTGTGTATGTCTAAAAAATGCTTGTTAAACCTGCAGATTTCTTGCCTGAAGCCTTTGTCAGCCCTCCCCTACTAACCCCCTCTCAGATTTTCTGTGGCTGTCCAATCACAATCTATTCATTTGAACATATCTACTAATACGTAAACCTATTGATTGTATGTTTTTGACTTGGTTATAGATTCAAAATCTTATCAAGACTCAGCCCTATTATCCGCCATATGAGAGCTTAGATTATGAATTTTGTCGTGATAATGGACCTACAACTTATTGGGGAATAATTAGTGAAGAACTTATCTCTTGGTGGCATCCACGGCATGTCTATCCAGTGAAGAAGAAGGATATTCAGAACATAATCGAGGTTAGTAACATACGATTAAGATAATATATGTAGATACGCGTTGAAGATGTTGAAGATAGGAAGATTAGAAGAGTTGCTATCCAAGCAGTTTGATTTGGCAATATTGGTACCCAAATAATAAAAGACTTTCCTGGGAACTGGAATTATGATCTGGAGATCAACAAGATAAGATGTAATAAGCCACGTAGAACCAGAAGGCAGCTCAAGAGGAGAGTCAGCAAAGGTATTTTTCCTCTGCTGGTATCTCTAGATCTGGAGCCTCTTAAACAGGACAGAGGATGGGAGCTCATGTCATGCTAGCTCTCTAGAGAGAGTAGTGTCAACATTTTTATTTTATTTTTTTTAAATGGAGAACCCTTTCTTTGTTAAGAACTCAAAGTATCCAATTTTTATATAAAGAGGTATTGTCAGTACTCTTACTCAACTAAATTGATGTGATTCAGATGTGTCAGGAGTGCTACTCAATGCCACTCTTTTGAGAGACTGGCACTGGAGTCTTTTCAAAATGCCCTGCATACACTCAACTTTTTTATGACCTTCATGCAGAGCATGGGGCATTTAAAATTTCAATGGGTGCTAGATTTTCTGTTAAAGCAAGTACAAATTAGAAATGAAAAATGTAATTTAAAAACATAGCAGAAAAGTGACATTTTAGCTCCATATTAGGATTACCTGGTCAGGGATAAATAAGTCTCTATCACTTCTAGAGCTATAATTTAATGATTTTAAATCTGATGGGTTATTCATAGGGCAATAGGGAAAAGTCATGGATGCATGCAAGGCCATTTGGACTGCAAACTCCAGACATTGTACACACACCATTCAACGCTGTCCAGATCTTGCCACTATCCGGGGCCCATGCAACTACATCATGTGGGAATATTTCAGTAAGCCAATCAGAGTGCTCTGACATTGCTCGAGACTTAGAGTGTTCTTACTCATATTGCACAACATGCAATACAGTAGCTGTCATAGTGTGGGAACGCCTTTCTAAGAGGCCAAAGAAAAAAAGAGTTAGAAGAACAAAGACTTTGTCTAAGGCAAAGGAAAAGTTTTTTTTTTACTGTAAGAACAATCAGGATGTGGAATTCTCTGCCTGAAGAAGTGGTTTTATCAGAGTCCATACAGATGTTCAAACAGCTACTAGATGCATACTTGCAAAACAGAATATTCAAGGATATAATCTTTCAATGTAGGGTAATAACTGCTTGATCCAAGGATAAATCTGACTGCCATTCTGGGGTCAAGAAGGATTTTTTTTCCTAGCTTGTTGCAAAATTGGAAGTGCTTCAAACTGGGTTATTTTTACTTTTGGATCAACAGCAAAAAACACATGTGAGAAAGGCTGAACTTGATGGACGCAAGTCTCTTTTCAGCTATGTAACTATGTAACTATGTAACTATGATGGTAAGTATAATTTAAAATTTTGCAGGCATTGGTTTTCTTGGCTTCCCCTCAGTATTACTAGAGTGAGGGGGATAAGTAGGGTTCATTCATTTTAATGTGTGTGATTAGAGGATAGGGGTCCCTGAATATTATAATTAGGGGCCCTACCTCCTGCTAATGAGTCAAGCTCAGGAAAAGGACACTAGGTTCTTTTGACCCCCGTAAGGTTTTTAATTTATTTTTTAAAACTTTTTTAATGTGGTGGTTGGCTAGCAAGCATTGGCTAGTTGCCATGTTAAACATTTTGTATAAGATTCAAATGTAAAAACACTAATTTTAATCTGGACACCGAATGCACCCTGTGATTACTGCAGATTCACACGGTGTAACTGAATTCCGACCATCCGTAACTTTAGTAAATATGAAAATTGCCATTGCCCATTTTCACTGGATTTTATCCATCTGGACAAAATCCGATGTTTAGTAAATAACCCTGTGAAGCTACTACTACTTAGTGCAGGAACATCTCACTGGCAATTAAAGGAATTGTGCACCCAGAAGACAAGCCTATATTAGAATAAATGGTATGGTTGCTTATGGGAGTAAAATGAATGATCACTGATGTGTAGTACTGGTGAGCAGAGAAGTGATGGTGTAAAGAAGAGAAGAGGAGAGCTGAATATTTGCCCACCTAACATTCCCTTTTTTATGCTCTTCTGCAGGATATGGGACTTACCATCGTAACCAACTGGAACGTTATGGCACCTGTGACCTGTGAAAATTCACAGAATAGTTTAGGTTAGTGGAATAACACCGGCCTAAAGGCGGAAAAAAAAACTTGCTTTCTTATTTTATTTTATTCTTATTTATTATGTATGGCATGTAATTGCTTGGAGGAACAATTCAAATATATGGTATGTATTGGCTTAGAAACTCTATCTGTTCCAAGTACCCTAGGTATAATGTGATTATAATGTTCGTACTTATATTGTTCATTATGTTATTGGTTTTCAAATACATTTTTGATGTTACCAAAACCCTGTATTTGTGGTTTGCTTTAGATACTATCGTGTTCTGAGATTTAAAGCCAAAGATTTCAGTGGGACAAGTGGGGAAAAAACAAAATAGAACCTTTTCTAAGTGGCTGGTTGGAAACTGTGGGAATCATAACATTCTCAAACTAATAGGGTAAAATGTTATGAGAGACAGCAGACTTCCACTGGTGTCACTTGTAACCACTGCACTTGTATGCGTCTACACCCATTTTGTCTGCAGCTCACATAACAAAATTAGGTGTGCACACAGCTTGTGGCTGTGGACATTGGCCTATGCTCCCTTACATGTGCTATGTGAGTCTGTGAATCTTGACCAAGCTTCTGCAAGATATCAATATATCTTGCAGGAGTACAGCTGAGCATCATAGAGCCGCATGGCACACGTAAGGAGGTAAAGCGCTGACTCACATCAGGTGATACAGGCAAAGTAAATATGACCAATATGGCATGGAATGCATATGAGCATAATAAAATGTGTGCGATGTCGCATGGACATGGGCATCATAATATATACTCAATGTGGCATGTGGGCAATGTGACATGATGTGGGCATAATAAAATGGAGACAAACTGAAATATAAGTAGACCTCGTGGCATGTGGGCAATGTGACATGATGTGGGCATAAAAAAATGGAGACAAATTGAAATATAAGTAGACCTTGTGGCATGTGGGCAATGTGGCATGATGAGTGCATAATATGGTGGAAACAAACTGATATAGATATATATATATATATATATATATATATATATATATATATATATATATATATATATATATATATATATATATATATATATGCAATGTGGCATGTGGGAATATTAATATAGCTTACAGTCATATTTGTATTATTTTAAAAAAAATAGCAATGCAATTTTATTATGAGAGAGTGGATGTGACAAAATTATTTTGAAACTATTTCATGTTTACATTTACACAGACATTCAGTGCGCACATACCAGGAAACAAAAATGTGCACAACACAATATTTCTACACACATTAATTAGAGATAACTTTGCTTGTAACAAAATACAAGGTAACAAGGTGGATAAAAAAGTATATATAAAAAAAAGTTTTTTTTAATTAAAATGTGATTATTTTTTAAAATTTAATTTAGATTTATTTTAATAAAATATTTTAGGAGGTAACATCTATCTAATTATAGTTAAGATCATCAGTCTTGAGGATCTCAGTCAATTGAATGCTTTCCCATAAGAAAGCATTGGGAGGATATTGCTCATGCTTGGTAAAATGCCCCGCTGCAACAATAAGCATCTCCTCATAGAGATGAATTGAATCAATGCATCTCTACGCTGAAAATAGGTGCTGCTCACTGTGCAGCATTGAAGTAGGAAGTACCTCTAGTTACTGTCTGAGTGACATCATCTAGAGGTGTTACTAGGCAGCAATGAAAATACTGCCTTTTTTCTGAAAAAGCAGCATTAACATTGCTGAGCCTGTAGTAGTTCTGGTGACTGTAATGTTCCTTTAAATCTTCAATATAATTGCCAGGAATTCCAAGTGGGCAATCTATTAGTCATGAAAGTAGAAAATGGCAATGAGCAACTGTGTGTAATATATAAGGAATATCACTTATGTGGTCAGATACCCAGAGTAAGACTTGTGGCAGTTGATTGTTTATTTATATCATATTGTTAGCAAAGCTGTCAAGGCAAAGCCTGGTATACAATGCAAATCATCGAGAAAATAAATGTGTGATGAGTAAAAGCCGATGTGGGCTCCTATTCATCTAAGGATGGGGAAGGCAGCCTTTGTGGACTGTATCTCCCCTGATGCTTTGCCAGCATTATGGTTGTAAGAGCATTATGGGATATGTAGTCCACAATATATGGAGTGCCAATGGTTGCCTACCCCTGATCCATTTTATAAGGAAATTAATGTTTTCCTTTGCAAAAGGCCAATGACAATGCATGTTCATGTATGGCATTATGTGAGAAATGTCTTATTTATAGACAATCATATGCAAGCATGAATGCATATGAACAATCCATCAAGTAATGAAGATGACACCGAAGAATTGTGTTTATAATGCTTAATATTCATGGAATTCACTTGTAAATACACTTTGGGGCCTGACAGTTCTTTCATGTTAAAAAGTTGCATATAATTTTTTAAAGGCTAGGGTGTGAGACGCAATTCATTAAATAAAAACAATTGTGTTCTTCAGAAATGATGATGATGACTGACAGCATGGATTCTGCTTCTTTGCTTAGTGGACCAGTTGCAGGTAAGCTAAATCCTCATGAACTGCTGATATTATGGAGGCAAGGTCAGCCTGGAAGGAAGAAAACAGTGCTGACAGAGTAGTCTTGCATTATTTATGTATTTATGTCAGCTGGCAACTTGTAGATTTGCTCCTCTGATCCATTTTTAGGAAGGTCTCTTGTCTTTAATACAGTGTGATCAGGAGCAATTATGAAGTGAAGAGCAGTCCATGGTTAGGTTGATTATGTTGCTCAGCAACATCGTTGTTTGCTTAGCTGGCCCACTGGGGTGAATGCCCAATGGCGAGTCTACACCTGATGCCTATAGGTATAACTCCACAATACTTTTATATATGAACATCCCTCACCTCATATACCCATTCTAAATGCTGACTGCACCAGTATAACATCACATACTCCATTCTATGTACTGACTGCCCCAATACAACACCACTGTGACGGTAGTCACCATTACTGGGGTTGGAAGACAGACACTAAATGTTGTTCCAGAGACACTGCCAGGCAAGTTCAAACTAGCTGCCCTGTCCCTACTCAACCTCCCATTTTGATTATCAGCCCTTGATATTGTCTGGTCCCACCATTTACTGTACTATAGTGCTCTACTCACCCTATTGAATGTAAATTAAGAAGCTGGGGGCATAAATATGCTATGTATATTAAAGGACCACTCTAGGCACCCAGACCACTTCAGCTTAATGAAGTGGTCTGGGTGCCTGATCCAGCTAGGGTTAACCCATTTTTTTTTATAAACATAGCAGTTTCAGAGAAACTGCTATGTTTATTAATGGGTTAAGCCTTCCCCCTATTCCCTCTAGTGGCTGTCTCATGGACAGCCGCTAGAGGCGCTTGCGTGCTTCTCACTGTGATTTTCACAGTGAGAGCACGCAAGCGTCCAGCCCAGAAGGAGGATCGGAGGAGGAGAGGAGGAGGAGAGCTCCCCGCCCAGCGCTGGAAAAAGGTAAGTTTTTACCCCTTTCCTCTCCCAAGAGCCGGGCGGGAGGGGGTCCCTGAGGGTGGGGGCACCCTCAGGGCACTATAGTGCCAGGAAAACGAGTATGTTTTCCTGGCACTATAGTGGTCCTTTAAAGTTAGTTGTTGTTTTAACCTTCACCTAATGTCATCTGGTGTTTGGGAAAAGAGTTCTGATTACTGCTTTGCTGATGAAAAGGGTGTCCAGGGCTATGATCCTAGTAGTCTGGTCCAAGGTGGACAAGGCCCTCAGCGATCCCAGTCAAGCCTGACAGCTACCCGGAAGAGCAGTTGGCGGAGGTACTTGGTCGAAGTACCAGAGCTTCGTCGCATTTGGTGGCAGCTGCGGGATCGACTTCTTTCTTGCCGGATACCTCTGGAACACCTCTGGAGACCTGATGGAGAACCGTAGGTATGGCAGTTTCTCATAGGAAGAAGTTAAGGAATCAGAGTTCCTGAAAGATGCACTATCAAAACTATCCCTGTTTGGGCCAAACATACCAGTAGAGATAGTACTTCAGGTTATGGCAATGGCTACCATTGTTATGGCAATGGCTACCAAAGTGCAACCATAGCATCTGAATTCCAGAGTTGACTGTTGCAGGCACTTAATCTGCTCAACAGACCAGTTTTAGAGGAGAAGACCTTGAAACTGTGGAATCAAATACGCTTGGAGCTCTGGGAGATGGCGCTACAGTTTACTAGGATATATTGAAATGAATATCTCAAAACAATGAGCCGAGGTTCAATGGGAGCTGAGGATAACAATTCTGGGAAAGCAACCCCAGGGGGAATGGTTATCTGAAATGAAAATGCGGGTCCAGCAGGAAGTGGAGCTTGACAATTGGTAGCGAGCTCCGATCCCCAACTCCATATCAGAGGGGGCCCAACCACCCTGCCTTCCCTCCATCATCTGAGAGAGATCCAGGGAGATGGGACAGTGGGCACGCATCTCCAGAAGCAGGTATATGCTTCAGAATATGCAGAGGTCGGATGGGTGAGTGCTGCTCTTGCATGGGTAATTTGTTTGGGGTACCAATTTGGTGATGGCATTGCTGGGATTGATGTACTGACTAACTTTGGAGTCAACTCGACTGCGATCTTCAGTATTGATCTCGTTCCAAAGGGGAAGAAATGTGCTGTAAACTATATTGGACTGGAGACACAGGGTTACAAATTTTCTATTGGGGTGTGTGGGTGTCACAATAGCCCCTTAAGAGTGGCGTCATATGCGGTTAGGTTTGAGTTTGGGAGGGGGGTCATGGCAGATTCACTGGCAACTCCCCTTCTCTACTTCCAATTCTCCTCTTATGGCTAAGTCACCCTGTGTGTATTAGGGGCACAGGGTGCCTGGGAAGTCCAATCTGGCCTGACCAAACCAGACTTCCACCTACTGCTCGTCTATGAGACTGGGACAAACTTACAAACTATGTGGAACATTGTCGAAGAGGCTGCCAGGTTGGATGGACTTGTTACATGACTAACTCAGGTACAGACCGATTGGAGGTCTGGTACCTGGTTAGTCTACCTTTGGGGGGGAAGATATGTGACGGTAGCCACCATCACTGGGGATGGAAGACAGACATTATAATGTAGGTCCCAAGATTCCTCTTGCGCTCTGGTCACTCTGTGTCCATTATTGGTGCAGGGTATGTTGAATGTATTGATTGTCCATGTTGTATGTGCCTTGCCCCCTCATCGTTTTTCCTATCCTAGTGTTTCCCCAGTAGGCTGCTGACCAATTGTTTCAGGGACACTGTCAGACCAGTTCAAACTAGCTTCCTTGTTCCTCCTTAATCTCCCATTTTGGCTATCAGCTCTTGATATTGCCTGGCCCAACCCTTCATTGTACTGTAGTGCTCTATTCACCCTATTGTATGTAAATGAAGCTGAAGTGCTCCATGGTCCTTGATAGCTACAAGGAAGCACATTTGGCAGAGGTACTCAGTCAGAGTACTAGAGCTCTGTCACAACCACATCCTACAGTCTATGTACTGACCGAATTGACCAAAAAACATGGACAATGCTAACAATTCGTATACATTGCGCAACACACAAAATCATAAAAGTGATAAAACTAGCAGCAGTCACCTAAATTTGTGACATAAAAGATCCAAAACTAGAAATGGTGTTGCACTAAAATATTATTGCATAAACATTGTCAGTTTCTCACCAAAAAAATATTTTCATAAAACCATCTGAAAAAAATATATAAAAACAAATATAGTGCAAAACATCTGATATAAGCTGCAATGCACACTTATTGTAAAAAGTTGTGAGTTTGCACTCACATTTCCCAGAGCTTGATCAACCACGGCTCTGGGTGAAAAAGGCTCCTATGAAGAGGGAAATTATCCCACAATCAGGTATCCCAGAGAAATCTGAGTTCCTCGATATAATCTCACATACTGCATTCTATGTACCGAATGCCCCAATATAACCTCACATACTGCATTCTATGTACTGACTGCCCCAATATAACCTCACATACTGCATTCTATGTACTGACTGCCTTGATATAATCTCCCATACTGCATTCTATATACTGAATGTCCAGATATAACCTCACATACTGCATTCTATATACTGAATGTCCAGATATAACCTCACATACTGCATTCTATATACTGAATGTCCAGATATAACCTCACATACTGCATTCTATATACTGAATGTCCAGATATAACCTCACATACTGCATTCTATATACTGAATGCCCAGATATAACCTAACAAACTGCATTCTATGTACTGAATTCCCCAGAGACAACCTCACATACTCCATTCTATCTACTTACTGCCCTGATACCACCTCACATACTGCATTCTATGTACTGAATGCCCCAATATAATCTCACATACTCCATTCTATCTACTTACTGCCCTGATACCACCTCACATACTGCATTCTATGTACTGAATGCCCCAATATAATCTCACATACTGCATTTTATATACTGAATGCCCAGATAGAACCCCACATACAGCATTCTATGTACTGAATGCCCAAATATAATCTCACATACTGCATTCTATGTAGTGAATGCCCAGATACATCTCACATACTCTACTCTATGTGCTGGCTTCCTCGATATAACCCCACATACGGCATTCTTTGTAATGATTGCCTCAATATAGCATACAGTTTATTTTATGTACCGACGTTGATAAGATAACAACATACTGCCTTGAAATACCTCACACATAACATTCCATTTACTGATATAGCCACACACATAGCATTCTCTTGTCTGTCTGCCACTGCATATGGTGATCTACAAATCAGGAGACATAGTCCACACACTTCATTCAACATATGGTCAGTAGTTTGATAATAACATTGACTGTGTTAATTTATTTTATAGAAATTTGGTATCTGTTAAAAAACTAAAATAGCTCTGAAAAGGCTGGAATAAAAATACACAAAAAGTATGAAATGTGAATATTTATCAAACATAAAACTGGCCCATTTAGAGATTACTGCACATATCAAATAGATAAGTACAATAATGAAAGCACCCAATATACCAGGAGTGAGTTGCAATATGATGTCTTCACAACATTAGCAGCAGTTTTAGAGCTAATGATCATTGCAGCAGGTATTATAAAATAGGTAGACTGACAAAAAAATAATGCAATGCTTTGGCATTGTAATCCTCCATTATGTATAACTTTTGATACATTATACATGACATGACAAGGAGTACAAAACTAAAAAAACTGTAATAGAATTCTATGTTGCCTGTTCATATTCGAACGTTGGAGATTTACAGTTTCAGTGAAGGAATAGAGAATATAAAGCATCATTTGGCTTAGAGTTATAGTTATCTATTGATGACAAACATGTGTGAGGGGATGAGAAGACCAGTAATCAGGTTCCCTTAAAGATAGGAATCTTAGTGGACCATCTCTAAATGTTATATGTCACCTGCTGCACATCAGATGAGGAGAAAGGGGATCTGTGCAATGTGTCCATGACCCAAAAATATTTAATTATTTATCCCCAATGCCACGGGCAAGTTGAAAGGAGATAAATGGTGAGGTGTGCAAGCATGGTTGTCCACTCACTCTGATTGTGATTCACTCATTCAGTACCCTTGGGTGTGAGGCTAAGGGGTTATTGTGTAGCTCCCTCATTGTTCTTCAGAAACCTCTATTTCTATATTTATCCCCTTTCATTATAAAATCTAGTGGATGGGGCAATGACTAGATAAACAGCTGTGGGGAAAATGACATAGTCATAGCAGTTTAGTGGGCATTCCTAGACACTTTACCATTCTTCCTTATTATCTTATTGCAGATGTACAGAATAACACTGACAGGCTGCCCCTCACCATTCCAAGACAGTGAAATTTATATAATGAGTGTCCCTAACCTCAGACACTGTTTTCAATGTTTTAGACTTGAGAAATGAATGTTCTCCCAAATGTTTGCCATACCAAAATTCTGTTTGTTCAATAATAAAGGTATTATAAGATACTGAATTCTTCTGTTATTTTACATTTCATTATAGGATCTAAGAGGACTTTGGCTGCTTCGGAAGTTGAAGTTGAAGTACCCAGTGATGACAGTGTGGACGTACGAACACATTTTCCAGAGACATGGCTGTGGGATCTCCAGTCAATCCCGTGAGAAACTCTAAATATCTCAATACTCTGTTTATTATTTAGAGTGGGTCAAGGTAAAGAAAACAAATGGGGAAGGGCTGAGCCACAAAAAGAGGTACTAAAATATATTAAAATATATTCCCAATAAAATACGATATGGGTCAAGGTAAAGACTAACTCTTTGCTTGAGTACATCTCAACCATGCTTGCACACCTCACCATTTATCTCCATTGTTGAATGGGTAAGGCAGTGGCTGAGTAACAGGCAACAGAGGGTTGTAGTTAATGGAATATATTCGAAGCTTGGACTTGTCACCAGTGGGGTACCTCAGGGATCTGTACTTGGACCCATTCTCTTTAATATTTTTATTAGTGATATTGCAGAAGGTCTCGATGGTAAGGTATGTCTTTTTGCTGATGATACTAAGATATGTAACAGGGTTGATGTTCCAGGAGGGATAAGCCAAATGGCAAATGATTTAGGTAAACTAGAAAAATGGTCAGAATTGTGGCAACTCACATTTAATGTGGATAAGTGCAAGATAATGCATCTTGGACGTAAAAACCCAAGGGCAGAGTACAGAATATTTGATAGAGTTCTAACCTCAACATATGAGGAAAGGGATTTAGGGGTGATTATTTCTGATGACTTAAAGGTAGGCAGACAATGTAATCGAGCAGCAGGAAATGCTAGCAGAATGCTTGGTTGTATAGGGAGAGGTATTAGCAGTAGAAAGAGGGAAGTGCTCATGCCATTGTACAGAACACTGGTGAGACCTCACTTGGAGTATTGTACACAGTACTGGAGACCGTATCTTCAGAAGGATATTGATACCTTAGAGAGGGTTCAGAGAAGGGCTACTAAACTGGTTCATGGATTGCGGGATAAAACTTACCAGGAAAGGTTAAAGGATCTTAACATGTATAGCTTGGAGGAAAGACGAGACAGGGGGGATATGATAGAAACATTTAAATATATAAAGGAATCAACACAGTAAAGGAGGAGACTATATTTAAAAGAAGAAAAACTACCACAACAAGAGGACATAGTCTTAAATTAGAGGGACAAAGGTTTAAAATAATATCAGGAAGTATTACTTTACTGAGAGGGTAGTGGATGCATGGAATAGCCTTCCAGCTGAAGTGGTAGAGATTAACACAGTAAAGGAGTTTAAGCATGCGTGGGATAGGCATAAGGCTATCCTAACTATAAGATAAGACTAGGGACTAATGAAAGTATTTAGAAAATTGGGCAGACTAGATGGGCCGAATGGTTCTTATCTGCCGTCACATTCTATGTTTCTATGTTTCTATGTTTCCTCAGCATGGGCGTAGAGCTTGTACTATCTGGAACATCTGTTTGTTTCTGCTAATGCTCTCTTCCCCAAAAATACATGTTTACAAAGAGGGTCCAGGTGAGTGTGTAAGTCCATGTATTTACTGTGTGTCCAACCCATATAGTAAAAGGTTACTCCAAGCATTGTGACCTTTTCAATGATTTGAAGTAATCATGGTGCTTTGAGTCTGTGTGTGCAGTTTGAAACGCTGCACATAAATAGTTTATGCACATAGCTGCCGGAAGTATTCTGAGCTGGCTAATGTTTATTTAATGTAGTGCATAATTGGTGTCTGACAAACAACCATTGGCATCACGGCCACTTCTCCATGCCACCCAAGCCCTCCTCTCACTCCGTCCTCACTGACATCCCTCATATGACGTCACCAGAGGAGGGTAAGAGAGAACTTGGCCTCAAACTCAAGTTTTCTTTTCCTTTTTTGTTGTTATTTCTTTTTTTCTTTTTTTTTTGTGAAGGATGGGGATCCATGTCAGTACAGGTTACTGTAACCAAAAATAGTGTTATTTTAAAACACTGTTTTCAGTTGAAGTAAACCTTTATCCAAACAAAAGAAAACACTTTGGTTAATCAGTCATCAGAAACCTTTAAATGCTTAATTTGTAACAGTATTGTAAGTGCATTCTAAGTTTTGGTCACTCAGTTTGTTTAACAATATTACACAATATTTTGCTCTATATTTATTTTTATTTATTGTAGCGTTCCAGCTATATCACCATTGTATGTATTGTGTACTATTAACCTTTGGAGAGTAATAACCTGGAAAGGTCACCTGGGGAATATATTAAAACTTGCAAAGATTTTTTTATAAACTAAGTGGAAGTGTTATATACTTATTTATTTTGTATTAAAAGCAGTAAATGGTGTCCCTAGTCTATGTGCACCATAACCACTATAATGAGCTTTAGTGGTTATAATGTATAAATGGTAAGTTTGCATATCACATATTGAATAAATCTTGCATTTAGGCAATAACATTAAAAGTAACAGCTAGCAAATGTCAAGTGCTCTATATTGTGATGCCGAGGCAAATGCATCCCAATGTGTCTAATCATAATAAGTGATAAATGCAAAGGAGCTTGCGAAAATAGTTATAGCTGAGTTTCAGTACTCCGGGTGAGTACCTCCATTAAAAGTTCTCTTTCCCTATAGAATACAGTGCTGAGGTCATATAGCCCTTTCTCCAAACACCAGATGACACTTGGTGAAGGGTAAAATACAAACACAGATTTTGCAGAGTCCGGTACTCAGGCTAAGTACCTGCTCCATCTGTAGGCTATTGAAACAGGAGAAAGTCACCCTTCAGTGATTATAGCTAATTTACAAAACACTAGACGACAGATAGTGTAGGGTAGAACAACAACGCTGCTTTATGGAAAATAGTACATCTATTTATACCCCAACCGCCTAATTTACATACAATAGGGTTACAGTAGTCCACAAAGATCTCCTTCAGGTCCTCTATCGTAAGCCCCACTCAAACAGCACAGAAACCCCAAGTCAACCAATAGTAGCATGGACTTGGGAAAGTAACCAAATACACTACAAAGCTTAATTACAGTGTGAACACAGTACTGTGTTTACAAGGAAGGATGGGGACAGACAATAACAAGGGCTGAGGACCACATGGGAGATTTAAGACAGTGGCATGGCAGTAGACATGTGCAATTCATTTTGTTCCAAATGTAAATTTGGATGAATTTCTGCAATTCGGACATTTGGATGCTTTCTAATGTCCGAATTGCCAAATTTCCGAATTGCCGAAGTGCCGAATTTCTGAAGTGCCAAAGTCCCGAATTGCCGAAGTGCCGAATTTCGGAAGTGCCGAACCGAACCGAATTGCTGAAGTGCTTCGGATTTCTGAAAAGTGGCAAAACAGGAGAGGGAGGGAAAATTACTAACCCTACCCCCAACCCTACACCTAACCATACTCCTACTCCTAACCCCTACCCCTAACCCTTCACCTAGAACTGTAAGCCGTTGTGGTAGTTGGAGTTAGGGGTAGGGTTTGGGGTAGAGGTTAGGGGTAAGGTTAGGGGTCAGGGGTAGGGTTAAGGTTAGGGTTAGGAGAAGGGTTAGGGTTAGGGGTAGGGTTAGGGGTAGGTTAAGGGTTAGGGAATTGCCAAAGTCCCAAAGTGCTGAATTGTCGAAGTCCCAAATTTCTGAAGTGCCGAACTGAAGTGCTGCGGTTCTGAGGTACTGAATTCCCGAATTTTGGAAGTGCCAAACTGAACCTAATTTTTTGCCCATGCACATCCCTACATGGCAGTCACATTGAACTCGTTTGGGCATGTCCCTGGAACAATGGGACAATGCCCTGCTGGAAAAAAACAAGACAGGAGAAGGGGAAATAAAATAATTAATAAATAAATACAATATACACACCCTGCACCTATTATGTGCACAGGGTGACTAAAACATAAGAGTAATCTGGGGACCTATATAAAGTGTCTGTCTTCCATCCCCAGAGATGGTGACTACCTTCACATATCACCCTCCCTCCCCAAAGTAGACTAACCAGTTACCAGACCTCCAATCAGTCTATGCCTGAGTTAGTTGGGTCACCAGTCCCAAAAATCGTGTAGTGCTGTTATTAAAAGATGTAAACTGTAAAATGAGAGATACAAACTATCTGTGTTTTTTTTTCTTGCTCAGATCAACCGGTTCCGTGGAGACAGAGTTGAAGGTTCCAGACTCCATCACTGAATGGAATGGCCAGATGTTCTGTACAAAAGATGGAAGTTTTGCTGTCTCTAAACCAACAACACTGAATGTTTTCAAACCATACTTTGTGGAGTTGACTTTGCCATATTCAATAAAGCGTGGAGAGACCTTTGTCCTCAAAGCAAATCTGTATAACTACATGCAAGAATGCATCCAGGTGACCACGCTAAATATGTAATAATGAAAACAAGGAGCAAGATATTTCTAATTTTGGTCATCCAGAAAAAGATAATAAGACTTGCTATAATGTTGGCTATTATAAAAAAAATGCTAATTCATGACTGAAAACTAGAAGAAACAAACTAAAAACAGAATCCTGTAAAGCTGATTAAGCCTCATGTCAGCCCAGGACTCTAGTTCATTTTGTATCAATTGCAAGCGGCAGATGGCACACCACTTATCTTTTCAGATGGTATTTATTTGGCACCATCTGACAGGTGATAATGCTTTGTAAGAATTAAATAATAATATCTTTGGTACAATGGAAACTATATTTGTTGGAGTGAAACATTGTTTACTGATGGATGTTTGCAAATAAATATCAGATCAATCAAGTTCTCCTACACACACCATCACAAAAAAAAATCTAATTTTCTGTTATTTACTTCATGGTATGGTGGATGCCAAAGTAAGGCAGGATTTTATTAATTCATATTTTCTTATTCCTCATTTCCATGACTGTATGTTAAGATTTACTGTACTATTTGCTTTCTCGCTCCCTTTTTCATCTTTATTAGACTGAAGTCACCCTGCTTCTTTCAGAAGATTTACATCTGAAGGGAACTGATAAAAATATCCATAACACCTGCCTCTGTGCTGGAGAAAAGAAAACCATCTCCTGGCCAGTGACTATAACCAGCACAGGTAAAAGGACATCCCAAAGGAAATATTTTAAACACAGGCATGTCACAAATACTCTCAAACAGGCCCGGACTGGCCATCGGGCATACCGGGCAAATGCCCGGTGGGCCGCGATGGCCGTGGGGCCGAGGCCGGCAGGGGAGATCCCAGGATCTCCCCGGCCGGCCCCTGCAGGGCCAGCGCTATCCGAGCGCCAGCCCTGCTATGTGAATCCATGGGCCGGTGGGGAGATGAAAGATCTCCCTCACCGGCCCACAGACAGGGAGACGCGGCCGCCGGCTGGGGAGAGAGGACCGGCGGAGCTCTAACCAGCAGCTCCGCTGGGTCCTCTTGCGAGATTCTGAGCGTTGCCGCGGTTACCGCGGCAACGCTCAGATCTCGCGAGAGTGAACTCTAACCTGCAGGTTAGAGTTCACTCTCACCACTGGACCACCAGGGAAGGCAGCATGGCTCCCCTCAAGGCTCCCCCTCCCAGGCAGAACGGCTCCCTCATCCTCCCAGGCTAAAGGTAAGAAGGAGGGGCATAACTTTTTTAAAAATTATTCATAAAAAAATATATATATTTAAAATAAATTCCCTAACAGCCCCCTCACAAACAGCACCCCCAGACACACACAGCCTCCTCCCAGACACACACACAGCCCCCCCCAGACACACACACAGCACCCCCAGATACACACAGCACCCCAGACACACACACAGCCCCCCAGACACACACACACACAGCCCCCAGATACACACACACACAGCACCCCAGACACACACAGCACCCCAGACACACACAACCCCAGATACACTCAGCACCCAAGATACACACAGCACCCCCAGACAACCACACAGCACCCCCAACACACACACAGCACCCAGATACACACAGCACCCCAGATACACACACACAGCACCCCCAGACACACACACAGCACCCCAAGATACACACACAGCAACCCCCAGACAACCCACACAGCCCCCCACACACAGCACCCCAGACACACACACAGCCCCCCCCCCAGACACACACACAGCCCCCTCACACACAGCACCCCCAGACACACACAGCACCCCAGATACACACAGCAGACACACACACAGCACCCCCAGACACACACACAGCACCCCCAGATACAAACAGCACCCCCAGACACACACACAGCACCCCAGATACAGCACCTCCAGACACACACACACAGCACCCCCAGACACACCCAGCACACCCAGAGACACACACACACACATACATATATATATATATATTATATAAAATAACCCTCAGTGTGTTAACAGACAAAGAAAATTAGAAAACTAGAATGTGACGGCAGATAAAAACACCCTCACACACAGCACCCCTCTTACACAAACACACTGCGCACCTCACACATACAATACATCCAAATATATATATATATATATATACACACACACACACACTACTGCACCACTACACACATTACGCTCCAAATACACACTAGATCCCTTACCCTATATGCACTCTTAATCCTCTACACAAACACACACACAATCTTCTATACACACTCTGGGTCCTTTACACACTAGATCTCTTACACACACACACTGCACCACCTACACACACACACACTATATTCCTTGTAAGGAAAGACATACAACATTCTCTAAACACACCCTCTCTACAACCCCTACACACACACTACTGCCCGTATGCACACACTCGCTACATCCCCTATAACACTATGCCCCTATACACGCACTCTCTACAGCCCCTAGCAACACATATTACACCTATTTACACAATACCACACCACACTCTACACACAGGCAATCCCACAAGCAGGCGCCAAACACATGCACCATACACTTTCCTGGCCCTTTTGTCCTCTGATATCCCACTTGTGGAGACACCAGAGACAATTTAAAAGCAAACACAGCGCAAGCATGTTATTACATTTGCTTGCGCTGCGCAGAACAAATACAGGGCCTTTTTCTAATGCCAGAGCTCTTCAGCGGGGCTCTGCGCATTGAACCAACATGCTCACTTTGAGAGGGGGCGTGCTTGTCATTAGTGATGACAAAACACACCCTCTCTGGCCCCGCTCCCTTCTTGGGGGGCCGCTCTAATTGAAAAATGCCCGGGCCTAATTTTTTTCCCAGTCCGGCCCTGCTCTCAAATCACCAAAACATACACATCTTCATGTAGTGGTTTTGATGTCTGACAAATGTAGCACTTTGTCATTATCAAGGGCTTTAGGCTGCTAGCTTGGACAAACCTAAGGTAAAAAATGTTCAGCTGCCCTGTTTTATGGAATAACACAAATTATTGCTGTATTTATAAGTGTCTTTTTTTGATTTAAAAAAACTACACAAATACGTAACTCATGAAAGAGATAAGCAAACCAGATATAAAGAGAAAAATAGAAGTATGAGAGCTTTTTCTTGTTTACTTTGCATATTCCAACATGGGATTTGCGAATTAATTCTATCTGAAGAAGTTTAGAATATGTGTAGCGCTGGTTAGTCAATACACTAAATACTACACTAGATGGAAGGATATATTATTAGAAAAGTTTGGTCATTGATTAATTGACAAATTGCTCTTCAAAAATATTAACAGTAAAATAAACTACATTAGTATCAAATCATTCACAAAGTCCTCAAATAAAACCTATAATTAATCCTGTCAGAGCTACTGGTTAAGTTTTTTGGTCAGATTAGGTGGACAATAACTTATGGTTCTTGCTAAAAATCTGCTTGTTTCTGGTGGGTTCTCTATAAACAAACTGAATAGAATTGGAGCAAGATTTGTTTTAAAGAGATAACTGATCCAATTTTCATGTGTCTTTTTAGGACATAAAAACATTACGGTCTCATCTCAGGCTGTAGGTAGCAAGGACACCTGTGGCGGTCAGGAGACAATGTTCCTTCAAAAAGGACAGAAGGACACAGTGATAAACTCATTGCTGGTAGAGGTGAGAAGTTGAATTCTCCTTTAGATACTTTCTATAATACCAAAGGCCAGCATAGAGTTATTGTATTCTGTGATGTTTATTCATAATATAATATTCATGGTCAAAAGAGACATATTCTAATATATGTTTTATTGCAGCCCGAGGGTACTCCGGTGGAGCAGACACACAACTCCTTGCTTATTTGTGATGGTAAGGATTATAGTATTTTATAAAGGTGTCCTGTTTTTGAGCATATATGTATACATATATGTATACAGATATAAACATGTAAAAAAGTCATTGTAGCCTTCCTGTCTGTTTGAACCAGCCCATCCATTCTCATCTCATTAACAAAATGTTCTGCCACTCATTTAAAGTAACATACAGGGCACCAAGACATCTTCGTATCAATCAGCTTTTCTTCATATATTATCTGTATTACACAATGAAATCAAAGGTTTGGCAAAAAATGGGATATTTTAAAATTCCCAGTGTCATGCTTCATCACCTTCAAAATGTTGCCATGAGTTACTTGAGAACATTTTTGTTGAATTCATGGAATACTAATTACTATTATTTAATATAACCATTGTGATTTTCTCCAGGAGGCTCTGTAGAAGAAAAAGTAAAGCTAGACCTTCCAGAAACATATGTAGAAGGATCAGCGAAAGCATCTATCAATGTCTTTGGTGAGTGAGAAATAAAGCTATATCTGGAATGGATATGAAATGATCACTCTGAAAATGATTCAGTTTGAGGAGCATGGGTGCATGTGTGATTGTCATTGTGGGTGTACACCTGTTTAACTGTCCTTAATGATTGACAGAAATTCAAACAATAAAGGTTAACTTGTGGAAATCATATATTCCATTATTATGCCAACCTTTATCTATGGCACGGCCATTCCATAAAATATATCTGTTTGTCAATGTATCTGGAAATAGTAAACAAACCATCACTGTGATAATTACCTAGAATTGTTTCAAGCATCAAGTCTGGCAAGGATAAAAACTCCTGTAAAGAACCCTGAAGTGGTAGCTAGCGGTTCATCTGTTTTCAACCGAACGGCAAAAAGCAAGAGTGATTATAGCTCGCAGTTCGGTTCTCCGTTTGCCTAATAATCCAGAGTAAGTGAAGCGCTCAAGCCAAAGCAGTAATCGGGTACCCAAACATCAGCCGAAACATGATGAAGGGCGCAACAGGAATCAATTTTATTGTGCCACTCTGGCTTTTATGCAAGTTTTCAAGCCAGGGGAACACCTCCATGGACCTTGTGGTAAGTTATTATATCCAATAAAAATACAGAACAGGGACACTCCCAGCACAAACAGTAAATCCCCTCCTCTCTGCCTGGAGATAATTGGGTCAGATAAAGTAATAACTCAATTATCTCCAGGCAGAGGTAACACAATTTTTACAATCTTTTAAAAACACCCCAAAACACACAGGGCCCCCACAAATGTCCTATCCCCTGATAGCCCCGATCTGGGTGATCAACATATCCAAAAATCACCCAGATCGGTTCAGGGGTTTTCGATTTTCATGAAAGTCCCAATTGACCGACCGCACACGAGGCTCCTGCCCAAAACAGTTCCATGATTTCAGGCTGTGTGGTCGGTCTATTTCTGTCAGGATTACAGAATGATCCAGCACATAGAATTGTATAACCCAGAGGACTGATAGGTAACGTATACCGGACCTTAGAATGGTCGGACTAACGTACCAAAGAATAGTCAGGAATAGTCGAAGTCAAGGGAGACAGAAAGAGACACAACGATAAGGAAAAGCCAGGAGTCAGGGGTGCCAGAAAACAGGGAAGTCAAAAACAATGCCAAAGTCAAATAACCAGAATAACCAGAATCAATAACGCGCTCTCGGACAACCACAAGGGAAACCACGACAGGGCACTGAGCAGGATGAGAACTGGGCCTAAATACCCCTCCTCTAGATCTGATAGGCTGTAACCAGCCTTTGACCCCAAAGGCAGTAACCAGGTTCCCATTTGCATACTTGCTGCTCAGCATTAACCCTTCTGTGGATTTGGTTGCTGCTCGGTACAACTTTTTCTGTGTGGACAGTAAATGCCATTAACCACATTTTTATAAGCGGATGAGTACGTGACAATTTCGTTAAGTCCAAATAAATGAAATAATGCATGAATGGATCCCTCTGGCTCATAGCAGCGATTGATCCCCTCGTTTGTGTGAACAAATCTACCAAACAGCGCTCTCCTAGCTGTTCAGGAAAAGGAAGCAGGCGTTTGTCAGTTTGACTGGTGGTTCGGAAAGTCGAGTGTCCGATTTTAGTTCCAGACACTCGACGACCAAGTCCCGCTGCCTTCTTTTGTGCACACAAGATGGCCGGCGTTTTCTCTGCCACGTGGCGTTCGGCTATACGAACGGCGGACACACATAGAGAGTTTCCTTTATCCATAATGAACCAGAGGGGTGTTCGGACGTTCGGTAGTTTGAAACTATCGAACAAATAAACGAAAATTGGAAAAAATATACGAAATGTCATACGAATGCAGATAGAGAAAGCTGGTTTTCTCACAACTCCCTACCTACTTTATGCTATATGTCATGAGTAGTGATGTCCCGAACGATTCGCCGAACGGTTCGCCATGAACGGTTCACCACGGACTCATCATTGAGTAAACTTTGACCCTGTACCTCACAGTCAGCAGACACATTCCAGCCAATCAGCAGCAGACCCTCCCTCCCAGACCCTCCCACCTCCTGGACAGCTCACTAAGAATGCAGCTTCACAATGAATGTAAAATGGATGCTGTCCAGGAGGTGGGAGGGTCTGGGAGGGAGGGTCTGCTGCTGATTGGCTGGAATGTGTCTACTGACTGTGAGGTACAGGGTCAAAGATTACTCAATGATGAGTCCGCGGCGAACCGTTCGTGGCGAACCGTTCGCGAACAGTTCGGGACATCACTAGTCATGAGATATATCCATTGACTTTTCTTTAGTTTTTGTAGATGTAAACAAAACTTATTTGATTTTGAATGATCTTCCTATTTTGAAAGTCAGCCATGCCAATACAATTCCCTTGCTTTTCCTCTAAGGAGATTTAATGTCATCTGCACTGAACAATTTGGACAATCTCTTGGCCATGTCGTATGGTTGCGGAGAACAAAACATGGTGCTTTTTGCCCCCAACATCTACATCCTACAATATTTAAAGTTCACCCAGCAGCTCAGTGAAGAGATTGGCAACAAAGGGAAAGATTTCTTAACAAAAGGTAAGTGTTGTATGATTTCTCTAAGAGCCATATGCCCCAATGTGCTGTCTTAAATGCACAAATAACACAAGCACATCATTACCAATAAACATATAAATTAAAAGTTAATATATGGCAAGTCAAACCCACTTCTATTTTTTAATATACAAGTCATAAAAAATATGATATTGATCACAAATAAATATATTCACCTGCACTTGATAACACATATTCTGATCCAGGATGAAATGTTTTCTACACTTCAACAAGATCCATATGGCTAACGCAATACTTCTATTCCAGGAAGTCTCTTCCACAAACATTTTAGAAGGCAAAGAAGTTGGGATTAGTGGCAAATGGATTTGGCAGAAAAGTAGTTGGGTTTCGTGTCCATAAAGTCGTTTAGGAACAGTGGGAATTGGGATTGGTTTAAAATAACGTAATTAATGTAAAATATGCTAATTGTATTTAACAGTGCTTTACAAATAGATTCTAAAAGAACACTGGTAATTATAAACAATATAGATACGCAGTATACACAAATTGATATAAAAGGAACAGAGGACACTGCTGCGAGCCCAGCATAGTTCAGGAGGTAAACTAGTACGGGTTAATGTTATCTTAGGGAATAAAGCAGGAGGCAGAGAAATGAGAAGTAGGTTCTGTTAGATATTTTGGAAGGCACGATAGCTGGGATCAGTATCTGTTGGATAACTGAATTATTTAGATATAACAAAAATTAGATGACTAGCCCTTATTTTTCTAGGATACCAACGTCAGTTAACCTACAAACACAAAGCTGGGTGTTACAGTGCGTTTGGAGAGAGTGACAAAGAGGGGAACACATGGTAAGTACATGTTATCATACATATTACACATTGGACCTTTATTCATTGATTCGATCTCCACATTAGACAGATTACATGGTTTATGCAAAATCACTACAGTAAGAGGATATTTTAGATTTCACGAGACAATAGAAATAACCATTAAATTGCTGATGTTAACTTCTCATGCCCATTCCACCATATTGCACCTGATCACCTTATTGGTCATAATTATTTTGTTACATCTACTGGTTGGTTATTCCCTCAAATGTAAAACCTGAAGAAGAGACTTAACTTGCAATATCCGTATAATTAAATGACCAATAAAGCTAACACAGTACAACTACTAACTTATTATTCTTAGCATTTATATTTTGACCATATACCACAGTGCTTAGCAGTTATACAAAAGGGATATTTGGCAACTAGCAATATACATGCACAAGACGTGCAAGAGAGACAAGAGGTGAAGAAGGCCCTGCTCAAATGGGCTAGCAATCTATGAGGAAAGTGTAAACACATACAGGAGGAAGAACAGCATATCAGAGCAGAGGAGGGATTGATGAATAAGATGCTTGTGTCAAAATAAGCTAGCAAAAGTGTCATATGGAAGAACCAAAGAGTGGCAGGAGAGAGAATGAGCTGGGCCTACGGAGGCGAGGAAACCGATGATGGCAGTAAAATGAGACAAATGCCATGCAGGAAGATGGTAAGCTTTCCTGAAAATGTAACTTGTCGTCATTCTCATCCTTTTAGGCTCACTGCATTCGTCCTTAAGAGCTTCACACAAGCCCAGGATTTTGTCTATATAGATGAGGAGCATGTAAATAATGGGATTAAATGGATGGAGAAACAGCAGAGATCAGATGGTTGTTTCAAGGCCACAGGACGTCTGTTAAACAATGCTCTGAAGGTGAGTCTGCTGTAAAATATCTGGTTTCTACATGTACAGTTTATGCAATAAAAATACTTATTGACAAGGCCAGTATCTGCAATAACCAAAGTCTTTATTTAGCAGAATATTTAGTGTGAATTCAGCCATTACTATAAGGCAGTATTCCACCTAAATATAGCAATTATTCAGAAGAGTATCCAGAGTAAACACGCCTGTTACTCAGATCAACAGTATCCAGACAATGTGTAGTTCCTCTGTGAAGTTGCCATCCAAAGCATGAGAAGTAAGTTAGAGGTTCTCCAAACAACTGTTTGCAACATTTGGTCTGTACATATGTAGACAGACAACACCATAACAAATACTAAGGAAATGGTACAGCAAATATATCTGACAAGTGAGATGTAACTATAGGGACAAGCTGTTCTTAAATCTGGACACAATTCTTTATTGTGTAGTACAGACCATTACTGAAAGGAAAATTAAAGGTGTACTCCAGGCACTTCACTGACTTGAAGTGGTCATGGAGCCTGGAGTCTATATGCGCAGCGTTTGTCTATGAAACGCGGCTGCATGTACAGAAATTAACCTCTCTTCTGCACAGAATTGCAATTACTGACTGAGCTGGGGCTCTCTTCCAATGAATGGCCAGAAGGATCGGCATCAGAATCTGCTGCCGTGCAGATGCACGATGCACATCATAGTCAATGTATTTATTTATTGTATGTCCTGCATTCAAATAATTTTAGGTACGAAAACCATAAAAAAAATCTTTCAATTGAAAGCACTCTTAAACCATTATAATAATTTGTTTTGTATACATTCATTTGTAAGTAATGTCGTTTTGTTAATGCATTTATCAATCTTCGTATCTGAAAACCCTTGAATGCTGTACGTACAAACAAGAGAATACCTAAAGCATTATAACCAGCAGAAACGTTCTAAACAAATGAATGACACACGTTGTGTGCATGTTAAATATCCAGTTTAGTACCATTATGATGTTTTTGAATGGCCTGCATTTTACCCATTGATGTCATTCCTTCTAGGGGGGAGTTGATGATGAGGTTTCTCTCACAGGTTATGTCCTGGCTGCTTTGATGGAAAGTGGTATGTCTCCTGATGTAAGTATCCTGTTAGTGAGGGATACATTTTTAAAACTGTCACTATTTACAGTTTAGCATAAAACAATCTCTAAAAGAATGTTCTATATATAATTTTAGTCTTAAAATCAATATATCAGGACACATTAAATAGTGAATCAAGCAATCTCTATGTGTAGCTAGAGGGGGACTGGGGGGCAATTTACCTGCATTATATCTGTGTGTTTTATTTAATCAGAATCCTATGGTGGAAAGAGGCATGAAATGTCTAAAAAATGCATCTCTAGAGGAGGCTAGCACCTACAAAATGGCTTTAATGGCCTACGCTTACACTTTGGCAGATCTTCCAGATGCCCGAGATGAACTTCTTCAGCAATTGGACAGTAAAGCAATAAAAGCAGGTATGATTCTTTAGTTTAGATCCAAGAATATATGTTACACTGGCAAATTCCTTTTTCTCACCTCTTCTTTGATATTATTAATTCCAAAAAGAGCATATTCTATTTCCTCATGTTATGTGCTAAACCTTCTTTTCCACACTCCCATCAGTTCAGTGGTATAAGCAATAATCCCAACCCATGAGTTCGTTATCGTAACTTTGACCTCTCCTTCACAACTCAGAACCAATCTGTTGTCAAACTGGTCTTGCAATAATCATCTGAAAAATTATTACTTGCCTTCATTCTCTTCTACTAAAATAAGTGTTTTTTAACTCATTAATTACCATTTTGACTGCGGTTATTCATTCTTTATTGCTCTGCCTGTCTCTTATGCATAAATAAGCCAAGCTTAAGTTAATAATGAATGGTGCTGTGGGCATCTCGTCCTTATCCAGCAATCCTCAAACAAGCATTCTTAACCACCAAAAAAACATTATACCCAGTACGTTAAATAGACCATTTCAATTCAATACCTAATAATTATGATAATAATAACAATAATCGTGATAATAATGATAATAATATAGGCATGGACACCTTTGTTTTCTATTTAGCACTCATCAGTACCATTTACGTACTTGTTAAAACATAATGCTGGCAGTTATGGAAGTAAATGTTCACTTTATGAAATCATCACTACAAAATAGTATAGGTGATGGGTTACGGAATTAAATTGCCATAGTTACAGAAGTTCTGAACCAGCATGGTCTTTTAAGTAAAATCACTTTTGATAGAACCAAGATTTGACTACTGGACTATAGCCTTCTTGCATGAACTTCATGAAAACATAACCACACTTTTAACTTTGTGTTTTGTAGATGGTTCAACACACTGGACCCAGGCATCCAAAGCTGAACCAGATAGTTCCTGGTCCAAACCCAAGTCTGTGGATGTAGAATTGACATCATACGTTCTTCTGTCAAAGGCTTCAGCCAAACAAGTGTCTAAGAAGGAGCATGGAGAAATGGTGGCCATCATGCGATGGTTATCAAAACAGCAGAATGCCAACGGAGGATTCTGTTCCACTCAGGTAGCTCACACTAGGGCTGGGAATCTTAGAAAATTGCATTTATATTGGCAAGTAATATCTGCATGTAAAGATAAATGTGGTGGATATTTTTTATAGTAGTAATTTTGTTCGTCCAATTATTTGCCACTATATAATATCCACGGTGCCATGTGTCTTATACACAGCTAGTTGTAGTATAACACGTTTCGCTACCTGATTCTGTGATAGAAGGCAAAACAATAAAAACAAAAAAACAAAATATCTTGAGCTAGCTGTTTGAACACATTCATAGTCACATAATAATGAAATGTATGAGGGCTAAATCAAGCCATAGAAATACACATTGTATGTTATAATTATAAATATAATATAAGTGAAGACTGCTCTTCACATTTTTATCAGTATAAATGTAGAGGAGTAAATATAAGAATTTGATAGTGCATACATAAGTCATATTATTGAGCTTTCCTATTATATATATTTATATTATATATATAAATCCTTTACGTTTCAGTTGAGTGAGTTCCTGAGATGCAAAAGTTACATTAATAAATATAACAAGATATCAGTGTACATAAAATCACCAGTATTAAAGTGTATGGTATAAAAACACAACCATATCACTAGAAGCCACTGGGATATCACAGAATACCTAAAACAAAATAAAAACAACATAGTGTGTACTGTATAAAAATATAAAACATGGGATGTAACAATAGGATTACTACTCACTTGACCCAGAGCTGTCCCAGGCTCTATATTGCAGGCTCAAGGGTGCCAATACTGGCTACAGGGTCCACATTATCACAGCAGGAGACTGGACATCAGATGCTTGGCAAAATAAAAACTTTATTCCAGGATACATAAACTTTTAAAAAACTTTAAAATAAACTATTAGATACTTCAAATCAGGTGGATGTGAAACCTACTGGCAAAGTCACACTTAGCACCGAGATCGGTAATCCATCAAGTGATCAGTACAAAATATAAATAGCAAATGCGTTTCGGCTTAAATGCCTCCTTCGACTGCTGTAGAAGTCTCCTTTTGGTGTTCCTTTTATATTCCTTAATGTGCTGTGCATCTGTGTCCAATTGTCTGGTAATTACACTTCCGCAATTATGTTTCCGGATCCCTGACATCATTTCCGCTGACGTCGCCGTAACAATGCGTAGTTGGAACACCGCATTGACAGCTGGAACGCAAAGTCTTTTCAATTACTAAGGAGGTGGTAACTTTATGAAAACAAACAGTCCGCATTCCTCCTTGGTTCATTGCGCAAAATTTCTGACAAGTGTAATG
>OW240922.1:98654485-98664581 GCA_933207985.1 Pelobates cultripes | reverse complement strand
TTTATTTTTCTAGGATACCAACGTCAGTTAACCTACAAACACAAAGCTGGGTGTTACAGTGCGTTTGGAGAGAGTGACAAAGAGGGGAACACATGGTAAGTACATGTTATCATACATATTACACATTGGACCTTTATTCATTGATTCGATCTCCACATTAGACAGATTACATGGTTTATGCAAAATCACTACAGTAAGAGGATATTTTAGATTTCACAAGACAATAGAAATAACCATTAAATTGCTGATGTTAACTTCTCATGCCCATTCCACCATATTGCACCTCATCACCTTATTGGTCATAATTATTTTGTTACATCTACTGTTTGGTTATTCCCTCAAATGTAAAACCTGAAGAAGAGACTTAACTTGCAATATCTGTATAATTAAATGACCAATAAAGCTAACACAGTACAACTACTAACTTATTATTCTTAGCATTTATATTTTGACCATATACCACAGTGCTTAGCAGTTATACAAAAGGGATATTTGGCAACTAGCAATATACATGCACAAGACGTGCAAGAGAGACAAGAGGTGAAGAAGGCCCTGCTCAAATGGGCTAGCAATCTATGAGGAAAGTGTAAACACATACAGGAGGAAGAACAGCATATCAGAGCAGAGGAGGGATTGATGAATAAGATGCTTGTGTCAAAATAAGCTAGCAAAAGTGTCATATGGAAGAACCAAAGAGTGGCAGGAGAGAGAATGAGCTGGGCCTACGGAGGCGAGGAAACTGATGATGGCAGTAAAATGAGACAAATGCCATGCAGGAAGATGGTAAGCTTTCCTGAAAATGTAACTTGTCGTCATTCTCATCCTTTTAGGCTCACTGCATTCGTCCTTAAGAGCTTCACACAAGCCCAGGATTTTGTCTATATAGATGAGGAGCATGTAAATAATGGGATTAAATGGATGGAGAAACAGCAGAGATCAGATGGTTGTTTCAAGGCCACAGGACGTCTGTTAAACAATGCTCTGAAGGTGAGTCTGCTGTAAAATATCTGGTTTCTACATGTACAGTTTATGCAATAAAAATACTTATTGACAAGGCCAGTATCTGCAATAACCAAAGTCTTTATTTAGCAGAATATTTAGTGTGAATTCAGCCATTACTATAAGGCAGTATTCCACCTAAATATAGCAATTATTCAGAAGAGTATCCAGAGTAAACACGCCTGTTACTCAGATCAACAGTATCCAGACAATGTGTAGTTCCTCTGTGAAGTTGCCATCCAAAGCATGAGAAGTAAGTTAGAGGTTCTCCAAACAACTGTTTGCAACATTTGGTCTGTACATATGTAGACAGACAACACCATAACAAATACTAAGGAAATGGTACAGCAAATATATCTGACAAGTGAGATGTAACTATAGGGACAAGCTGTTCTTAAATCTGGACACAATTCTTTATTGTGTAGTACAGACCATTACTGAAAGGAAAATTAAAGGTGTACTCCAGGCACTTCACTGACTTGAAGTGGTCATGGAGCCTGGAGTCTATATGCGCAGCGTTTGTCTATGAAACGCGGCTGCATGTACAGAAATTAACCTCTCTTCTGCACAGAATTGCAATTACTGACTGAGCTGGGGCTCTCTTCCAATGAATGGCCAGAAGGATCGGCATCAGAATCTGCTGCCGTGCAGATGCACGATGCACATCATAGTCAATGTATTTATTTATTGTATGTCCTGCATTCAAATAATTTTAGGTATGAAAACCATAAAAAAAATCTTTCAATTGAAAGCACTCTTAAACCATTATAATAATTTGTTTTGTATACATTCATTTGTAAGTAATGTCGTTTTGCATTTATCAATCTTCGTATCTGAAAACCCTTGAATGCTGTACGTACAAACAAGAGAATACCTAAAGCATTATAACCAGCAGAAACGTTCTAAACAAATGATTGACACACGTGTGCATGTTAAATATCCAGTTTAGTACCATTATGATGATTTTGAATGCCCTGCATTTTACCCATTGATGTCATTCCTTCTAGGGGGGAGTTGATGATGAGGTTTCTCTCACAGGTTATGTCCTGGCTGCTTTGATGGAAAGTGGTATGTCTCCTGATGTAAGTATCCTGTTACTGAGGGATACATTTTTAAAACTGTCACTATTTACAGTTTAGCATAAAACAATCTCTAAAAGAATGTTCTATATATAATTTTACTCTTAAAATCAATATATCAGGACACGTTAAATAGTGAATCAAGCAATCTCTATGTGTAGCTAGAGGGGGACTGGGGGGCAATTTACCTGCATTATATCTGTGTGTTTTATTTAATCAGAATCCTATGGTGGAAAGAGGCATGAAATGT
Organism: Pelobates cultripes; assembly: GCA_933207985.1. Classification (NCBI taxonomy): domain Eukaryota; kingdom Metazoa; phylum Chordata; class Amphibia; order Anura; family Pelobatidae; genus Pelobates; species Pelobates cultripes. The sequence continues at coordinate 98,662,253 of OW240922.1, read as the reverse complement.
CTAAAAAATGCATCTCTAGAGGAGGCTAGCACCTACAAAATGGCTTTAATGGCCTACGCTTACACTTTGGCAGATCTTCCAGATGCCCGAGATGAACTTCTTCAGCAATTGGACAGTAAAGCAATAAAAGCAGGTATGATTCTTTAGTTTAGATCCAAGAATATATGTTACACTGGCAAATTCCTTTTTCTCACCTCTTCTTTGATATTATTAATTCCAAAAAGAGCATATTCTATTTCCTCATGTTATGTGCTAAGCCTTCTTTTCCACACTCCCATCAGTTCAGTGGTATAAGCAATAATCCCAACCCATGAGTTTGTTATCGTAACTTTGACCTCTCCTTCACAACTCAGAACCAATCTGTTGTCAAACTGGTCTTGCAATAATCATCTGAAAAATTATTACTTGCCTTCATTCTCTTCTACTAAAATAAGTGTTTTTTAACTCATTAATTACCATTTTGACTGCGGTTATTCATTCTTTATTGCTCTGCCTGTCTCTTATGCATAAATAAGCCAAGCTTAAGTTAATAATGAATGGTGCTGTGGGCATCTCGTCCTTATCCAGCAATCCTCAAACAAGCATTCTTAACCACCAAAAAAACATTATACCCAGTACATTAAATAGACCATTTCAATTCAATACCTAATAATTATGATAATAATAACAATAATCGTGATAATAATGATAATAATATAGGCATGGACACCTTTGTTTTCTATTTAGCACTCATCAGTACCATTTACGTACTTGTTAAAACATAATGCTGGCAGTTATGGAAGTAAATGTTCACCTTATGAAATCATCACTACAAGATAGTATAGGTGATGGGTTACGGAATTAAATTGCCATAGTTAAAGAAGTTCTGAACCAGCATGGTCTTTTAAGTAAAATCACTTGTTTGATAGAACCAAGATTTGACTACTGGACTATAGCCTTCTTGCATGAACTTCATGAAAACATAACCACACTTTTAACTTTGTGTTTTGTAGATGGTTCAACACACTGGACCCAGGCATCCAAAGCTGAACCAGATAGTTCCTGGTCCAAACCCAAGTCTGTGGATGTAGAATTGACATCATACGTTCTTCTGTCAAAGGCTTCAGCCAAACAAGTGTCTAAGAAGGAGCATGGAGAAATGGTGGCCATCATGCGATGGTTATCAAAACAGCAGAATGCCAACGGAGGATTCTGTTCCACTCAGGTAGCTCACACTAGGGCTGGGAATCTTAGAAAATTGCATTTATATTGGCAAGTAATATCTGCATGTAAAGATAAATGTGGTGAATATTTTTTATAGTAGTAATTTTGTTCGTCCAATTATTTGCCACTATATAATATCCACGGTGCCATGTGTCTTATACACAGCTAGTTGTAGTATAACACGTTTCGCTACCTGATTCTGTGATAGAAGGCAAAACAATAAAAACAAAAAAACGAAATATCTTGAGCTAGCTGTTTGAACACATTCATAGTCACATAATAATGAAATGTATGAGGGCTAAATCAAGCCATAGAAGAATTATTTTTAAACAAGAAATACACATTGTATGTTATAATTATAAATATAATATAAGTGAAGACTGCTCTTCACATTTTTATCAGTATAAATGTAGAGGAGTAAATATAAGAATTTGATAGTGCATACATAAGTCATATTATTGAGCTTTCCTATTATATATATTTATATTATATATATAAATCCTTTACGTTTCAGTTGAGTGAGTTCCTGAGATGCAAAAGTTACATTAATAAATATAACAAGATATCAGTGTACATAAAATCACCAGTATTAAAGTGTATGGTATAAAAACACAACCATATCACTAGAAGCCACTGGGATATCACAGAATACCTAAAACAAAATAAAAACAACATAGTGTGTACTGTATAAAAATATAAAACGTGGGATGTAACAATAGGATTACTACTCACTTGACCCAGAGCTGTCCCAGGCTCTATATTGCAGGATCAAGGGTGCCAATACTGGCTACAGGGTCCACATTATCACAGCAGGAGACTGGACATCAGATGCTTGGCAAAATAAAAACTTTATTCCAGGATACATAAACTTTTAAAAAACTTTAAAATAAACTATTAGATACTTCAAATCAGGTGGATGTGAAACCTACTGGCAAAGTCACACTTAGCACCGAGATCAGTAATACCAGGTGATCAGTACAAAATATAAATAGCAAATGCGTTTCGGCTTAAATGCCTCCTTCGACTGCTGTAGAAGTCTCCTTTTGGTGTTCCTTTTATATTCCTTAATGTGCTGTGCATCTGTGTCCAATTGTCTGGTAATTACACTTCCGCAATTATGTTTCCGGATCCCTGACATCATTTCCGCTGACGTCACCGTAACAATGCGTAGTTGGAACACCACATTGACAGCTGGAACGCAAAGTCTTTTCAATTACTAAGGAGGTGGTAACTTTATGAAAACAAACAGTCCACATTCCTCCTTGGTTCATTGCGCAAAATTTCTGACAAGTGTAATGTCCTTATAGTCCAATTATAACATAATATAAAACATAATGAAAAAAAATAAATATAGATAAAATACATGATAAAAACATTAATTCCTGCAATACAAATAAAAATAGAAGTATAATTAAAACAGAAGTATAAAAGTAAATAAAGTTACATTAACACTTTTATATGACATTCAATAAAATAACCTAATCTAAAATCTAAAAATCTAAAATATTTTACATCCTGTGAGCATAAGACACACATTTGGTAACCCACTATAGCTATATATTGTTTGAAAGTAAAAATAAAAAAATACTTTGTCTTTCTTGTGAAGGGAATCTAGTTTGTTACTTGGTTATGGAGAGTATTTCTGGGGAAGTACCTGAGCACTCCTAAATCCATTAATTTGCTAAACTTCCCATTCTAAAAATAAGGGGGTGGTAAAAAGGAGGTATGAAAATAAGACACGAGACAAACACCACTTAGGTTTTTTTTAGGAGTCTTGATGTTGTTTGTATGTGACTATGCATTATTGTACTTTATTAATATTGAATATCAGTAAAGTAAGTAGAATAAAAGTCCAGTCATTTATTTGGTCATGCCAGGAATGGTTGGGATCCTAAATTCAGGGTATGGAACATAAGCAAAATGGACAAAGACAAGACAGAATGTGAAAGCAAAGAGAAGGTAAATTATCTGTCTTTGACTGGATATAAATAGATAAATCCAGAATATAGATAGATAGATAAATAGATAGATAAAGTCCAGAATTAAAATTGCACTCGCAAGATTGTTAAAATGTAACTTATTGCTTATGTTGATTTGTTTTTTTATAAAGCAATATACATTAAATTTTAACTGTTTGATGCAAGTTCTTGGGCAGTGCTATCTCAATTGTGGATTCTGCATTACTGCAGACAAGCACCAGGCAAGTATTTGATCTGTATATGAAGTGCAGTTCTAAGGTTTGTTGTAGCTTCTGCTGTGAACCCTTACAAAGTAAGAAGTGATAAAGTCAACGCTACCATTATTTTCACTGTGTGCTCAGTATATGCCATTATCACCTGCTCAGCAAGACATGCTACTGATATATTGCTCAGCAAGACAAAGTGGTAAAAGTAATTGAGTCTTGTGATTGATGGAGATGAGAAGAGTATCTCACGATCCTTGTTCTTTCCAGGACACGGTGGTCGCACTCCAAGCTCTGGCTAAGTTTGGATCACTGACTTTCTCCAAAGCTGGGAATGTCACAGTAACGGTTAGCTCACCGAATGGCTTCCAGCATGAGCTCCATGTAGATGACAGCAATCGTCTCCTCCTGCAAAGGACTTCCTTACCACACATCCCTGGAGAATATACCATTTCCGCCACAGGCATGGGGAGTGTTTATGTACAGGTAAGTGGAAGCTGCTATAAAACCTGCATTGTTACATGTAATGCTGTTCTCACTCCAGCTGACTTATTAATATCTGTTCATTTATCTATTTCTCTACTTTTAATCAATACGTGGCAGGTAACTAAGAGATACCATATACCCCCACCAGAAAGAGAAACCACCTTTAATCTGTCGGTTGTGACCCAGTGCACCAAGAAAGACTTATTGGAGATTGCAGTGGAGTTTTGGTAAGAATTATTGTTTTAGGAGAGTTGTACAAACAGAGACTCCAGGCAAAGAAAATGTAGGAACAACAAGAGTAGACCAGCTGTGAAGAGAATGGGAGAATAAGAGAGAGAAGGAGAGAGAGAGAATATACCATATTATATACCATTGCATATCAAGGATAAAACTATCCTTACATTTTCACTGCAGGTACCAAGGAGAGCGTCCTTCTACTAACATGGCCCTTGTGGACGTGAAGATGATTTCAGGATATGTTCCCCAAAAGGAATCCATAGAAAAAGTATGTAACAGTTACTAAGCAATGTCAAGGATAACCACTCCTACAGGTCTACAATTGGTAAGGATGTAACCTATACCAAAACACCTTAACAGTCCTAGTATACTGATAGGGGCCCACACTATGGTCTACTAATATTGATGGGGTCTCTCATAGGGTTCTGTATTTGTAAGGGTATTGTCTATTCCAAAGCACACCAGGAAACTATACTGCTGAAAGAGCATTACATGGAGTCTTGTGATTCATGGAAGCAGTATGCGGTTTGTCATTAACCTCCTTCTCTTAATTGCCAGTTAAAAAAAAATTCAGCAGTGAAAAGAGTGGAGACTAACGATGACAGTGCAATTATCTACATTGAAGAGGTAAGAGCGCCTCCTCATGACATTATATCTCAAGACATTATGTAGATACATGTAATCAATATAAGTTAAAGTTTACACTTTTGTGCAAATATTTTTTTTTAAATCAATACAATCTATTATTTAGAAGTTATAGATTTTTTTTACCTGGTATAAACAATATGTTATATGTTGACATTGATTTTGATAAACAAAAAATATTTTTACCATATATTTGTTTTATTTGTCAATACAGTAGAGGAGCAATTTCGGTGCTAAATTTAGAATGACTGCCGTGGGAAGCAAAGGAATGGTTATTGCTCAATGTTTACCACTCTCTGCTCCACGTCTCATAATATCCCTTAATAAACATTGTTCCATATAATGTTAATGTTGGAATAATGTCTTGAAATACTGTATTTCTTATCTGGCATTTTTCTTTCAGGTGACTTCACAGCCTCAGGTTCTGAAATTTGTTGCTGAGCGAAAGGTCCAAGTGACTGACCTAAAACCTGCCATTTTAAGGATTTATGACTATTATATACCAGGTAACTCAACAATACAGAAATGCTCTCTCTGAGTCCCAGTATCACTTTGTATATTTACAAATAATTCTTGCTACTAGACATGGGCACTGAGCGATTTACAGAAAAGACTGTGTGTTATTCTGGACAGACAGGAAATCTGATTCAATAAATGTTGTTTATGGTTATAGGATAGGAACCCCAAAAAGACTTTATGTAAACTCATGCAGTCCATGTTTAAACCTAATTTAGACTCTGTGTGGCACTTGATCAGCCATATTTGTTTTTAGATGGGTGGTGACCTATAAACCATATACTGATCTTGGAGACATCATGTATGCCCTGGGCTGGACAGGTTATATGACATTGACCTAGGAGAGGCTGTATGCAATCCATGGACAGACTGTGTGGTAGGACTGAGGAGAGATTGTGTGTGATAGCTTGTCGGGTTATATTATTGTCACCCAGGAGAAGATGTATGTGATCGCTGGACAGACTGTATAAATATGACTCAAGAGAGGCTGTGTGTGATACCTGGACAGGTAATATGACTATGACCCAAGAGAAACTGTATGACTATGCCTCTGTCAGAGAATATATATAAATTGTGTACAGACTGTTTGCAAGCATGCTGGTTGTGAATGACCCCCGAACAACAACATGCCAATACAGATAGACAGTTTTTGCGTGACCCTTTACCAAATATGTGAACATGTACATGATCATGGGCAGGCCATAGCAGGACTTTGAAAATACCAATTATAAACACTGGATAGAAAGTGTGACCCGGACTCACCATGTCCTTGTACAAACTGGAAACATGAACATTGTATGTCTTGTATCATTTCAGAGGAGGAGAAAACCATCAACTACTTGATTATTTGCACTTAGGGTGAGTGAACAGTGATAATGATCCTGACAGTTTTTTAGAATTGTGATCTGTTTAACCTGTTTTAGCTATTACATATATACACACATGTACTAACACTGAAACTGTTCATCAGCTGACAGCTAATATTGCATTTAAGTAAATTGCTGTAACCAATGGAAACAACCAGAAACCTCCAATCTCTAGAGTTTTGTCACCATCTTTTGTTTATGATAACAAATTAACAAGCACAAAAAGATTTAATGTTTCAATACATTATGGGAATGTTCTGGAGATTATCCACTGGACTGTGAAATGAGCATGTATCAAAATTTAGGCTCTAGAGGATAAAACACATCATATCACACATTATTGCATAATTAAATTAATGCAAAACCCAATTCAAGAAGTACAGTACAATTCAGGGAAAATTATTGTTTGACTAATGCCGCTGAATACTAAAAAACAGAAATTGAAATTTTAAAAGAAACCAACATTAAATTTAGAGATTCTGAATTTTAGTGTTAAATAGAAGAGATCAGACTGTATATGTCTGCAAGCAAATAATCTGTAATGACTCAAATAAAATAGAAATTTAGATAAAATGTCTTCTGAACTCAATCTGCTCATTATACCTGAAAACACTGGCAATTATATGTTTATGTTATATGGCAATTATACATATATGTTGACCCCAAGTATCTGCCCACTCACTCGGGGGATGTGTCCATATGACTTTAGAGTGTGAGATACTCTGTCAATTGTGAGGATCTGCTCATTTGCTCTGATAGTCTGAAAATTTAATTATTCCATCTGAGACCATGAGTAAAGCATCTTTGAATTCACAATGAGAGTCTGCCTATTCACCCTGAGAAACTGCCAAGGCACCTCTAGAATCTTCCTATTCATTCTATGAATTTGAGCAGTAACTCTGAAAAAATCTGCCCCTTTATCCTGAGAATCTGTTTATTTGTCCTGAGACCCTGTTAACCTGTTTATTCATCTTAAAGGACCACTATAGTGCCAGGAAAACATACTCGTTTTCCTGGCACTATAGTGCCCTGAGGGTGCCCCCACCCTCAGGGACCGCCTCCCGCCCGGCTCTGGAAGGGGGAAAGGGGTTTAAACTTACCTTTTTCCAGCGCTGGGCGGAGAGCTCTCCTCCTCCCTCTCCGCCTCCCGATGGGCTGAATGCACGCGTGGCAAGAGCTGCGCGCATTCAGCCCGTCGCATAGGAAAGCATTTACAATGCTTTCCTATGGACGCTTGCGTGCTCTCACTGTGAAAATCACAGTGAGAAGCACGCAAGCGCCTCTAGTGGCTGTCAATGAGACAGCCACTAGAGGATTAAGGGGAAGGCTTAACCCATTCATAAACATAGCAGTTTCTCTGAAACTGCTATAATTATGAAAAAATGGGTTAACCTTAGAAGGACCTGGCACCCAGACCACTTCATTAAGCTGAAGTGGTCTGGGTGCCTAGAGTGGTCCTTTAAGATCGTGAGAATCTCAGTGTGAAATTAAAAAAAATAATCAAACAGATGAATATGTTTTTATTTATGTTAAGTTGTTTAACAATTGAATATGAAAATGTTACATTATTTCAGAGGTTCTTTAACTGCCACTTCTAACTGTCTTTGCAGAGAATTATTCTCATGTTCCTGAA
>OW240922.1:98606943-98633887 GCA_933207985.1 Pelobates cultripes | reverse complement strand
CCCTCCCACCTTCACTGCCCACCTACATACACTGCCCCAACATTTCCCTCCCACCCTCACTGCCCCAACACTACCCTCCCACCCCCACTGCCCACCCACATACACTGCCCTGCCTCCCACACTGCCCTCCAACCCATACTGCCCTGCTCCCCACATACCCTGCCATAACATACACTGCCCTGCCACCCACATACCCTGCCCACACACTGCCCTGCCAGTCACATACGCTGACCCACACATTGCCCTGCCACCACATATACTGCCCCCCACACTGATGACCACCACATACACTGCCCCCACACTGACTATCACATACACTGCCCCCCACACTGATGACCACACTGCTCTCCCACCATCACTATCCACCTACATACACTGCCCCAACATTGCCTTCCCAACCTCACTGCCCTCCCACCCACACTGTCCCAATACTGCCCACCCACCCTCACTGCCCACCTACATACACTGCCCCAACACTGCCCACCTACATACACTGCCCCAACACTGCTCTCCCACCCTCACTGCTCACCTACATACACTGCCCTCACTGCCCACCTTCATACACTGCCCCAACATTGCCCTCCCACCCTCACTTCCCACCTACATACACTACCCTCCCACTCTCACTGCCCACCTACATACACTGCCCCAACATTTCCCTCCCACCCTCACTGCCCCAACACTACCCTCCCACCCCCACTGCCCACCCACATACACTGCCCTGCCTCCCACACTGCCCTCCAACCCATACTGCCCTGCTCCCCACATACCCTGCCATAACATACACTGCCCTGCCACCCACATACCCTGCCCACACACTGCCCTGCCAGTCACATACGCTGCCCCCCACATTGCCCTGCCACCACATATACTGCCCCCCACACTGATGACCACCACATACACTGCCCCCACACTGACCATCACATACACTGCCCCCCACACTGATGACCACACTGACCACCACATACACTGACCACCACACTAACCGCCACATACACTGCCCCCACACTAACCACCACAGACACTGTCCCCCACACTGACCACCACATACACTGCCCCCACACTAACCATCACACTGACCACCATAGACACTGTCCCCCACAATGACCACCACATACCCTGACCCCACATAACCTGCCCCCCACATTGACCACCACATAACCTGCCCCCCACAGTGACCACCACATACCCTGCCCCCCACACTGTCTCCCACACACTCTGCCACCCACATGGTCACACACCCTGCCCTCCTAAACTGTCATACACACTGCCCCCTCATGCTGTCACACACCCTGCCCTCACTACACTGTGTCCCACACACCTTGCCCTCCCACCCTGTAACACACTGCCCCCCACACGGTCACCATCCTCCACACTGCTACCCCACACTGTCATCTTCCTCCTCACTGTCACCCACTCACACCCTGCCCCCAAAACTGTCACATTCCTCCACACTGCTCTCTCACCCTGTTACCCTTTCACATACTTGCACCCCATATTGTCAGCCCCCAACACTGTCACCAATACATACAGTCACCCCTCCCACACACTGCCCCTGCACACACTGTCACCCTTTCCAACACTGCTTCCCACACTCTCACCTACCCACGTCACAATTCCACACACATACAGCCACCCCCCACATGCTGTCATGCCCCCTTCACCCAGCCTTGCTCACATTAACCTCTCCTAATCTTGGTGCTCTCACCCTCTCCATCCATACCACAATTAACGGCCCTCGCTCTTCTACACTCACCCTATCACATTAATCCCCCTAATCCTATCACACTCATCTTCTCTCATACTGTCACACTCACCCCCAACCCTGTCACACTCATCCTTTTTCACATTAACCCTTCCACTTGGGCCCAACCATGCCACACTCACCCTGTCACACAACCCTCCCTCATCCTGTCACTCTCACCTCCCTTCGCCCTGTCACACTTTCTCCTTCAACAGTGCCACACTCACCCCAACAGTGAATACAGAGACTAGCTCTCTGTATCCAGCGCTGCAAGCCTGTCATACATTATAACAACAGCTCATTATACACACGATGCAACCCCCATATGTTTTTTTTACTATGAGTGCTAGTGGGGGGGCCTCTTGTTTGAGTTTCGCCTAAGGCCTCATAAAGTCTAGAGCCGCCACTGCTGCTACTGAAGGTGGTGTCTCGCCTCAAGTTAAGCTCTGCAATAAAGACATGTTGAAACCAGCTCACTGTGTTATATGCATTTCATGACATGGAGTTTTATTGGTCATCCCAAAATTACAAATAAAAATACAAAGAAAGATGCCACTGCACCCCTGATCTGATGACCTCATTTGACGCTGATACTGCTGATTTCTCATTGTCATTTTTGTCCTTTCTGCGCATATATAGAAATTGTCAGAGTGTCAATTGGTTACATTCTGAGTCATGAACTTGAATGTGCAATTGACATTTAATTATATCATTGTTACACATGATTGTTTGCATTAGATGGGGTATAAAAAAATGCTCTAATTAATTATTTGTTATACTTGATTAAGGCCCTGACTGTCGAAAAGCATCAATAAAGAGTTATACTTCATCATTTGATGGCCACCAATTCCTATCTAGTTTTCAAAATTAAATTAAAATTAAGACAGACATTATGAAAATTATGAAATTTAAAGTAATGCAGAACAATACACAAATATACAAACATAAAATTCTAAAAAAAAAATCATCTTAGTTTAGGCAGGAAGGCAGACACTCACAGCATGGTGAATAATATACTGAAATTTGTGCATGCCCTAGTATGGTATATAGTACCATATGTACAATATGGTGTATGGAATATAGTATGGTGAATGATATGTATAATATGGTGAATGATGTAGAGCAGTTGCAGATTGAGATGAAATATTGGAGCCAATAAATACTTGGAAAAAAGTGATGGACTCAAATATTGGAGTCTTTATTGGCTCCAATATCTCATCTCAATCTGCAACTGCTCCACATCATACGTCATACATCATATTATAAACCATATTATACATGAAACACCATATTATATACCATACCCCACATAAAAAATCATAAACCGTTGTTATTATTGGGATTTATCTAGCACTACCAAATTCTGTAGCACTTTACAAATATATAGGAGGGGGAGATTTAACAATAAATGAGACAATTACAAAAACATATGGGAACAATAGGTTAAAGATGACCCTGCTCAAACAAGCTTACAGTCTAGAGGAGTAAGAAACTGCCAATTGGCAATGCATATTATTGCCCAATTTGTTGTCTACAAGGGACAGTGGGAGCTGAAATGTAAAGACTGCTCCAAAAAAAGAGGTACACTGAAAACAGAGGTGGACGTGTTAGTTAATGAATACCAGGAAAAGGCAGACATTTTAAATAACTATTTCTTTTTCTCAGTTTAAATGAAAGAAGATCGTATGATTAGATATGAGTATGATTGCTGCAAAAAAACAACTTGCAGACAAATTGTGATACTTTAGAGAGAGTTCCGAGAAGGGCTACTAAGCTGGTTCATGGATTGCGGGATAAAACTTACAAGGAAAGGTTGAAGGAACTTAACATGTATAGCTTGGAGGAAAGACAAGACAGGGGGGACATTTAAATACATAAAGGGAATCAACACAGTAAAGGAGGAGACTATATTCAAAAGAAGAAAAACTACCACAACAAGAGGACATAGTCTTAAATTAGAGGGGCAAAGGTTTAAAAATAATTTCAGCAAGTATTACTTGAGTGAGAGGGTAGTGGATGCATGGAATAGCCTTCCAGCTGAAGTGGTAGAGGTTAACACAGTGAGGGAGTTTAAGCATGCGTGGGATAGGCATAAGGCTATCCTAGACTTAAGATAAGGCCAGGGACTAATTAAAAGTATTTTGAAATTTTGGGCAGACTAGATTGGCCGAATGGTTCTTATCTGACGTCACATTCTATGTTTCTATGTTTCTATGGTTCTATAAATTAATTAATGAAATAAATTGAACCCCTGAGGATTAAAAAATAAATAAAAGTTAATCCTCAGGTGTTAAAAAAAATTAGATCACAGTATAATACTGTGATCTGTATTTTGATCACTGTAGGCAGTGATCAACTGGCAGGGAAGGGGTTAATTTTTATTTGGACTGTGTAATGGGGGTGGGATTTTTAAAACTTTTTTTTAAACGTTATTAAAACTTTTTTAAACTTTTTTAACTTTTTAAAGCTTTTTTTAAAACCCTCCGGCCACCTCTCCGCGCATCGTTTTCCCGCTAGATAAGCCCCGAACCCAATGCTACCCGACGCGTCAGTAAACAAGCCCACATACTCCGAAGACCCCACAGCGCCCAGAAAAAACACTCTCCCGTTAAACTCTTGCAAAAAACTCACCTATACCCCCAGGTCTTCTTTCATGTCTACCGACACTCTGATATAATGCAACGTTTTTTTCACCCCGCTCGTCGCCCTCGCTAATTGCCTGCAGAAGACCCTTCCCATGGGAATTACCCAACATGCAAAATTAAGGCTCCCTATTAACGACTGAAGCTCTTGCAAGGTCACCTTCCTTGCCTTCCTAACCGTGTCCACCAGTTGCCGAAGGGCGTGCAGATTGTCGCAAGGCAACCTGCATTCCCCCTGTACTGAGTCGATATCCAACCCCAGAAAGCTGAGGCACGTAGTGGGCCCCACTGTTTTGTCCTCTGCTAACGTCACCCCAAACTCATGTGCCACCCACTAAAAGACCTGCAATATTTGACTACAGCACTCCGTTCCCGGCGGGCCGACGCATAAGAAATCGTCAAGGTAGTGCACCACTGCACCCCCTGCCGATTCCCGCCGCACCACCCATTCCAAAAATGTGCTAAACCTCTCGAAGTAAGCACATGAGATGGCGCATCCCATAGGTAGACACAAGTCCACGAAATACCTCTCTTCGAAATAACACCCCAACAGGTGATGACAATCTGGGTGTATAGGAAGCAGCCTGAGTGCCGCTTCCATATCCACTCTCGCCATCAGTGCCCCGTGACCTGCTTTCCTTACCAACTCGACAGCCTTGTCAAATGATGTATAAGAAACAGAACACAGGGCTACGTCGATATCATCATTCACGGATGTCCCTTTTGCGTACGATAAATGATGTATCATACGGAATTTACCTGCCTCCTTCTTGGGTACTACCCCAAGTGGAGACACTCTCAAACCCTCCAATGGCAGGTAGGCAAATGGCCCAGCAATCCTCCCCAATTGTACTTCCTTGTACAACTTTTCTCGAGCTACCCCCGGATGCTCCGTTACCGACCGAAGATTCCTGCATAACTTACCCGGACCCTTATCCTGAAACAGAATCACGAAATCCTCCGTAAAACCTAGCCATAAGAATCTCGCCAGTTCTTCATTAGTGTATTGTTTTAACCAAGGCAGCATTGCACCTGCCCTCACCGGAGACGCCCACAGCCGCAGTTGTGGTACCCCCTCCCGCATTCGGTTTTCCTTTCTTAAAGCATCTTGCGACTCCGTGGTTACCCCCGCAACTGGAGCACTCATGCTTGAATCTGCATGATGCACCCCACTTGCATTGTCCCTCATTATAAAGCCAGCAAAAATCTTTCTTCTGTCCTGCCGACACGGTCTCGCTCGGGCCCGCGCCGGTCGCTCCGAGAAAAGGAGCACTCTTTTGTGCCATCATCAGCCTCATCCATAACGGCAGGTCCATCTGGTCCCACCGCATTGACGGATTTGCTGCCAGCCTCTGACAAAATTGTTCGTCATATCTCCACCACGCTAATCCTCCGTCTGATACGCGTCCCGTCTACCGTCTAAATAACAAAAAAGCTGCGAGCAGCGATCCGGGCACTTTTCCTGATTACGCTCGCTAAAATACAAAAGGCCCTCAATCAGTTCCCAAAAGTCTTGGGTATCTTCCGATACCTTTGCCTTTTTTCTTCTTCCTCCTTCTTTGTATCCTTCTTATCTTCCTCTTTTAGGTCTAAAAACACTTCTAAAGAGAGTAGTGAAAACATCTCCACAAAGTCTCCTTTCCAAATTTTATCCTTAAAGGACCACTATAGGCACCCAGACCACTTCAGCTTAATGAGGTGGTCTGGGTGCCTGGTCCAGCTAGGGTTAACCCTTTTTTCTATAAACATAGCTATAGTGCCAAGAAAATGAGTATGTTTTCCTGGCACTATAGTGGTCCTTTAACCTCAGCTTTTAAATGACACCCTAATGACAGACGTGCACGTTTTGCTGTACTGCGTCAGATATTTTTATTTTTATATATTTTTTTATATTTTTATTTCCCCACATAGCTCTAATTGCTCCCCTGGTCCTTCTTCCATCCCCTTAACCTGCCCTCCGCAGCCCACACCCTCCCAAACTGTGGAGATGACCCTGTTGCCCCAGACCATGTTTCTAATAGTGATTGTAAGCACCCCAGTAGACTCCCTGAGTGTTGTGCAGTTGTTGACTCACCACTGAAGCCCCCCGGCCACTGATGGCCGCGGGGGCACGGTCCTTCTGTCAGCCTCGACTTGCTCCAGAGTATCCAGGGGACGCCGACTCCTGTCCGCCTGTTCCCGCCTTGATCTTGTGGGTGACCTACTTAGCGACCTGCAAGGAGAAGATAACCTGGGTAGTCCGTACGGTTGCACCCGCCCTTCTTCCCTTCGTTTCAAATTGTCATTCCTACTCTGGCTGCCTCCTCCTTCCTCCCGCTGTCCTGCTCCCCTCCTGTGCCTTGTGGGACCGCTGTCAGTCTGCCATCTGCTCCTTCCTCCCCCCTCTGCCCCTCAGTGCTGCCCCCAGGGGGCGACTCACCGGGATGCCTTGCAACTGTCTCCAACTCCCCCGACCTCTCCACTCTGACACCGGCTGTTTTCCCTGCTTTCCCATCCACCGCCATCCAGCTGGTGGTGCCCTTCGAGGGAGGCCTCTTCCTGGCCTGCAACCTCGCCGGCCCGGCTCCGTGTCTGCTAAGCAGCCCCGGCCGACGTCCTGCACCTTCCTGCTTTCCTGTCGCCAAAGACGAAGCTGCCACACTGCCTCATCTGCTCTCCTCTTTCTCCACGCTGCTGGACCAGGTCCTGGGCTGAGCCGCTGGGGATGCCTTGATCTCCTTTCCGGCCGCTGGTCAGCCACCGCATGGGGGGAGCAGACGTGCTCGGTGCCCCCAGCTGCTCCTGCAGCCACGCCATGCATTTTACCTCCACGATTGACTGTACTCCCTTCAGGATCTTTTCCAAGGATGCCATGCTGCACCTGAAAAAGAAGAAAATAAGAGCCCTGCCGACCTGCACAATTTACAGGTCCCCTTTACCCCTTCCCTCACCATAGGTCAGCCCGCTGACCTAAACTTCACCTGCCTACTCCTGGCTCTGACAAGGCCCACTCCTCCCTGCATTGCTCCATGGTTTTCAAATTATTTTTGGATAATCTTTTAAAATGTTTTTTTTTTTTTTTTTAAACGTTATGATATTTTTGGATATATTGCTATATATTTTTTATATAAGATATATTTTTGATATTTAATATTCTGAAAAAAAGTTTTAAAGTCAATCTTAAAATATCAATGATGATTTGAAAATCTTACCCAAAAATATTAAATTGAGGACTGCATTATTTTTTTCCGCAGGCCAAAACAACTGAGAAGATAGACCCATATAACCACGACTTTTTTGAACCAAAATATGGCTTTGCAGAACTCTCCCTTAAACCGTTTTATTCTGCCAGTAAAAGTTTCCTGAAGCTGCATTCCCAGGCTGAAGTTCTACCTTGTGAGGGACAACAGGAAGTCCAAGTGGATTATATCATTAAACACACAGAACTGGATGCAGAGACCAAGATTCTGAATTTACATTATCTGGTGAGGATTCTATAAATATGCCAGTCTTTAATGGGAGGAGGGAATTCATTATTCTTACTTAATGTCTGAAACAGTAACCAAGAGTATATATCAATAAGTTTAATTATAGAAACTGACTTTATAATATGTTATGTGACCTCTTGATAGATTATAATTTTACAAAGTTTAGTATAAACTGAATTCAACTGAATCATTCATAAATAAGGAACAAGTAAAATAATAAAGTAATTGTGAGATCTACAGAACACCAACATGCTCAAAGTTGGGTAAAATAGCAGTTTCTGGGAAAAAAAATCACCAAATTCTAACAGGGTTAGGTACTAGCGAGAGAATTCAAAATGCATCTAAAATGTAAGGCCATAGAAGATGAATGTAAAGCATAGCTGAATTTTTCCATTTTGGCAATTTTGACCTTAAATTTGAAACTTACTTTGAATTCACCTTGAATTCTCACTTTTGTGAATAACCATGTAGCTTTTTGCATCCACCGTATGTTAGTTCAAGTCTGGTACTTTTTTTTACTAAAAGACTTGACTTGTTGAGCAAGTATCACAATTCATCTATCCACAAAATTCGAAGAACACAATCTGGAGATGTGTGAGTCAGGCTGCACATGTACCAACTTAAACAATCTTGGAATGTTTTATTTCATTTTTGTTCCAATACCCTTCATGTTTTTGGCAATTGACTATTTTGTCCCAGAGGCACCAGGTGTCTGTCTGACATTGTACTGGAGGGAGAGTCCACACTTGTTTAATATTTGATCCAAATAAATCATACATTCACTGCCTATTCTCAAAGTTGTCACTTCAACAAATGTGATGTGAGATACATCCTTGTTAATAAGGGATTCATGGACCTATTCCTGTTTTATTTATCATTCACTGCAGCTCTTCAAGGACCACTCCAAAGCCTTTTGCAGTGGTTATGGTGCAAGAGGTACCCTGCTATCTACCAAGCAGGATCTCTCAAAATATTTTAGAAAGATTTGACAACTTACCCGAGTCCCATGGGTATCTGCACGGCTTTTGTTTTTTTAATGCAGACTATTCCCAATGGCTATTTGTAGTGAATCAGTTTAGAGAGTTTAGACAGTGGCCATGAGCGACCTTGCTTAACTCAGTGGAGTAAAGGAAGAACTCTACCAATGGGCCTCTTGGTGTTGATTAGCCATTTTTTTTTACTTTAGCTCTCAAGATTTAACTGCGACTCAGTATTTACATATTTACATAATTCTAAATGCTTATGGCTTAATTTAGATTAAAATTACTTGCATGCTAGTATAATATTTTCTATACTGAACTAGTAATGTATGTAAAGTACTAATACCCCAAATATTTACAAACGGTTATAATTGCAAACACCTCTAATGAGTTTGACTCTGTCCTAATGGCTCAGTGACAGTGAACGCTGTGTTTGTCATAGCACCTCATTTTTTATGTACTTTTATTTAATTGTTTTTCATTTTGTTCTTTATTCATTGAAATCTATGCAAAGATTATTTGGAGACACAGGAGAAAAAAAGATTAAAATGTGATATGAAATTATAGCAGCTGGAAGGGTGAGGTTAAGAGTATGGGTATTGCAGCAATGCAAGATCTGCTGGTAGCTTTTAAAGGGGTGAGAGTTCAAAGGATCTGGTGTTGGAGTGATGTTTACCTTGTAGGGAGCAATGGACAGAGAAAGGAGTACTGTAGTGAAGTAAGCTGTGCAGGGAGTAGCCGTATGTTGTGGTAAAGGTGTGGGGCTTAGCATCTCCCCTTTGTGGGCTAGGCTGCCACTGCGGAGGTGAACCGATGGTCTCCACTCCCAATATAATACTCTGCCGCTGGGGAGTAGGACTGACTGTCCGTACTCCCTGTAGCTTTGGCGCAGAGACCACGGTCCCATCTGCGCCAGTGTGGGGCTTATCATATCCCTTTGGTGGGCTAGGCTGCCGCTGGGGAGAGGGGGTAACAGGCTCCTCTCCCATACATACTTCCAGCCGCTGGGGAGGGAGACCGACGGTCTCCGCTCCCAACACAGTGTCCTGCTGCTGGGGAAATGAGACTGGGCTCTCTATTCCTTGATGAACACTCTGCCTCTGGGGAGGGAGGACAAGGCTCTCCTCTCCTAGTAAGTCACTCTGCTGCTGGGGGGGCAGTTGTCTCCACTTCCTGAAACCCACACTGCCGCTGGGGATCTGGGCCGACCGCCCAGCATCCCTGTAGGGCCGGTAGAGAGACTGCAGTCCCATCTCCACCTGCCATCTGTGGGTCTTCCCACAGATGGCAGTTGGAATTAGCTGTTACTTTGATGTGACCCTTGCTGGTAGCAGCTAAAGGGTTTGGTTTTGGGGATTTGCAACACCTTTCCTCTAGGAATCTCACTCATACAAGTGTCCTGTATTTTCTCAACACTGTACAGGGCTGTAATATCAACACACATTTGTTTTTGTTTGTGCAGCTTGCATTGAGTTGTAGCTGTTTGAATTCTAATAAAACTGCAGTGAAGTGCTATTGTTTTCAAAGTATCTATTAATGGTCGAAGCACCAAGATTGATGGCAACAATTGACAGGGGTTACAAAGTTAGATAATTCTATTTATTTTTATTAAAATGCAATAATTATTGACTTTATTTTCCAAGGTTGTTTCTAAAGGATCTATATGGAACTCTGGAACTGTAGGAATTCTGGTAGACCAGTTTAGTGAAGGTGAGAAAAATCATTTTATTTAGTTCTTTTGGTTGAGAGAAAACTAAAATTGAATATAACCTCTGGGCTAAATTATATACATGTTAAGCATGAATAACACTTAATTTTAATGAAGAACCTTTGGGGCATACAGTGCCTTGCAAAAGTATTTACCCCCCTTGACTTTTTACCTATTTTGTTACATTACAGCCTTAAGGTCAATGTTGTATGAATTTTATGTATTGGATCAGAACACAATAGTCTAAGTTGGTGAAGTGAAATAAGAAAAATATATACATTAAACTATTTTTTAGAAATAGAAAACAGAAAATGGGCATGTGCGTATGTATTTACCCCCTTTGTTATGAAGCCCATATAAAGCTCCGGTGCAACCAATTACCTTCAGAAGTCACATAATTAGTGGCATGATGTCCACCTGTGTGCAATCTAAGTGTCACATGATCTGTCATTACATATACACACCTTTTTTGAAAGGCCCCAGAGGCTGCAACACCTAAGAAAGAGGCACCTCTAACCAAACACTGCCATGAAGACCAATTGTCTCCAAACAAGTAAGAGACAATGTTGTTGAGAAGTACAAGTTAGGTTATAAAAAAATATCCAAATCTTTGATGATCCCCAGGAGCACCATCAAATCTATAATAACCAAATGGAAAGAACATGGCACAACAGCAAACCTGCCAAGAGACGGCCGCCCACCAAAACTCACAGACTGGGCAAGGAGGGCATTAATCAGAGAGGCAGCACAGAGATGTAAGGTAACCCTGGAGGAGCTGCAGAGTTCTGCAGCAGAGACTGGAGAATCGGTACATATAAGCCGTACACTCCATAGAGTTGGGTTTTATGGCAGAGTGGCCAGAAGAAAGCCATTACTTTCAGCAAAAAAACAAAATGGCACGTTTTGAGTTTGCGAAAAGGCATGTTGGGGACTCCCAAAATGTATGGAGGAAGGTGCTCTGGTCTGATCAGACTAAAATTGAACTTATTAGCCATCAAAGAAAATGCTATGTCTTGTGCAAACCCAACACATCACATCACCCAAAGAACACCATCCCCACAGTGAAACATGGTGGTGGCAGCATCATGCTATGGGGATGTTTTTCAGCAGCCAGGACTGGGAAACTGGTCAGAGTTGAAGGAAAGATGGATGGTGCTAAATACAGGGATATTCTTGAGCAAAACCTGTACCATTCTGTGCGTGATTTGAGGCTAGGTCGCAGGTTCACATTCCAGCAGGACAATGAGCCCAAACACACTGATAAAGCAACACTTGAGTGGTTTAACCCCCTAAGGACACATGACATGTGTGACATGTCATGATTCCCTTTTATTCCAGAAGTTTGGTCCTTAAGGGGTTAAGGGGAAACATGAAAATGTGTTGGAATGGCCTAGTCAAAGCCCAGACCTCAATCCAATAGAAAATCTGTGGTCAGACTTACTGTTCACAAGCGCAAACCATCCAACTTGAAGGAGCTGGATCAGTTTTGCAAGGAGGAATGGGCAAAAATCCCAGTGGTAAGATATGACAAGCTCATAGAGACTTATCCAAAGCGACTTGGAGCTGTGATTCCTGCAAAAGGTGGCTCTACAAAGTATTGACTTTAGGGGGGTGAACAGTTATGCACATTGAGTTGTTCTGTTATTTTGTCCTATTTGTTGTTTGCGTCACAATAAAAAAAAAAAAAAAAAATCTTCACAGTTGTGGACATGTTCTGTAAATTAAATGATGCAAATTCTCAAACAATCCATGTTACTTCAAGGTTGTGAGGCAACAAAACACAAAAAATGCCAAGAGGGGTGAATACTTTTGCAAGGCACTGTATATGCTACTCCTGCAGATTCAGAAATGCAAACAGGGCTATATTAGACAAAAACACTGTGTACATTTTGCAAACTCTAGCATGTTTTATTCACTAAACTCTGTATGGCGAGTACCAAATTCTACAAAACCATCCGGTTGCATTCGTTCGTACTGCTATTCAAAATGTCTGGATTCTTCAATTCAGACCCCAGCTGAAATCTGTATTGAATGTAACAGGTTAAAAGTCTCGCTATCTGGTATGTAATCAAAACCTATCTTATCTCTCTACATACTTTGCCAGCTCAAAAGTCCTGCAATACATCATTCTGGCTGTTTTTCTTAGTGCTTGTTACTAAATGCACCCCCCTACTTCCCCTTCAAGGCATTGCTTTCCTTTCGGCTGAATTCAAGAAGAAGGCATGCATAGAGGAGGGTAACAGAGAAGCAGAGCTTATTGCCAAGGCTGAATTAACCTTTGATTTTAGAGAAATATAGACATTTGCTATCTAGAAATGTGTTTCTCTATAATTTAAAATTAACTTGTACTGTCATAACAGGTACCCTTTAATTTTCTAAAAATACTCTGACAGCAGGATATCCCTTACATAGGCTTTCATACACTATGTCAGCTGTTACTTACCATGCTTTGTAATATCCTTAAGAGTGTTCTGATAGGTTGGTCTTTTTATGGCTGAAATCAATAAAATTTAGTAAAAACACCAGATAGGTAAGTATAATTTTATTTTAGAGATATTATATTTATTCCCCTTCACTATTATCAGGGTGAGAGGAATAGGTATGGTCATTAATTTTTAATGGGGAGTGCTTAGGCGATTGAGGACTCCAAACTACCTGGAAGAAGGATGTGGAGGGGAGGGGGTACATGTCATTATTTGAGGGATAGACTAGCTTGTTAACTTTACCATATTGTTTAATTAATTAGACCCCCACCGCCCATTGTTGTGGGCTCTGGGTGGACAATAGTTCCTTCCCCAGAATATTATAATTAGGTCTGCCACACACCAATAATTGGTGTCTAAGGCTCCACGATGCACGTGGTCCTATCACACAAAAGAGCTACTGCAGCTCCAATTGCTGAAAATTATAGTGCTGGTCATCGAAAGGTCAGAACACGCAGTGCATAGAAATTAGGTGTGTATGGGGCTGCATAGCCACAGACCATTAGAATGCCCATGATGTATCACACAGCTAAGTTACAATGCTGCTGCCCATCTCATTAATAAGCATGTAGGGATGTATATAAAAAATACCCCTTTCTGTCTCATTAGAGATATTTTGCCAGAAGCTCAAGAAAGCAAGGTGAATGGTTAGAGTTACGTTCCACCTAACAGGTCTGCATTGACGTGGCAGATGGGCATATCCTCTCATGGTCTTTGGAGGTAACTAAAAACCTCCATTTGTTAAAAAATACAAATGTGGAAAGAGCGCAGGTAACTTTTTTCTTTGGTTTTTACTATATGTATTTTGGCTTATGTGTACCATGGTCATTGCTGCCGCCCAGGAGTGATGGGAGTTTGAGCACAGGACTTGTTTCTTTATAACAGTATTAGACAGGGGGTTTTAATGTTGTGGCTTATCACTGTATGAATAATATATATAAAGGAGAACTCTATTCATAATATATATATATATATATATATATATATATATATATATATTTAAATACAGAACCATAGACAGTAATAAACAGCAATTACTATGAACCTTACAATCCAAAATCAAGCAGGAGTCATGCAAGGATTAATACATATTGTAATATGCAATTGCAGAAAGCTGGGGGTCTGGTGTTTAAATATTCTTCAGTATACTATGTCACATGCCATCCAAAAATGAAATGTCAGTTGTTTTCATAATTTATCATGTCCTTCACTCCTTCAGACCTGAGAGGTACCATCTTGTTTAATCTCCCGTTGAGTGTCGATATGGCTCCAAATCTTCAAGCACTTGTGTATGTTTTCCTAACAAATGGAGAAATTATTGCAGATTCAGCAGAATTTACTGTTCGGAGGTGCTTCAAGAATAAAGTAAGTTTATGGAGACAGAACAGTTGTCTGTCTATCTGTCTAATATCTATCTGTCTGTCTGTCTTTCTTCCACTTCTAACATAATAATTTGGATGTGTAGCGAGCACTCATTAAAGTCATACAAATATTTGCTACAACCCGTGAACATTTTTACATTCTCTCAGCAAAAATGTACAAATATTAAGAAAATGTGAAATTATAAACTATGATAAACTAGAGTGTTCATCTACAA
The DNA here is from genome assembly GCA_933207985.1 of Pelobates cultripes. Classification (NCBI taxonomy): domain Eukaryota; kingdom Metazoa; phylum Chordata; class Amphibia; order Anura; family Pelobatidae; genus Pelobates; species Pelobates cultripes. Next base: position 98,619,266 of record OW240922.1, on the reverse strand, counting down.
AGCATTAATGCAAACATTTTAATGATTCTTGCTGAATGGAAGCTCAGATCACATTCTTCTTTTTATTTTTGTTATGTTTCTAGTGGTCTGCGTCTCTCATTTCAGGTATCAGTTGGGTTCTCCCCAGGTGAGGTCCTCCCTGGATCAGATGTTTCTTTGCAGATTCAGGCAGAAGCTGGATCCCTCTGTGGCCTTAGAGTTGTGGATCAGAGCGTGGTGTTAATGAAACCTGAAAGAGAGCTGACTGCTGATAAAGTGAGATATTCCTGGATGTAGACTAGGTTTAGCCACTTGTAATGCATAAAATAAAGCACTCTGCATACTTACCAACTTTTTTGCCATCTCCATAATAACAACTGTCAAGGTAACTAAGTTCAGTTTCATAGCTCCACTTTAGCACTAGCAACATTAAATTGGAGTGTCCCAATATCATTGCTACATGTGACATAAAATACACATAATTATATTATTTACAAACTGAAATGGGAACTGCACCTATAAATTTCTTGCAGATGTTGCCACTTGTAACACTGGTTAAGATAATCGGTGGGAACATTGCTGGCATAGTTGTTTTATTTAGTACAAACGTCAATCATACAGTTTGCTTAAATGGACACTTGAGTCACAAAAACACCAAACTTTAGCTTAATGAAGCTATTTCAATGTATAGATCATAACCCAGCAGTCTCACTGCTCAATTCTCTGCCATTTAGAAGTTAAATCCCTTTTGCTTCTGTTTATACAGCCCTAGCCACTCCTCCCCTGGCAATGACTGACACAGTCTGCATGAAAACAAAACAGTTTCTTTTTTAATCAGTTGTAAATTACTTAAACGTTATCTCCTGCCCTGTAAATAGAACTTTAATAACACACAGGACGCTCTTGAATGGTCTAGCAAGCCATTAACATAGCAGGAGATAAGGAATTCAAAATTAAACAGAATTTGTAATAAAGTGTAAACATTAGATGACTCTTTACAGGAAGTGTTTAGGAAGGCTGTGTAAATCACATGCAGGGAGGTTTTTTCTAGGGCTGCATAAACAAAGTGATTTAACTCTTACATGGCAGGGAGCTGAGCAGTGAGACTGAAAGAACAGTCTTTGGTTTACTTGGGTGGATTGAAATTTGTTGCGTTTCAGTTTGATCAAATTTTGACCATAAGATAGTTTTAGTAAAAATGATTTGGATGAACCAAAAATGGAGTGTATATGGGTCCATTTCAGTTGTTTCATGTAATGTCCACATGGCGATTCAAATTCCGAGTTAAGGAATTCAGACGACCTACTAATTGCACATAATTTGGACAAATTACAATTGATTTGAAACTGAATGCACAAGTCTAAAAATAATCATATTTATATGGGTCCATTTCAGTTGTTTCATGTAATGTCCACATGGCGATTCAAATTCCGAGTTAAGGAATTCAGACGACCTACTAATTGCACATAATTTGGACAAATTACAATTGATTTGAAACTGAATGCACAAGTCTAAAAATAATCATATTTATCAGGAAGTTGGTCCTAATAAATAAGACACTCATATAATTGCTCTTAGTCATAGTAACCTCCATTAATTACATGTACAGACGGCACCTGTCTCAAGAACTTGCATGATTTTTAAATTAATATATTTCATTGTGTCTTGTCTTTTTCATATTCTCTTTGCAGCAATATTACACTATTGTTGGTGATCGCTTTTCCCTACACTCAGTAATTGTCTTTGACTAACAATCATCCATTCTATGATATTAATTTCCTGCATTAATCAACTTATTTTTTCATTATTTATGTAATTAAAGTGAGAAAGTAAACTTTTAGTTGCCTTTTTTACAAAAGGACTTAATTTAACACCCGCATAAATCAAGAAATGGATTTTACTGTTCAAGTTAGATTTCATACAAAGGAGAAATGTAGCAATAAAACACGTGTGCCTAAAAAAAGTAGTAGGCATTAAAAAATGTTGGATGATAAATGCAATAAGAGTATCTCAACACTAGACAAATAGGGGTCACCAAACCCTATCAGGAGAAAAACAACTGTACTGTAGTAATAATACCAGGAGCTAAAATAAAATAAAATAGTACTTTTACTATTTTATTTTTGTTTATTCTCTATTTACTCAGTCATTCATGGTTTTATTGATACTATTTATTTTATGTTAGCGCCTGGTATTATCAATACTTTAGTGAATTAAATTAATTAAATCAATGGATAGAAAGGCTATTAGGTTACTACTTGTATAAACAAGTACAAATTGTATAAACCTCTATTTTATTGGTTTGATTATAATAACATGTTGTATGTAAACAATAGTATTTAAAATAAATATCCATAGAATGTCTGTTTTACACCAATAGAAAATGACAAAAACCTCAAAGTCCAAACCATGTTGTCTTGCTTTTCATATTCACCTTTTTTTCTCCTTTTAAAGGTTCATGCATTATTTCCATTTGACGGATTTCGAGGGCAAGATCACCAGATTACAGATTACGATTTGTTATCTCCCTGTTTCCCTGACTATCATGAAGTTAATTTTCAAAATCCATCTATATATCGAAGACGATTATCCAGAAGCTTAGTCTATCCAGAAAACCATGATGATCATATGGATGTATACAACTTGTTTAAAGTAATTATATAGCTGTAATTATTACTATTATTATTTTTATTTTTGGAAAGGGCATTGCATAGAGAAAAGGTATGATTCTCCAATATGCAAGCTATTTAAATAAAAAGGTAACTGTCTCTTCTCCGAAATTGGCAACTTTGAACAAATCATTGAAACTCATCTATAATTTGTGTTAACCCTATGTCATCAAATGCTCTATTTTCTTTTAAAAATGTATGTTACCGATTTATAATAATGACCTAATAATCCAGTTCAGACAAGGCAAGCCAGGGTAAACACTGCAAATGGAGAAGAGAAATAAAACATTGTTTCATTTCTCCTCTTCTCTGTATGCTCTCCCCATGCTGACTGCCAGGTGTAAAGGGCGGAGCTTATAACAATGATTGACAGGGAGCTAAGATGGGGGTGGCTCTCTCTATACTGACTGCCAGGTGTAAAGGGTAGAGCTTATAACAATGATTGACAGGGAGCTAAGATGGAGGTGGCTCTCTCTATACTGACTGCCAGGTGTAAAGGGCAGAGCTTATAACAATGACTGACAGGGAGCTAAGATGGAGGCGCCCATTCGCAGGATGAAGATGTGTGGAATTCTACACTTAATTTTATTTTGTAATAAATATTATATAGCAAATTTTGGGATAGTTCCCTTTTAACATTTACTATTTGTGGGTACATTGTCCATGTTAAGAATGATCATATTATTGGCTTTTGAGCTACTTTTGTAATTATAAATATAATAGTCAAATAATGCGATATCTCATAAAAAGATTTAATTATAAAACATAGAAACATAGAAACATAGAATGTGATGGCAGATAAGAACCATTCGGCCCATCTAGTCTGCCCAATTTTCTAAATACTTTCATTAGTCCCTAGCCTTATCTTATAGTTAGGATAGCCTTATGCCTATCCCACGCATGCTTAAACTCCTTTACTGTGTTAACCTCTACCACTTCAGCTGGAAGGCTATTCCATGCATCCACTACCCTCTCAGTAAAGTAATACTTCCTGATATTATTTTTAAACCTTTGTCCCTCTAATTTAAGACTATGTCCTCTTGTTGTGGTAGTTTTTCTTCTTTTAAATATAGTCTCCTCCTTTACTGTGTTGATTCCCTTTATATATTTAAATGTTTCTATCATATCCCCCCTGTCTCGTCTTTCCTCCAAGCTATACATGTTAAGATCCTTTAACCTTTCCTGGTAAGTTTTATCCCGCAATCCATGAACCAGTTTAGTAGCCCTTCTCTGAACCCTCTCTAAGGTATCAATATCCTTCTGAAGATACGGTCTCCAGTACTGTGTACAATACTCCAAGTGAGGTCTCACCAGTGTTCTGTACAATGGCATGAGCACTTCCCTCTTTCTACTGCTAATACCTCTCCCTATACAACCAAGCATTCTGCTAGCATTTCCTGCTGCTCTATTACATTGTCTGCCTACCTTTAAGTCATCAGAAATAATCACCCCTAAATCCCTTTCCTCATATGTTGAGGTTAGGACTCTATCAAATATTCTGTACTCTGCCCTTGGGTTTTTACGTCCAAGATGCATTATCTTGCACTTATCCACATTAAATGTCAGTTGCCACAATTCTGACCATTTTTCTAGTTTACCTAAATCATTTGCCATTTGGCTTATCCCTCCTGGAACATCAACCCTGTTACATATCTTAGTATCATCAGCAAAAAGACATACCTTACCATCAAGACCTTCTGCAATATCACTAATAAAAATATTAAAGAGAATGGGTCCAAGTACAGATCCCTGAGGTACCCCACTGGTGACAAGTCCAAGCTTCGAATATATTCCATTAACTACAACCCTCTGTTGCCTGTCACTCAGCCACTGCCTTACCCATTCAACAATATTGGAATCCAAACTTAAAGATTGCAGTTTATTGATAAGCCTTCTATGTGCAACAGTGTCAAAAGCCTTACTGAAATCTAGGTAAGCAATGTCTACTGCACCACCCTGATCTATAATTTTAGTTACCCAATCAAAAAAATCAATAAGATTAGTTTGGCATGATCTCCCTGAAGTAAACCCATGTTGTCTCTGATCTTGAAATCCATGTGTTTTTAGATGTTCATCAATCCTATCCTTTAACATGGTTTCCATCACTTTCCCCACTACTGAAGTAAGGCTTACTGGCCTATAGTTGCCCGACTCCTCCCTATTACCTTTCTTGTAAATGGGCACAACATTCGCTAACTTCCAATCTTCTGGGACTACTCCTGTTAACAATGATTGGTTAAATAAATCTGTTAATGGTTTTGCTAGTACACCACTAAGCTCTTTTAATAGCTTTGGGTGTATTCCATCAGGTCCCATTGACTTATTTGTCTTTACTTTTGACAGTTGAAATAGAACCTCTTCCTCTGTAAACTCACGTGTAATAAATGACTCATTTATCCTTTTTCTCAACTGAGGTCCCTTTCCTTCATTTTCTTCTGTAAATACAGAACAAAAATATTCATTGAGGCAGTCAGCCTGACCTTTATCCTCTTCTACATACCTTCCTTCTTTTGTTTTTAATCTAACTAATCCTTGTTTTACTTTTCTTTTCTCATTTATGTATCTAAAAAATGTTTTATCCCCCTTTTTTACTGACTGTGCTATTTTCTCTTCTGTGTGTGATTTGGAAGCTCTTATAACTTGCTTAGCCTCTTTCTGCCTAATCTTATAGATCATTTTGTCTCCCTCACTCTGGGTTTTTTTATAATTCCTAAATGCTAACTTTTTGTTTTTAACTATTTTGGCCACATCTGCGGAGTACCACAGTGGTTTCTTGAATTTTTTGCTTTTACTGACAAGCCTAATGCAATTTTCTGTTGCCTTCAATAGTGCAACTTTTAAATAATCCCATTTCTCTTGGACTCATTTAAATTGCTCCAGTCTGATAATGACTCCTCTACCCATATTCTAATTTTAGAAAAGTCTGTTTTTCTAAAGTCTAAAACTTTTGTTTTTGTGTGGTGTGACTCAGTCACTGTTCTTATATTAAACCACACTGACTGATGATCACTGGATCCTAAACTTTCACCTACAGTAATATCTTATACCAAATCTCCATTTGTTAACACTAAATCTAGTATGGCCTCTTTACGAGTTGGCTCCTCAACAACTTGTTTTAGAGACAATCCCAGTAGGGAGTTTAGAATATGTGTGCTCCTGGCACAAGTAGCTAATTTTGTTTTCCAATTTACATCAGGAAGATTAAAGTCACCCATGATGATAACTTCCCCCTTCATTGTCATTTTAGCTATTTCCTCAACTAGTAGATTATCTAACTCTTCAATTTGTCCTGGGGGCCTATAAATCACACCTACACGAGTTACTGTGTGATTACCAAATTCTAACGTAACCCAAACGGACTCTATGTTTGCCTCACTAACTTTTGTTAGGCTAGATTTTATGCTATCCTTCACATATAAGGCCACCCCTCCCCCTTTCTTGCCTTCCCTATCTTTCCTATATAAAGAGTACCCTGGTATTGCTATGTCTCAGTCATTTTTCTCATTATACCATGTCTCAGTAACAGCGACTAAATCTACACTATCAGTTGCCATTATTGCCACAAGTTCATGGATCTTATTCTCTAAACTGCGAGCATTTGTAGACATGACTCTAAGCTTATCATTTTTTAACACACTTGCTACAGGCACCTTCTGTCCTTGTTTTGGGGGACAATTGGATTGATGTTTTATCACCCTTTTGCCCCCCCCTCCTAGTTTAAATACATCCTAGCAAAACCTCTGAACTGCTCACTGAGAACATTTGTTCCCTTTTGAGAAAGATGCAAACCATCTTTTTTGTACAGCTTATCTCCATTCCAAACAGTGCTACCATGAGAAATAAAGCCAAATCCTTGCTCCCGACACCAAAACCTTTTTAATGTAAATAAATCTACCATGTACAATGCCCTGAGATAACGTTGTAGCATTTGTTCTTGCAAAGCTCAAAGTCCGATAGTATATCGTCTTTTTGTCCTTCCTGTCCGCTCTCTTCTACAAAGTAGCGTGCACAGAACGAAGTGTGCAGCCTGCAGAAAGACCCAGTGAAGTTACAGGGATTGACATTTTCTTGTTTTCTTATTCTGGTTTATTTACTACTATTAGAATTCAAAGTGAATCTCAAATTTTAGAACAAAATAGCTGAACTTAAATCAAAAGTGACAGATTTTTAGAATTAAATGTGAAATTCAGTTTGTATTAACGTAAAATTAGAATTTTAGTAAATTACCTTTATTTTATTCATTCATCTCTTTCCATTCATGTAATTACGTGTAAACGTCAAATAACAGCGACATACATGCTCTTATTAAGCATTCTCATTGACCAACAATGTTCATGGACTGAGAGACGGACTGTATAAAGTGTTTTGTTTATCATTTATGCATTTTATTCGGGAGCTTTTTCCATTTTGCATCTTGTTTCTTACCAGCTCTTAATTTAAAGCTCTGCCGGTGTTTGTTTTGTCCTTGTTTGGTCAATGCTCCCTTCAAGATGCAAATTACACTGCAATGTAATAATTACAAGGACATGTAATGAAAACTACATTAGTTTTTATATCACTCCTATGGTACTGTATCTCCTCGAAAGGAAAATGTATCAACCAACTCAAAACGACTCCCAAGATGAATCTTCCTACAAATTACTGTAATAAGTCTCTCTAATGGCAGCAGGAAAGAAAAAGGTGAGTACAATTTGCAGAATTAGTTCGCACTGAATTGGATGGTACCTGAGGTTCCCAAGCTGACAGGAACTGTAAAGATTTATGGGAAATGCAAGACGATTGCTCGTAGATGTCATTGTTGTAAGGAATGTACGCACTGCATGCATTTACAATTTTCCATTTGAATTGCAGGACATACACTTAAAAATAATGACAAGCGCTGACATTAATAAACCTCTAGACTGTGAAAGTTTGCAGTATGATTCAATTATGAGTGAAGAACAAAGAACAGTTTCTGAAAGGGTAATTAGTAAGTATACTATATGTTTTTTTTTTGTTTTTACTATAAATGTTTTTCTTAATGTCACTCATTATTCTAGAAGTAAAATCTCATATATATATATATATATATATATATAAAGAAAGTTAGCACTTTATCATTAATTTGATTGATGCTTTATTCTTGTTGTTGTTCATTAGTAGGCAGTTATGTGAGAAAATAAGATTTAGAACAGCCCTGTGTAATTATTACTGTTACTTTACAGTATCCGTCCCATTGATCCAAAAGGTCAGTGAGCCAAATATAACCCCAGAAAACACAAAAAAGGTGGAAAAAGTCAGAAATTATTTCCCTGAGACATGGCTGTGGCAACTAATGCCTGTGAGATAAGGACATGGCTCACACTTCTAAACAAATACAATATATACATGAATATCTCAACTTTAAATCGTTCTTGGCTTTATTAATGTCATCCATGTAAAATAGCAGATTGAGCACTAAAATCCACAAAGTAACAAATCAGTTATGGAAAAATATTGTCATAACCATGTCAAACATAAATGAATAACTGTAGAGTCAATTTGTATGAAATGACAAAATTACTGAGAACTAACAGTAAGTGGTAATAAAAATTGTGAAATATATTCAACCAATACATCTAGATAGTTAATTAAAAAAAGAATGCCAATATTTGTTTCTGAATGATAAGTGCCCAACACAATGTCTCTAGAGGTTTGTGTTAGCAGTGATTATTTTACAGTTAATAATAATGATATTGGATTTAGCAGCAGTAGTACCCTGAGTAATCCCTACTCACAATTGGGAATTATCAGTGACAATAGTAAATATAGAAAAAGAAAAAACAATACATCTGCAGGAGGCATATCTCTTGACTTGTGACTTGTTATGTTTATTTATTGTCATATTTATCACAGAGATTCAGGCAGTGCTGAGCTCTTTAAGACAGCCCCAGACACCATCACAGACTGGAACGCGATGGCAGTCTGCATGGGACCCAGTGGTTTTGGTATCTCCTCCCCAGCCTCCCTACGAGTGTTTCAGCCATTCTTTGTGGATCTTACCCTGCCTTACTCTGTGGTCCGTGGAGAGTCCTTCACCTTCAAAGGCTCTGTGTATAACTATTTAAAGGAGTGTATAAAGGTAGTGGTCAATATTTCAATGTCTACTGAAAACATTTTATAGGTCTGAACTGAAAATCTATTGTACAATATTGAAGAATTAGCAAGAATCTCTTGACTTCAAACTTCACATTGTGCAAATAAAAAATAAAAGAACAAAAATGCACTAATGTATGTCAGAAAATAAATATAAATGTAAGCACAAAAGCCAGTAAAAACATAGTGTCTTCCAACAAAATGTCCCTTTAAATCCCCTGCTAAACACCATGCATAATATATATATATATATATATATATATATATATATATATATATATATATATATATTCCATACAGATGTTCAAACAGCAACTAGATGCATACTTCCAAAAACAGAATATTCAAGGATATAATTTTTCAATGTAGGGTGATAGCTTCTTGATCCAAAGATTAATCTGACTGCCATTCGGGGGTCAAGAAGGAATTTTTTCCTAGTTTGTTGCAAAATTGGAAGTGCTTCAAACTGGGTTTTTTGCCTTCTTTTGGATCAACAGCAAAATACAAATGTGAGGAAGTCTGAACTTGATGGACGCAAGTCTCTTTTCAGCTATGTAACTATGTAACTATGTAATATATATTTATTTGTGTACGAGATAATGATAGGACTTACAATTAAAAAGTATGTAGTTTGATAAGAACAAAAGTCGGTTGAGGTGTGCTGAAACCAACGAGAGGTTAGACCTGCAATAAAGAGTGCCTAACTGGTATATGAGTATGAATAATAAAGGGTGAGGTGGGAAGGGAACTTCCGAAACGACGACGACAGGTAAGCAGGGATTAAATAGGACAAATAACCCTCCCACAATTTCAGGCATATGCCTTCCACTTGTGTACGAGATAATGATAGGACATATAATTAAAAAGTATGTAGTTTGATAAGAACAAAAGTCGGTTGAGGTGTGCTAAAACCAACGAGAGGTTAGACCTGCAATAAAGAGGGCAAAAATTGTTAAAATTATTTTATTTATATTCCAGAAGTAACAATTATTTAGACATCTTGTAGAAAGCAAGTCTGATTTCTTTCTCTGGGTTTGGAATGTTTCTGTTGTATGCCGAGGATTTCCATGTTCTTAATGATATGTGTCGGAACCTAGTTACTATAAGCTGCTGTGGCTGCCCCAATACGAAATGAATGACCTGAGAAGGAGGCTAGATTGAGGCCTAATCTGAGTAATAGTGTGCATACGTATAGCATGAACTGTTTTGTGGTAAGAGGTTTTCCTTGTTGAGATAACAGTGGGTAATTGGGTTTTTTTATGATCTGATTTTTTTATTAAATTGTCCAATGCTTGTACTGGACACCATTTGGAAAAAGTAGGACAAAATATAATTTCTACAGGCTACTCTGGCTAGTTTTAGTATGAGAGATCGATAGTATAAAATGGTCATTTACTTTTTCAAGAATTTTTGCTTAAAGCATGACTTCAAGTCGGATGATTTTTCCACAGAAAATTCTTTGGGTCTCAGGAAACCATAGAATGAGAAATATGCTGCTGACTTAATTACCAAATTTGTGAGGTCATGAAAAAGTCTTTTATCTATTAATTCAGAGATTTTCCTAAAGATGTAACTATCTATGGGGAGTCTTTTTAGGGGTTTTTGAATTTTTAGTCTCTGAATACCTTCTAAACTAGTTCTAGAGTTGTGGTCAGGAAGACTGTGTAGAAGAGAAAGTATTCTAGAGATGAAGGCCCTTCCTTGAGGAATAATCCTCATTGCGAAGTTAAGTGAGCCTAAAAGTGACTGTAATTTCTTCCTGGTGCACGAGTGGTGCAGACTTTGATGAAGGTCAAAATCCTTTCTACCTTTTCCCGAGGCAGGCTAGCTTGCATGGACTCTGAATTTAGTGTAATACCCAAGAAAGTTATTTCAGTGCTGGGACCTTCTGTTTTATCTGGGGCTACCGGAACTCTCAAATGAAAGCATGTATTGTAAGCTGTGCAGACTGTAGTTATGTGGTTCAACTGAGAGAAAATCTTCAAAGTAGTGTATCACGACTGGGGATCTGCTTTTGTTAAGCAAGAGCCAGGTCAAAGTCTCTGCTAAAATATCAAAGATTTTTGGGCTACTTTGGGAGCCAAAAAGTCAGTGTCAGTGTAGCGAAATAGTATTGATCCTCCCACTTAATGCCATGCAGATGCCAGAGTGATTGATGAATTGGTAGTAGTTTAAAAGTACTCGTGATGTCTGTTTTTCTTAACCAAGCTGCCTTGCCAAAGTTAATAATAGCTTGTATGGCATCATCTATTTTTGCGTTTTGTAGCGAAAAATCCTCTGATGCAATTTTCAGTGCATTTAAACTAGGGGTAGTGGAAGAGTAAGAGGCTGAAAAATGAGTCTCTTTTTGTTATAATATTTTCCTGTAGCTATTCCTAGAGCGTTAGTTCTCCAAGAGGTTAATGGTGGTGTAGTGAAGGGCCCTATCATAAAATCATTTTCAATTTCTTTATTGAGGAGTTCCTGTACACTTGTTGAATATGTGAGTGTGGATTGTAGGTTCGGGCATTCTACAATACATGTGGGAAGTGCAACAAAGCCAGTGTGGAATCCAGTAGTGAAACCAGAGATAAGCAATTCAACAAGATGTGAAGAAGGATGATCAGTCAATTAATGTTGCAAATTAGGTACGTTTATTACAGTCAATGATTTTTTTGGGAATAATTTTTTCAGACACATCGTTTTAGCGTGTGCTCTGAAACAAAGTGAGCAAATGTGAAGGAATCTGAAGGCACTGTAACTACATCCCCCAACATTAAAATTATTACACACCTGAGCTTTCCCAAGAAAAACGATCGGGCTTCCTAATTTATCTCTTATCTCTCTTTGAGCCAGATTTTGTTGATACTCTGTGCTGGCATTAATACTGTTTTAAGTCAAGCAAAATGTCTGCAAAACAACTCTGTGTCTAATTGGCTCCAGTCAGTTGGAGTATTGAACTGAGCCAGTGAAGTAGTGGATTTTGCTGAAAAGTACTTATGTTACTCGTAGAAAGCATAGCCTGCATAGTTATAAGCTAAGTCCACCAGCTAGTGCAAGTATAAATCCAGTTCCTCTCTACAGTGGGGAAAAGAAGAGCAAATAACATCCCTAAATAATCCAAATGCTAAAACAAACTCTGGAATATTTAGTTTCCTGTTAAGTCTGGGGTCTCTGGACTTCATTACCATGGAAGAATCACCAAATGCATATGACCTGTTTTCTATTATATCCTGTGAAGCAATGAGGAGAGAAGCCAAATTAACATCTTTACCTTCTAATATGTCACATTTTAGATTTTGTGGGATAAGATATACTGGGTTGAGGATATTAGAGCTCTTAGCAGGTAAAGGATTAGAGTTAGCTCCTGTACTTGGTTCTGGCTGAGCTATGAGAAGTTGGACATCGGGGATGCTTGTTTGGTTAGTGGATTCCAGATTATCCAAACAGTTGTTAATAGTGGCTACAGAGGCCACCAGAGAGGATACCATGTTATGCAGTTCTGACAAACTACTCTGGATATTACATTCAAAACAGACATACGTGGCAGGGTGTTGGCCTCTTGATGACATTTACAAGATC
>OW240922.1:98583529-98599611 GCA_933207985.1 Pelobates cultripes | reverse complement strand
ACAGATGGGCAGAAACAGACATGCAATAGCACATGGGCACAGACACACACAGCAACCAACACAAACATATATAAAAGGCACAGACATATACACTTAGGAAGACACAGACATGTACACACAGATACAGTAGGCAGGGCCAGACTGGCCATCGGCAGGAACATGCAGACACATACAGACAGGACTGCTATCAGAAAAAGATCTGATAGCAGGAGCCCCCTTAGCCCTCCCCTGTTGACGCCACTGGTGGTACTGCCTCAAATGTCTTGTTGAGCTAGCTTTCACATAGCTGTCAAATCATGGTTCCAGTATATTGCCCATAATTTATTCTACACCTGTTTATAATGTAGGTGAAGAATAATGTTGAACCCCACTACTGACAGATGAAGTGACTTGAGGACCTGCAGGAAGCTATGGAGGAAAAGGGGCTGAAACATATGTCACAGAAGATTGATATTTAATGTTGTCTGTTAACAGTGCTAATGACACGGGGTGCGCCAAGTTCCCTGCCTCTATGTGACCTAACTAGGGTTGGCCACTTATTCCTATGGCATGTAAAATAACATGGTCCATCTTATGGTCAACTACAAACATCATTATCTCGAGCTTCTGAAACTTTTAGACTTCTGAAACATGTCCTCAACAATTCTTGTTTAATAAAGAGTCCTAAAATGCATTTGGTTTCTGATAAAAAAAGTAGAACGCACAATGCTATTCCGTAATTAAAACATGTATTTAATTTTCACAATCTCTTTATTTTTTTTGAACATTCTGCAACATGACAGGAGTGATATTAGGGATAATCAGCGAGCCTTTTAGATTATTCTAGAGTGATTCTAAGTGCTTCGGGTTTGACCCATTTCTTTGAGTGGATTTTACTGTTGCAGTACACATACACTTAGTTATATCTCAGCACTGTTCCTCTTCACATTTTTATTGAGAACAGAGATATTCTCCTGCTGATAGTAATGATTCTATGAAAAGACAAGAGAACACCTGGTTTGAAATAAAAATGTATTGTAAGGTATATTTTTTTACTGGTTATACGTGCAACCAAAAGATATTTTCCCAAAGGAATATTACATTCAGCTTTCCTGAAATGTTGGAATTCATGAGAATGATTAATTATATTTTTCAATTTATTGATATATTTAATGCTAAATAAAATTAGAAATGTCATTAATACGAAACGGCTTGTGTGTGTGTATCAAATAACTCACCCCACTGCACATGAGCTATCGGAAAATGGACCATGCTTAGGTTTCAATGTAAAAAGACATCTTGACATTAACTATCCTGCATTTTCAACCAAATTTCTTTTTTGAGTGGGTGAGAAGGTATAAAACATTGTATAACACACAATGTTACATATCACATCACTGAGTAAATATTTGCCCATATTCAAAAAGGAACAAGTCAGTAATTAGTAAATCTTTGGATAACATCTGTCTGCAGGTCCTCTTGATCGAACCGTACCAGAGAACACCCAAAACCTTCAATGTACCAATATGCTTTTTCCCACATGGCTGCCCTGAACTTCATGTCCCTTTAACAGTTACTAATATTAGGAAATGTCAGTATGTTCTTATTATATGGGCTTCAATGTGTTTACAGTGTACTAACACATCCTGCAAGTTTGGTGTCAGTAGAGTTAAATCCCCGCTAACACGAGGGAGCCATTTTTACTTGCACAAGGCTTTTAGATGAGCTACATGCAGTGCTAAATGTCAGCACTGCAAGCAGCTATTTAAATAAGCATTTAAATGCTTTTGAATATGTGTAAGCAGAGATAAATACCTGCTCACACCAAGATGCCCAGGTATCAGTCTATATCTAGGGCCCACCTCTGTCAGCTGGGGCCATTTTTAATAGCTCCAGACTAACCAATAAGCTGCATGCGGCACTGCAAGCAGCTTAGACATTTAAATGCCTGTGAATAGATTGTGGTGTGAGCAGGGTTAAATCCCTACTCACACCAAGAGACAAAGGTAAGTATGGATACCTGAAACTCCTCTGGAAATCAGAGCTGCTTAGAGTCCTTTTAGTTCATTTATAACATCAAGACCGGTCAATCATGCTCAGCCACAGAGTTTCTGGGCTCCCGCCTTGTTAAGGGGGTCTCCCTGCTGTTCCCAAAACTGATAGTGATTGGTTCTGGGCTCTACCAGCTATCCACCACTAATCACAGTATCATCGGCTGGGAAGCATAGAATAATGAATTTAAATCATAGACATATGAGGCATTTAACATTCAAGGCTTATAGGGTAATCTCTTTTAAGTTTTTTGTTTAGTTGAGCTGGATGTGTAAACATTTTTATATGCAAAAAAAAAGCATTTTCCCCTAATTTTTGTTTACAATTTTTATATTTTCTGCACACTTAATTTTGTCCTATGGATATAGACAGGATATTCAATGAAAGCTCTTTATTTCCTCTAAAAACAATATATACTATGTATGGCGGCACCTAAATAAAAACCCTTATGTTACAGTGGAACAAACACCTAGCACATTTTCTAGGTTTTGTTTTGGTTCAGAAAGTGAACAATTGCCTCTGGCCTTAAAGGGTTAAGATTTTTTTTTAAATGTTGCGTATATGATTAACAATGTGTCTTAATCTAAGATGCTCAAACAAGTCCAAAATTAAAGCAGGGTTGTTGTGGGCAAATGCAAATATTACAAGTTTTCGAATGAAATGTTGTATTTCTTAAACTGTGTACTTTGTCTTTAAGAGATATTGCAAACTGACAAGGTGTTAGAAATGGAACATATTGTTTTTCATAGATGTTTCTTTAAGCAATAACCTCCGTGCATGATATGTTTACGCCATCTTGTCCCAGACTAATTACAATAACAATAATGCATAAACAAGCTTCAAGGCTATGCTATGACTCTTTCAGTACACGATATACTGTGGTAATCTTAAGTAGATAAGGATGTTCAGACTTTAAGATGCCATCTTGAACTAAGTCAGGAAAATTTCCATGACGTATGTACCCTTTAGTTATGGCCTTGTATTTTTGCCAAGGGAGGTCCTAAAATGAATCAAGTAAAAGAAGGTTTACTTTTTCATATATGAACTACAGTGACCCTAAAATGAAGACACCTAAGGTATAAATAGGTGTACTTTTAAATGTTAAGACACAGAGGAGAGACTTGGAGACAGACACTGCTCCATCTTAAAATGACAGAGAGGCTGACATGATGACATGTTCAGAAGGTTATGTTAACCTATTAATGATATTTGCAAGCATTTAGTTTAATCTTATAAACTCTGCAATAAATTATTGCAATGGATGTCTATGTTGCGGATCCCGACACGCCGGGTGCCGCAGCCGTACCTGACTGGCACTGTCTCGCCGACACCACGATCTTACCTACTCGACGTCAGCGTGCTCGTTTTGGGGTCAGAGGTCACCCTCTGACCAATCAGAAGCCAGAGAGGGATATTTAAATCCCTAATTCACTTTACTTCCTTGCCCTGTCGTGGTTTCCTGTTCCTGGTTCCTGAGAGTGTGTTTATCTTTGTGAATTTGACTTCCTGGTATCCTGATCTTGGCTTTTCCCTGGTTATTCTGAATTCTGGTTCCCCTGACTTGGCTTGTGTAAACAGTATTTGAGTATTTGTGGCTTCCTTGATCTCGGCTTTCCCTTTGACCATTCTCTATCTCTAGCGTATTAGTCCGGCCATTCTAAGGTCCGGTTTACGCTCTGTCCTTTTATTTTCCTTTTCTATTTATATATTTACATAGTTTCTGCGTGTTGGACCACACTAGCTGCCCTGACAGTCTATATTTATATTTTTATATAATAAATATCTAAAAGACAAAACTTTTTTGCTTCCAAGACAATCCTTATTTTTAATTGTATTCTCAATTATTTATATATGTTAAATAGAGGATCTCTTACACTAACTATATAAAACTATAGCTAAGATATCTGTATGGTTAGCCCTGCTAAGTTCTATGATTTAAGTTATAGTGGTAAATAAGGGAATCAGCCGCGGTTACAGGGTTTTGTATGGGTCTTGCCAGTATTTATATATAGCGTGTATTAGAGTGTATTTGTATTGTATTTATTATTTTAGTACACTAGTGACTACAATGGTATATAATCAAGCATTAAGACACAGCTGACCAATTACCAACAACTGGATACAACTAGTCGATTTAACAGTTCAGTTGGAACAGCAGTGTTACATAATCAGGGCCGGCCTTAGGGGTGTACGAGCTGTGCAGCCGCACAGGGCGCCATGAAGCAGGGGGCGCCCTGCGGCCGACACAACTCACACATGGCCAGGATTTAAAAAAAATATATAATAATTTGCGGCGGGGCGGAGCTTTCTGTGCGGCTGAGGCGGAGGTAAACTGACGGCGGGGGCGGAGCTAAAAGTTCTGGGTAACTGCTGCAGGGGAAGCAAGAAGGAGTCCCTGCTTCCCCAACAACCAGTCTCCAGGAGCTGCACTGCCTCCACCTCCATAATGAATAGAGGTAACTATGTGTGATTGTCTGCCTGTGTGTGTGTGTGTGTGTGTGTGTGTGTGTGTGGCTGTCTGTGTGTTTGACTGTCCTCCTGTGTGTGTTTGTGTGTGCATGACTGTCAACCTGTGTGTGTGACTGTGTGTATCACTGTCTGCCTGTGTGTATGACTGTGTGTATCACTGTCTGCCTGTGTGTGTCTATGTGACTGTTAGCCTGTGTGTGTGACAGTGTGTATCACTGTCTGCCTGTGTGTGTGACTGTGTGTAAGACTGTCTGCCTGTGTGTGTGTGTGTGTGACTGTGTGTATGACTGTCTGCCTGTGTGTGTGACTGTGTATGACTGTCTGTCTGTGTGTGACTGTGTATGACTGTCTGCCTGTGTGTGTGACTGTGTATGACTGTCTGCTTGTGTGTGTGACTGTGTATGACTGTCTGCCTGTGTGTGTGTGTGTGTGTGTATGTGACTGTGTGTATGACTGTCTGCCTGTGTGTGTGTCTTTGTGTATGACTGTCTGCCTGTGTGTGTGTCTGTGTGTATGGCTGCCTGCCTGTGTGTGTGTATGTCTTCCTGTGTCTTCCTGTGTGTGCATGGCAGTCTGCCTCTGTGGGTGACTGTCTGCCTGTGTGTTTGTGTGGCTGCCTGCCTGTGTGTGTTTGTGTGGCTGCCTGTGTGTGCATGGCCATCTGCCTGTGTGTGTGGCTGTCTGCGTGTGTGTGGCTGCCTGCCTGTGTGTGTGTGGCTGTCTGCATGTAAGTATGTGTGGCTGTGTGTGTGTTTGTGGCTGTCTGCCTGTAATTGTGTGTGAGTGTTACTGCCTGTACCTGTATGTTTCTGCCTGATCCTGTGTATGTGACTATCTGCCTGCGACTATGTGCATGTGGTGGATTTGACAGTGTATATGTATAACTGTGTGCATCTGACTGTGGAACTGTGTGCACATAACTCTGCAAAAATATACACCTGCATTCACACATAGGCCTAAATGCATGTTTTTATCTGAATTAAATACCCATCACACACAGCCAATAAACCCAGCACAAATATCACATACAACCAATACACGCTTATCACACACTGTTAATACACCCATTACAAATATCACACACAGCCAACACATAGCATACATATCACACACAGTCATCACACCTATCACATACACAGACAACGCAAACATTACATCATACATGAATAACAGACGGGGGGATGGGTGGGGGGAGGGAGGGGGAACGCTGTTAAGATTTTTTGCACAGGGCGCCAAAAGGCCTAAGGCCAGCCCTGTAAATAATGCATATTGAAGTACAAAGCAATTCACAGATTGGTAAAAGAATCAGACTTTTACCTGAGTATCATCTCCTAGAATCTAGAAATACTGGGCAGGACAACTATTAATGGATAAAAGTTTTCTGTATTGTGTTGCAATAGCAACAGTAATTGCAATATCAAAAGGCAGTAATTATACATAACTATTTCTCCTCTGTATATATGAATATATTAAGGAAGAACCCATGGTAATAGATGTGCAAATGAGTGCTGCTAAAAACTTGCAGAAAAATAGAAAGAAAGTTATTATAAACCAAGCTCCAGGGCCTGACGGTATTCATCCACGAGTACTTAAGGAACTATGTGTAGAAATAAGTGAACCTCTGTTTTTAATCTTTCAAGATTCTTTTTTTTTTCAAGAAGTGTTCCAGAGGATTGGAGGAAGGCAGATGTTGTTCCTATATTCAAAAAGGGTTCACAATCCTTGCCTGGAAATTATAGACCTGTGGGCTTAATTTTTGTGGCTGGAAATGTATTTGAAAGGTTATTAAAGGATAATATTCAAGAATATTGGTTATCAGCAAAAATCAGCATGGTTTTATGAAGCACAGGTCATGTCAAAATAACTTGATTGCATTCTATGAAGAAGTAAGAAGAAGTATAGCTCAGGGTGTTGCAGTGGATGTGATCTATTTGGATTTTACCAAGGCATTTGACAGAGTTACACACAATAGATTAATGTTCAAACTCAAAGAAATCGGTTTAGATGAAAATGCTTATTCTTGGGTAGAACATTGGCTTAAAAACAGAGTACAAAGAGTTGTCATTAATGGTAAACTTTCAAGCTGCACAGAGGTGGCAAGTGGTGCCCCTCAGGGTTCTGTTCTGAGACCCCTTCTATTTAACATGTTTATAAATGATCTTGAAGAAATTATTGAAAGTCATGTTTTAGTGTTTGCAGATGACACAAAACTCTGTAAAGTAATAACGATATTACTTTGCTGCAGAGGGATTTAGAAAGACTGCGGGACTGGGCACTCAAATGGCAGATGAAATTTAATGTTGAAAAATGCAAAGTTATGCACTTTGGCGCAAAGAATGCACAAGCAACGTATATCCTTCATGGAGGCAAATTAGGGAGAACAACACACGAGAAGGACTTGAGAATTGTTATAGACAACAAACTATGCAACAATGTGAAACGCCAATCAGCAGTGGCTAATGTATTGTCATGCATTAAAAAGGGTTTTCATTCTTGGGATGAGAATATCATTTTGGCTCTTTATAAATCACTGGTTAGACAACATCTTGAATATGCTGTACAATTTTGGGCACCTGTTCTAAAGAAGGATATTATGGCACTATGTAACATATATTGGGAACGAGTTCTCAAAGGAATGTAGGCACATCAGAGTGCAATACCATCTATTCATTGGTTATATTTTGCTTATTGAAACCTGTTGCTTATATAAGTCTGATTTGTGAATAGGAATATGTTTTAACATTGATGTGAATATATATATATATATATATATATATATATATATATCTATATATATAAATTCACTCTCCCATTTCTATATGAAGAGTGGTTGGGGGGTGTCATATCTTCTGTGCATGGGTGTGCATGGGTCTCAAAGTCTACGAGTGGTCTATTGATATTAGACAAGCTTGCAAGTGATCATACATTGTGGAGCAAATATTTCAATTATATTTTGCACTGTATTTTTAAAGTTAGTTTTATTTTTGTATACTTAACTCAGTGTCTGTGTTGTGGTTTGAAAGAATGAAAATAAGCACTTGAAGCACATGTGTAGCTAGTGGATTGTTAGTAAATTTTACGTTGGGGGAATACCAGGGCCGGATTAACATAGGGGCTGATGGAGCTGCAGCTCCAGGCCCAGGCCCATGGAATAGGCCCATTGATTTAAAAAAAAAAATATATATTTTTTTTTTACATTTTTTTTTTACATTTTTTTTTTTTTCACACACTACCCTTAGGGATTCCACCTGGCTTTTATTTTATTGGCACAGCCAGTATTTGGGGCTGCCTGAAGGTGCTGGTATTGCAGTGATACTGGCAATACAAATGCTGGTATTTTTATCAGTATAAACAAGAGATTACTCTGCAATACCAGCACTGGCCAGTAGGGGTTGCTGTGTGTGTGGAGACAGGCAGGGATAGGAAGTTCCAGCATATCCCTCCCTGCTAATCTATACTCACTGATCTGCAGGGGAGCAGCTACAGAGAGTTCAGACAGCAACTCCCACCCTGCAGAGACAGCCTACAGCTCAGGGACGTAGGGGATGGGGGAAAGGCTGCAAGGAGACATACACTGAGACACTAAGGGACATTGGGAGACATTATGGAAGACATATGGGGACACAGTGTCCCCATGTCTCCCAGCCAGTGTCCCTGGTGTCTCAGTGCCCCCTAGTCTCCCAGTGCCCCCAGTCTGCCAGTGTCTCACTGTCCCCATGTCTCCTAGTGTCTCCATGTCTCTCAGTGCCTCAAGTGTCACAATGTCCCCATGTCTCCAAGCTAGTGTCCCTAGTGTTTGTGGCCCTGGTGTCTCAGTGTCCCCATGTCTCAATGTCCCCATGTCCCTCAACCAGTGTCTCTAGTGTCTGTGTCCCTGGTGTCTGTGTCCCCATGTCTTCATGTGTCCCCTATTTTCCCATTGTCCCCATGTGTCCCAGCCAGAGTCCCCTAGTCTCCCAGTGTCACTGGTGTCTCCGTGTCCCTAGGTCTCCCTGTGTCCCCAGGTCTCCCCGTCTTCCTAGTGTCCTAGTGACATGGGGACCCTGGGATACATGGGGACACAGGGAGACATGGGGCATTGAGACATTGATGCATAGCATCACTGGGAGACCTGGGGACACAACACTAGGGGACACTGGGAGACATTGGGCACTGAGACACTGATACATAGGAACACTGAGACCTGGAGTAATAGACACATGGGGGCACTGAGTCATGAGGGCACTGGGAGGAATCCATCTATACAGCAGATTTAAACTAAGTAGTTTTTTGGTGATTTTACAGCATTTTCTCTTATGTCACTCCTTGTGATTTACATCATGTGATGTCATCCATACATATTTAATTATGCAAATTAGCAAGGCCGGTATGTTTTTCCAAGAAAGGTGGCAACCCTAACTACTTTTCACATACTCTTACTTAAGTATGGAAACTTAAGAGGGATGTAAACTTGTGTGGACTAGCTGACAATGAATATAGTTAAAGGGACACTATAGTCACCAGAACAACTACAGCTTATTGAATTTGTTCTGGTGAGTAGAATCATTACCTTCTGGCTTTTTGCTGTAAACACTGTCTTTTCAGAGAAAATGCAGTGTTTACATTACAGCCTAGTGATAACTTCACTGGCCACTCATCAGATAGCTGTTAGAGATCCTTCCTGGGTCATGGCTGCCTAAAATGCATCAAAACATTCAGTTTCTCCTCACTCTGCATGCAGACACTGAACTTTCCTCATAGAGATTCATTGATTCAATTCATCTCTATGAGGAGATGCTGATTAGCCAGGGCTGTGTTTGAATCATGCTGGCTCTGCCCCTGATCTGCCTCTTTGTCAGTCTCAGCCAATCCTATGGGGAAGCACTGTGATTGGATCAGGCCACCATTTCTAATGATGTCAGCAGACTGCTTGTTTTTATGAGTCTAACAGCATGCAGAGTTACAGCTTCAGGCTTGAATATAGTAAGATTTTGCTATATTTATGGAGGCATGAGGGGCCCCGGGGGGGGGGGTAGATGATGGTGTTAACACTATAGGGTCATGAATTCATGTTTTTGTTCCTGACCCTATAGTGATCCTTTAAGGTAATGCTGACTTTGGTCTCTCTAACACTGTGGCATGTTCCCTTTCTTCTACACTCACTACATACAGCTTTTCTCTGTCCCAGACTATATACCAGGAGCTTCTGCCTGCTAGTAAGAAGGTAAGGAGACAAGTGGACCAGTGAGTGCTAGGGGACAGTCCTTAGAAAGCGTTGAGTGAGCGCATCATTAGATGCATTTATGCCAGACTCAGGGTGCTGTCTGCATAGTATGCGCTTAGTTGGCCAGCTGCATGATTGGCAGGCAGCCTGACATGCATTCATGCCAGGCTGGCCTTCTAATTCTTTGAGCAGACATGTCCTCTTTTTGGGCATGTTCACCCTTTTTGCAGGTTACGTGATTTGTGTCAGTGGCCCACCTTTTTACCCTGCCCATTGACTTCCTGCTTGACTGGACACTGCTGTTAGGGGTTATGGATTTACTTGAAAGATGAAAACATAAATTAGAGAGATTAGCATAGAGTATGTGTTTTCTTATAGCTGCTGTTTTCTTTCTCTCCAGGACCATCTCCATCAGATACATGACGCTTGGGAGTGGTTTAATGGTTTTGGTCGATATGATTATGTAATTAGGCCCGTCATAATTGTCAGCACCAGGCCCACTGGGCTCTTAATCTGGCCCTGGGGAATACGGATCCTTTTTACGTTGCTCCTGTCTGGGTATTTTGTTCTCTAGACTGGGACTCTTCTGGGTACCACTTTATTTATTTACCATTATTAGAAGAAGAACTTCAATGGCAACAGTTAAAAATGTAATTTACACATTTACTTTTAGAATCCGCATTTATAAGCTAAATATCACTGCAGAAATAATTGAGTTTAGCTACAGTTATTTTTTTTAATGATCTTTTTGTTGATATTGTTCCCCAATAGGAATTCATGATTTATGAAAAAGTAGCATTGGACATTCTCTATAATATAGAAATATTAAATCAGTTTGGTTTTTATTTTATATTCACTGCTAAACATGGGATATTTCAAAATTCAAAACCATTCCCAAACTGCCATTTAATTAGCAAAAATGAAATGATTGATACTTCTTACTGTAAATTAATATTAGTGATGTCGCGAACCCGAAATTTTCGGTTCGCGAACGGCGAATGCGAACTTCCGCAAATGTTCGCGAACCGGCGAACCGCCCGAACCGCCATAGACTTCAATGGCGAATTTTAAAACACACAGGGACTCTTTCTGGCCACAATAGTGATGGAAAAGTTGTTTCAAGGGGACTAACACCTGGACTGTGGCATGCCGGAGGGGGATCCATGGCAAAACTCCCATGGAAAATTACACAGTTGATACAGAGTCTGGTTTTAATCCATAAAAGGCAGAAATCACCTAACATTCCTAAATCCCAATGAATATGGATTGACACCTGACATATGACATATTGACACCTTGACATATGGATTGACACCTGTCCTCAGAGCCCCTGATGCACACGGACACAGAGCAGAATAGAGACTGGTCCCCCTACATAGGGTCACTTAGCAGATATGGATTGACACCTGTCCTAAGGATCCCTGATACACACTGACACAGAGCAGAATAGGGACTGTTCCCCCTACATCGGGTCACTTGGCAGATATGGATTGACACCTGTCCTAAGGTTCCCTGGTACACACTGACACAGAGTAGAATAGGGACTGGTCCCCCTACATCGGATCACTTGGCAGATATGGATTGACACCTTGTTACAAACTGCTATTTGTAACGGGCCCTTTAAATGGCAAATTGCCCTGCTTCCCTGGGTTGTGGAGAAGTCTATTTGCCAGCCTCCTCCTGCATGACTATGGCCCCTGGGAGATTGTGAAAATGTATGCACTTTTATTTGGTGTGTGTGGCCCTTTAAGACTGTCGGTGGGCATATTGGGGCTTATGGACTCTTTATGTGACTGGTGCTGGCCCTTTAAACACCTTTTTTGGGACATCAGGAAGATTGGGACACTGCCCCTTTAAGGCCGTGTCCCCAGACTTGTTGGGGACACGGCCCCTTTAAGACGGTGTCCCCTGTGTCCCTAGACCTGGTGCAAACCCTTTGTGCCTGCCTGGCTAATTCCCACTTGGTTCAGTAAATGGGGCTTACTGAACCAAGTACCACACAGGCAGACCACCCAGAAGTGGAAGTGTGTAGGCAATTTACCTCCCAGAAGCTGCGGTTAACCGCAGCTTAATTGACAATGCTGGGAGGTCTTTGTTCGTTTGCCGAACACGTGGCGGCGGCCATCTTTGATCATTCGACGAGGTCAGCGGTATGTGTAGCCAAATTCATGGAACTAAAATCGGCTACACATTTCCACTAACACCGCTGAGCTCTACCTTCTCCCCTACTGGTTTTACAGCTGCAGAGACTGTCCCATTCGGCGATGGGACTTAGTCGTTTTTTCAGCCTGAAATAGACCGACCGCACAGCCCCAATCTATGGAACTGTTTTGGGCAGGAAAATGTGCTTGCGGTCGGTCATAAAGGGACCCCCAGCTAACTTTTTAACCCCTGGATGTATTTGGCTGATTTTTGGTTATGTTTATGTTTTAAGTGTGCTGATTCCAAATATGTAATTATGAAGATGGTATGTGTAGTTTTAAAGTTACAGTGTATGGCTAAAAACTGTATTTTTACTGCCTGTGTTTAATTATGTTAATCTCTTCCCAAACGTCATTTCGTTCAAAGTGGAGAGAATGTTAAAAAATATATTTTTGTTCGGAGTGTGAGAAATGCTTTTCAGCCGCTTCTAATCTTAAGCATCATTTGAGGAGCCATACAGGAGAGAAACCTTATTTGTGGTGTGTTTAGTATTGTTCTGATCAGTTTAATACCTTCCGCGTCTCCTATCAGTGGACGGGTATATGGCAGCCATTTTAGGAACCGTACACCTGGGACCCGAGCAAGGTCACCTCGTTCAACAGGCTTGCAGCGTATCCTCCAGGAAGAAGAGCCTGAACCCTTACCGGCTGCACGTGTCTTACCTGTACATGGAAAGCTGCTCTGGTTCCTTCATGAGCCAGCTGCCCGTGAGTCAACATGTCCTGTGGAGAAGCACTCTGTCCTGTAAAGCCTCACCAAAAAAAAGGAGTGGTGTGTTTAGTATTGTTCTGATCAGTTTAATACCTTCCGCGTCTCCTATCAGTGGACGTGTACACAGCAGTGATTTCTGTAACAGGGAGATGGAAGAAGATGCTTGGTCGGTCCTCTTACTTCAAATTTGGGGCACTGCGCGGTCAAGCTAATGTGACACCAGATAGGAGTGGTGTGTTTAGTATTGTTCTGATCAGTTTAATACCTTCCGCGTCTCCTATCAGTGGACGTGTACACGGCAGTGATTTTTGTAACAAGGAGATGGAAGAAAATGCTTGGTCGGTCCTCTTACTGCAAATTTGGGGCACTGCGCGGTCAAACTAATGTGACACCAGATAGGAGTGGTGTGTTTAGTACTATTTTTATCAGTTTAATACCTTCCACGTCTCCTATCAGTGGACTAAACACGGAAGAGATTTTTGTAACAGGCAGATGGAAGAAGATGCTTGGTTGGTCCTCCTAACTGGAGACTGTGTTGCTGTACGGGTGGCAGGTGGAGCCATTTATAAAGTACACACTGCTTTGCAGACCAGGTATCAGTGATCAGATGGACCCTTGCCCCAACACCGTGTGCCAGACATGCCATTACTTCCTTTTGCACAGTCGAGTACAGGTTGGGGATTGCCTTTTGCGCAAAGAAAATTTGGCTGGGTACCTTCCACTGCGGTGTCCCAATAGCTACAATTTTTTTGAACGCCTCAGACTCCACCAGATTGTATGGTAAAAGCTGGCGGGCTAATAGTTCAGACAAGCCAGGTGTCAGACGCCGGGCAAGGGGGTGACTTTCTGATGCTTGCAGACAACTAACTGCTATTCAATCTATAACAGTGAAAAAAGTTTTGAAGCCACAGTGCAGCACCAGAGGGCCTAAAACTTAGGCATGTACACATGCCTGAAAAATTCGGTATTGTTGCAGCGGCCAGAAAAATTGATGTTTGTTTCACAGGCAGAAAGTGCCCTAAAACATGGCGGCTTGAACCCTAGTTGGTGGCGGATAAGTCACGCAAGTCAACCGGCATTCAGAGCTAAAATACAGCAGCGTGTGGACCATTTTAGCCCAAGGCAGCTCATCTCATCAGGCCTTTTTTACATAGGGTCACTTGGCAGATATGGATTGACACCTGTCCTAGTGATCCCTGATACACACTGACACAGAGCAGAATAAGGACTGTTCCTCCTACATAGGGTCACATGGCAGATATGTATTGACACCTGTCCTCAGAGCCCCTGATACACACTGACACAGAGCAGAATAGGGAATGTTACCCCAACATCGGGTCACTTGGCAGATATGGATTGACACCTGTCCTAAGGATCCCTAATACACACTGATACACACCTACTTGGATGGTATAGACATTTTTAGCTGCTCCTGGCCCGAACACCTGACCCACATAGGAGCCGTACTAGACCGGATTAGGGAGTCCGGACTGACCCTAAAGCCCAGTAAGTGCCATATAGGAACGCGTAAAAACCTCCCCAAGATAGTAGTATGGGCCCCAGAGTGTGAACAGGCCTTCCAACAGCTCAAGGCGGCGCTCATTAAATCACCTGTACTTTCTGCTCCTGATCCAACTAAACACTTTCTCGTCCATACAGACGCTTCTATGTTTGGATTGGGAGCAGTACTGAGCCAAGTCGGAGCAGATGGTTGTGAGCAACCCGGGGCTTATCTAAGCCGTGAACATTTGCCCAGTGAAGTAGATACACTGCCATTGAAAAGGAGTGCATGGCGGTGGTGTGGGCCCTCAAAAAGCTGCAACCTACTTGTATGGACAACCGTTTACCTTACTCACAGATCACAACAAATTTGGGGCACTGCGCGTGCAATCTGGTGCAAATGTGCCACCAGATAGGAGTGGTGTGTTTAGTACTATTTTTATCAGTTTAATCACTGTTACGTCCCCTATCCGTTGATGTGGAGCAAGACGCAGCAGCAGAAGAGGACTCAGCCGAGGAGGTTATGGAAGAGGATGGAGTAGGAGGAGTAGGGGAGGTGGCAGCAGGCCTGCCTGCAAGTCGTGGCGGTGTCACCAACTCCTCTGCAGAACCACGCATTCCATGCTTGGCAGCCGTCAGCAGGTTTGCCCAATGCGCAGTGTAGGTGATATACCTGCCCTGACCATGCTTTACAGACCAGGTATCAGTGGTCAGATGGACCCTTGCCCCAACACTGTGTGCCAGACATGCCATTATTTCCTTTTGCACAATCAAGTACAGGTTGGGGATTGCCTTTTGTGAAAAGAAATTTCGTCCGGGTACCAGTGAGTGAGTGGTGGCACTGGGTACAGTATCCACTGTGAGCCTGACACACCCGCTTTAAGGACACTGACTGCTATTCAATCTATAACAGTGAAAAAAGTTTTTTGTTTTTAAATGCAAGCTATTGTGACACCAGTGAGTGAGTGGTGGCACTGGGCACAATATCCACTGTGAGCCTGACACACCCGCTTTGAGACAACTAACTGCTATTCAATCTATAACTGATGTTTGTTTCACAGGCAGAAAGTGCCCTAAAACATGGCGGCTTGAAACCTAGTTGGTGGCGGATCAGTCACGCAAGTCAACAGGCATTCAGAACTAAAATACAGCAGCGTGTGGACCATTTTTAGCCCAAGGCAGCTCATCTCATCAGGCCTTTTTTAATCTAATGTATCGCCCAGTGTCAGTCCCTTAGGGATCCATCCCTCATTCATCTTAATAAAGGTGAGGTAATCTAGACTTTTTTGACCTAGGCGACTTCTCTTCTCAGTGACAATACCTCCTGCTGCACTGAAGGTCCTTTCTGACAGGACACTTGAAGCGGGGCAGGCCAGAAGTTCTATCGCAAATTGGGATAGCTCAGGCCACAGGTCAAGCCTGCACACCCAGTAGTCAAGGGGTTCATGGCTCCTCAGAGTGTCGATATCTGCAGTTAAGGTGAGGTAGTCTGCTACCTGTCGGTCGAGTCGCTCTCTGAGGGTGGATCCCGAAGGGCTGTGGCGATGCGTAGGACTTAAAAAGGTCCACATGTCCTCCATCAACAACACGTCTTTAAAGCGTCCTGTCCTTGCCGGCGTGGTCATGGGAGGAGGAGGATGACTTCCACCTCTCCCCCTGTTAGATTCCGTTGTGCTGTGACATCACCCTTATACGCTGTGTAAAGCATACTTTTCAATTTATTTTGCAAATGCTGCATCCTTTCATACTTGTTGTAATTCAGTAACATTTCCGCCACTTTCTGCTTATGCCGGGGGTCTAGTAGCGTGGACACCCAGTACAGGTCATTATCCTTCAGCCTTTTTATACGAGGGTCCCTCAACAGGCACGACAGCATGAAAGACCCCATTTGCACAAGGTTGGATGCCGAGCTACTCATTTCCCGTTCCTCCTCCTCACTGATGTCAATGAAGGTTTTTTCTTCCCC
>OW240922.1:98430400-98579142 GCA_933207985.1 Pelobates cultripes | reverse complement strand
ACTAACTGCTATTCAATCTATAACAGTGAAAAAAGTTTTTTGTTTTTAAATCCAAGCTTTGTGTCACCAGATCTAAGTGGTGGCACTGGTCAACATATCCACTGTTAGCGTAACACACCCGCTTTAAGGACACTGACTGCTATTCAATCTATAACAGTGAAAAAAGTGTTTTTTTTTTAAATCCAAGCTATTGTGACACCAGATCTAAGTGGTGGCACTGACTGGGGAAATGGGCACAGTATGCACTGTGAGCCTGACACAGAAGCTGGCAGCAGTGGCAGACAACTGACTGCTATTCAATCTATAACAGTGAAAAAAGTTTTTTGTTTTTAAATCCAAGCTATTGTGACACCAGATGTAATTGGTGGCACTGACTGGGGAAATGGGCACAGTATGCACTGTGAGCCTGACACAGAAGCTGGCAGCAGTGGCAGACAACTGACTGCTATTCAATCTATAACAGTGAAAAAAGTTTTTTGTTTTTAAATCCAAGCTATTGTGACACCAGATGTAAGTGGTGGCACTGACTGGGGAAATGGGCACAGTATGCACTGTGAGCCTGACACAGAAGCTGGCAGCAGTGGCAGACAACTAAGTGCAATTACATTACATAGAAAAAAATAAATTAAAAAAAAGCATACCCTAACCCTAACCTAGCTATGCTTTTCCCTATCTTATGAACAGCAGCTACACTTTCCCTCCTCTTACTAAGCATGCAGCTTGAGAATGAATCTAAAATGGATGCCTTCCAGGAGGTGGGAGGGTCTGCTAGGGAGGGAGTGCTGCTAATTGGCTGGAATGTGTCTGCTGACTGTGAGGTACAGGGTCAAAGTTTACTCAATGATGACGAATAGGGGGCGGGTCAAACCGCGCATATGTTCGCCCGCTGTGGCGAACGCAAACATGCTATGTTCGCCGGGAACCGTTCGCCGGCGAACCGTTCGGTACATCACTAGTAGTGGTATATATATAAAAAATTGCCAGTATTCCAAGGCTGCTCTTAGTAGGAAATATCCTCGGTATTTCCTTGATTAACAATGTTGCTGCAAAGAAAAAAAAAATAAAACTTAATAAAACTTATTCGGAATAGAAAAAAAATCATGAAAAAATCCTTTAGAAAAAGTGCATGTCTATATGCTTCTAAAGGCTAAGGTACAAAATTGTCACAGTAAGCATATGTCTAACATCTTGAAGTGGGTAGCATTTTGTAATCATTCTTATCGGTGCTGATTATATAACTTTATGTTGCTGGAATATTGTTACTAATAACTTTTGATTATTCATGTGTACTAAAATCTCTACTAATGCTTGCTAAGTATACTGAACCCTACTGGTAAATAATTTCTATTTGGACTAACACTCTCATCACCTTAAGACAAGTGATCATCTTTGTTGTGGTTATTGTTGTCATAATGTTAGTCACATTTTATACTTATTGTTATACCAAATATTCACAGATTATTGTTATGCATGTCACATATTATTATTAATTATATCTCACAATAAACTATATTTTTATAATTGGTTGTGATTAATGTGTGAAATATAAATCCTCTAACAAATATGCTCCAGTGTCTATAAGAGTTAAAATAATGAGTAACTCTCGGTTTTAAACCAATCAAGGGGAAACAGTAATTTATTCTAGTGTCCCGATTGACCAACTACATAGATTGGGAGATTCTTACCCATTTGATACCATACCATAAACAAATGGGGGAATTTATATATATATTGACTGGGGAGAATAAATGCAATACGATCTTTTTTAGTGCCAAAACTGGAATACCTATTAAGAACGCTTCCTATGAGAGTACCCAAACGTACGCTACACGAATTCTAGGAATTATTTATTACGTTTGTATGGGGAGGCGTAGACCCAGAAATTCCTCCTCAAATTTGACATTACATATGACTTGATATTTGATGTTTGACATCAATAAAAAATTTTATTTAATTTTTATAATTTTTAAAAATATAATTTTTAATAATATTACCCCATAAATATCCTCCGAGTTATTATATTACATATGACTTCAGGGACATGCCTGAAAAAAAAAAGTGGAAATCCATAAGCGTTTTTCCTGCTAAAATATTTTGGAATTAGACAGACATGTGGCAGGCAGACAAAAACAAACAAATAAATAATGTGTTTAACCCCTTAAGGACACAGCTTCAAAAGCTTGTCGTACCCTTAAGGACACAAGCCATTTTTACATTTTTTTGCTGTTTACATTTAAACGCAATTTGCATCTCTGTCATTTATTGCACCAACACATATTATATCCCGTTTTTTAGAGGGCAAAGAGGGATTTAATTTTATGTCATACATACATAGATACATTCTCATTAATTATAAAAAGAATGTCAAAAAATTGAAAAAATAAACAAACAAAAAAATTCACAGTTTTGGCAATATTAGCGTGTGCATAATATGTCAGTTTAGAAAAAGTAATTCAAAATAAATTAATTTATGTGTCATGATTTATAGAGTACATAATATGTATATGATTTCAGCTTATTTTGAAAGTTACAGGTCACAAAATACAAGGACTAAAATAAAATTTTAATGTGAAACAATTTTAGAAGTTGTTATGTTTGTCTTGTAGGTATAGTAGCCACCACAGAAAACAAATTTGCCACACAAAAGTATATATTTATATAAAGTAGACATCACAGGTTATTTACCTGAGGTTAATTTTGACACTTTTTACATAACCATTTCATCGCTAAATATTGGAGAAAAATTGTGATTTTTCTTTATTTTGACATATACACATATAACAAGGTTTTTGTAATATGTATGTCATAAAGCTGGTGTGTGTTATTCCTGCACAGAACCCCATATTGTGTTCAGCTACATCTGCTGAGTATAACGATACCCCCATTGTATGCCTTTGGCACTATTCTGCGAAGCTACAATGCTATATAATAGACAAGGCTTAGTCAGTTTTCATAGAATTTTCTTCGATGGATTTGACGGGCCTATGTCTCATTTTAGAGTATTATAGCAGTGTGACTGTTCAAATAACCCCACAAAGGGATTTGATAAAGCAGACACCCCAGGGTATCTTATATGGTGTATATTGTGCCTTAACTGGTCACCATTTTGTCACCAACTTATGTCAATGTTTGTGGGTAGGGGAAAAATTTGAATTTTTACATATATGTTGCATTTTTGATAAGTATTTCTTACACTTGATGTGTGCCACTGTCATAAATTCCCCCAAATTATGCTTAGTTACATCTTCTGTGTAAAACAATATGCCCAATGTATGACCTAGACACTATTTTGTGAAGTTACAGTGCTGTAAAAGAGACGTGACAAGTTCAGGTTTTTAAGTGTGAATTTTTATGGAGGGTTTTGATGCATCAGTGTCCCACTTTGGAGCACTTAAGCAGGCTACATATTCCAACTACACCATAAAGGCATACCATTTCAAAAGGCATATTATGAACCTTAGCGTTGGATAATTTTTCCGCTAGCTTGTACCAACTGTAGTGGTAATAAGCATTTTTTCTGCATTTTTGACACACAAAGTAAGTTTGCACAGTATATTTTGCAAACCTTATGTGTGCTACAACTGTGTAATACTTCATATTTTGCTCAGCTATGTTGGCTGAGTACAGCAATACCGCCGTATGTACCTTTGCCAGGTATATGTTGACATTGAAAGGGCACATTTGAGACACAGCCATTCCAGTTGTTTTCAAACTTTGGATTTTTATGCTGTGTCCATGTCCCATTTTAGAGTATTTTAGCAGGCTCTATAATCCAACTACACCATAAAGGCATACCATTTTTAAAGAAGAGATCCCAGGGTATTTCAAATGGCATATTTTGAACCTTAGCATGGGATAATTTTTTCGCTAGCTTGTACCAAGTGTAATAAACATTTTTTTTGCCTTTTTGACACACAAAGTGAGTTTGCACAGTATATTTTGAACCTTAGCGTAGAATAATTTTTTCACTAGCTTGTACCAAGTGTAATAAGATTTTTTTTCTGCCTTTTTGACACACAAAGTGAGTTTGCACAGTATATTTTTCAAACCTTATGTGTGCTACAACTGTATAATACTTCATATGTTGCTCGGCTATGTCGTCTGAGTACAGCAATACCCCCATTTGTACCTTTGCCAAGTATATGTGGATGTTGAAGAGGTACATTTGAGATGTAGCCATTCAGTTTTTTTCTAATTTTGAAGTTTTACGCTGTGTCCATATTCCATTTTGGAGTAGTTTAGCTGGCTGGTAATTCAAACTTCCACACAAACACATACTATTTATTAAAGAATACACCTCTGGGTAATTCAAAAGGCAAATTTTGACCCTTAGTGTGGGATCATTTTTTCGCTAGTATGTTCCAAGTGTAGTGGTAATGAGCATTTTTTTTATGTATTTTTTTTACTCTTTAAAACTTTTTGACTTTTTAAAACTATTTAAAAAAAAAAAATTTTTTACTTATTAAATTTTTTAAATTTTCTTAACTTTTTAATACTTTTAACGTTTTTTATAAACTTTTTTTACCATTAATCCCTAACTAGCAGTAAGCAGCACTAACAGTAAATTCCCCACTTTCCCATAACTCCCACCCACCCCAGCTAGAAAAATACATAATTTTCTATATGACTTAAAGGTAGGAAGAAAATGTAATAGAGCAACTGGAAATGCTAGAAGAATGCTTGGTTGTATAGGGAGAAGTATTAGCAGTAGAAAGAGAGAAGTGCTCATACTAGTGTACAGAACACTGGTAAGACCTCACTTGGAGTATTGTACACAGTACTGGAGACCGTATTTTCAGAAGGATATTAATACTTTAGAGAGAGTTCCGAGAAGGGCTACTAAACTGGTTCATGGATTGCGGGATAAAACTTACAAGGAAAGGTTAAAGGAACTTAACATGTATAGCTTGGAGGAAAGACAAGACGGGGGGATATGATAGAAAAGTTTAAATACATAAATAGAATCAACACAGTAAAGGATGAGACTATATTTAAAAGAAGAACTACCAAAACAAGAGGGCATAGTCTTAAATTAGAGGTGCAATGGTTTAAAAATAATATCAGGAAGTAATACTTGAGTGAGAGGGTAGTGGATGCATGGAATAGCCTTCCAGCTGAAGTGGTAGAGGTTAACATAGTGAGGGGGTTTAAGCATGTGTGGGATAGGCATGTGTGGGATAGGCATAAGGCTATCCTAGACTTAAGATAAGGCCAGGGACTAATTAAAAGTATTTTGAAATTTTGGGCACACTAGATTGGCCGAATGGTTCTTATCTGCCGTCACATTCTATGTTTCTATGTTTCTATGCTTCTATAAATTAATTAATGAAATAAATTGAACCCCTGAGGATTAAAAAATAAATAAAAGTTAATCCTCAGGTGTTAAAAAAAATTAGATCACAGTATAATACTGTGATCTGTGTTTTGATCACTGTAGGCAGTGATCAACTGGCAGGCAAGGGGTTCATTTTTATTTGGACTGTAATGGGGGTGGGATTTTTAAAACTTTTTTTAAATGTTATTAAAACTTTTTAAAACTTTTTTAACTTTTTAAAGCTTTTTTTAAAACCTTTTTTAATGTTAACCCCACAAAACAAGGCATGAGGAACTGGATAAAAAGATCCAGATATAGCAAAAAAACATCAGATAAAAATAGTACTCACAAATGCAGCAAAGCCTCTCACTGCTGCTTAAACAGTGACAATCCACAGTACAAATCAAACAAATAGAGGCTGCGCAAAACGTTGCTATGTGCACAAACAAAGTGCAACCAAAATTTATTGGAGGACAGAATAATAAAGACGTTTCGGTACAACAATTTTTCAATGCACCATGTCCCTCCATGGCTAGCCTAAAATTAAATTCCCCAATAACTTCCACCCACCCCAGCTAGCTAAATATATCATTTTAAAATATTTAAATTAATAAAAAAAACAAATGTAACCCCTGAGGGTTAAAAATAAAATTAACCCTCAGGTGTTAAAAATAAATAAATCAGATGACAGTAAAATGTATTCCCTGCCAATTGATCACTGTAGTCAGCTGGAATATTATATTGATATATATTCTGTGTTCTTATGTTGGTCATTTGCCAAGTTCCATGTGTGCCTCTACCAATGAGCTATTTAAAACATAAGTCAAAAATCTTCGAAAGAGATTTAGAAAGACTCTCAGCTCTTTTCACCTATTCTGGACCCCAGCAATGTCTTGCCACCTTTGCCACATACTTGGGCTGAAAGCCTTAAGGGGAGGAGCCTTGTACACATCCCACAAACTCTGAGGCTGGTGCCATCTAGTAGCTGCTTCCATCAGAGATGCCATGCTGAGTGCCCAGAGTAACCTGATTGGTGGGAACAAAATGCAGGCTCTTGCTGAGGCCTGAGGCTTGTGCAGTGGACTGTTGACAGGGGATCATTTCTCTATCTGGGACTTACCTTCTTACCTTGAGCGTATGATGATTTTATTCTATGAGTGGGGTGCTGATTATCTTTTTCTTTTTGCATTCTACATAGTTATAAGATTTTAAATGTTTTAACCATATGCCTTAATAGTCAATCTACTTAATAGCCATCTACTTAACAGTGGTATTAACCCAAACAATTAGGCATTTCTAGTTAAGCGTGTGGTGAAAGTAACCTCATCACTGGGTCTTGGAGGGGCCTGTTTGCCAGCCTCCTGACTCAAGACTATGGGCCATGCAAAAAGGCTCATAAAATACTTTGTTCGTGCCTTTTGCTATCCTGTTCGGGAACTGTTTAGACGCACGAACCAGGGACCAACTGGGAGCTTGTTAAGCCCTATCATCACCTCTTGATTCTAACTGCAGTGTTCTAATTGTTCATGTAGGTGGCTGCAGTTCGCATGATCAACCATGAGGTGGTGGCCATCTAGTTCTCGCAGCGGTGTTTGGTCCGAAACTCACGAACATGGGTGGACTTCCATCATAGCCTGCGTTCGGTACTTTACATCCCTGAGTAGCGTTGTTCGGTGGAATCGTTCATTGGAATGAGGTGAACAAGCTCCATGGTATGAATATTGACTGTGTTCGATATTTTGTTAGTTTGAAAACTACCGAACTAGACCGACCGCAAGCCCTGATTCTCTGGAATTGTTTTGGGTATGGGACCATGTGTGCGGTTGGTCAAACTTTGACTTCCAGGAAATTCCTAAACCCCTGAACCGATGTGGGCAATATTTGGATATGTTAGTCACCCAGATTGTGGCTATTTTTGTGGGGGTTTCGTGTGTTTTGGGGATATTTTGGGGGTGTTGACCATCAGGTGAGTAACCGTGGTAACATTAATGAAGGAGCTGATCGTTAAAATCAGCTGAAAACTCAGACACAGAAAAAGGAAAGGTTGTTGTTTAAAACAGCAAAGAAACCCTGATGAGCACCCTGTCGCGTATCTTAGCAGGAAATTGTTGCCAAGACAAGTGAGCTATGCAGCAGTGGAGAACGAAAGCTTGGCACTGGTTTGGGCGCTAAAGAAACTGACCCCTTATTGATACGGGCAAGAGTTCACCCTCATCACCGACCATAACCCATTGGTCAGGCTTAACCGTGTCGCAGGGTACAATGGCCAATTGTTACGGTGGAGCTTGGCCCTGCAACCCTACAACTTTACAATTCACTATCGGCCCGGTAAGCAGAATGGCAATGCCGACGGGTTGCCCCAACAAACAGAGCTCACCAACCTCAGTTAAATCTGGATATCCCCAAGGTAACCTTGAAAAGGTCAAACCGGGTCTGCCAGAGTGTTCCACAAGGAGGGAGCAAAGTGACGGATCTCCCTGGCCCTGGATTTTACAACTGTTTGTTCACCTCGCATGATGAATACCGAATAATCTACCGAACAACAGACCACCCATATGCGGAGTGTGCCACTTTTTGACCTCATTAACCTCTGTAACACATCTGTAACCGCAAGCACCTCAACATTCTAAGTGGTCGGCTGGGTGGTCGTCGTTCGTATGTGTGAACAAATGGCGGCGGCCATCTTGGGACCCGAATACAGACAGCGGTGTTTGCTCGTCAAGTGTATGGAACTAAAATCAGACACTTGACGGTGCGAACACTGTTGAGACTTCAATACCCAAATATGTTCGGCCTTATTCCTACGAACAAAGCGGCGTTTGGTGGAAACATCTCTCGAACCACAGATACTCTATGAACATATGCACAAACTGTATTCGAATATAAATATTGTGAATTTAATATTCCCAAAAGTGACGACCGCTCAGCCTGATTTCATGAAACTATTTTGGGCAGTCTAAACTATAATCCGGTGGCGTTTCGGCTGCGTTCGTGGGATCTGAGTGCTTTCAGGATATGTTGGGATATAGAACTTGATGGGATTTCTCACTGTTAAATATATATTTTGAGATATTTTTATTATGCTTGTCCTGGATCTGAGAGGTAATGTAATTATGTGTGCGCTTATGTTGCTTTCCCTTCTCAGGTCCAGTGGGGAATGCCCCTGGAATGTGTCACCAGAAACCCCTTGCATGGGGACTTGCATAAAAGGCCAGCTGTGGCTCCCATTAAAGCAGTTCCTGCTTTACCCTCAACACAGAGCCTCATCTCGTGTTTGTAGGGAACAGCTATAACAGCTATTTTACTACGTTTTAGGATTATCACTTCCAGGATTATTGCAGCTCTACTCACACTGGGGGGAAAAGAACATCTCTGGCAGCAAAAACCCTCTTCCCATCGGGGTGTCCGCCACAGCTTCCATGTGTGTCATTCCCAACCACTCCATGTTTTATATCCCCAACCTTCAACCAGTCTATTCATGTGTGTCATACCCAACCCCCAACCCCTCCATGCGTGTCATCACCAACCCCCTAGCTCCTCCATTTGCATCACCCCCAACCTACCCAGCCCCTCCATGTGTGTCATCCCCAACCCTCAGCCCATCCATATGCGTCATTCTCTGCCCCCTCCCTAACCCCTCCATGTGTCATCTCCAGCCCCCTCCAGCCCCTCCATGTTATGTGTTATTCTCTCCCCCCGTCTCTACCTGCTCACCGCCGTGGTATCCAGTCTGACAGGAAGTGCTCTCTCAGTGAGCACTTCCTTTTAGACCACTCAGCCATGCTACAAACATGGCAGGAGGGGAGCAGTACCCTCCTGCCAGCATTCGTGGGCCTCAGGCCAGCCAGTGCGGCTGTGCATCAGCTCAGAATGTATGCAGGCGGCCCACTGTCTCAGGGGTCGCGGCTATATCCAGCAGCAACCCCTGCGACCATCATAGGTATGCCACTGGGTATCAGGATGAGCCACCATTGCAACAGACAACTGTACAATACTGAATTTTGTGACAATAAGGGGACATTTATTTGACAATCTCTCTGGCTGAACAGGAAATATAGCATATATACTCCATTTTATACTTAAAAATTATGAATTATCTTTGTACATCATACTATGGAATTGTGCTTGGTTTTAAATTACCCCCCCCCCCATAAGAGTAGACAGTAGTGATGTCCCGAACTGTTGGCAGGACGGTTCGCGAACAGTTCGCCACGATTCGCCACAAATGGTTCGCCGCGGACTCATCATTGAGTAAACTTTGACCTTGTACCTCACAGTCAGCAGACACATTCCAGCCAATCAGCAGCAGACCCTCCCTCCCAGACCCTCCCACCTCCTGCTCACTAAGAATGCAGCTTCACAATGGATGCTGTCCAGGAGGTGGGAGGGTCTGGGAGGAAGGGTCTGCTGCTGATTGGCTGGAATGTGTCTGCTGACTGTGAGGTACAGGGTCAAAGTTTAATGATGAGTCCATGGCGAACCGTTCGTGGCGAACCGTTCACGAACCGTTCGGCGAACAGTTCGGGACATCACTAGTAGACAGCTCTTTGTTTTTCTGTAAGTCATATTGTGCATTACACGATATAATGTATATTATTATTGTGCCTATGTACTAAATTTTAAGTGCTCAGTAATTTTTTGTATTGGTATTTTTGTATTGTCAAAACTATCTACACTTTTATTGTTTGTTTGCTTGTTGAGTCTTTGGATGTATCTCTGAAGATCTGATCGATTATATAGATTTTTGATTGTGCACTATTTATATTATGGGCCACACATTTTATATATGTTTTTTTCCACACTGGGAACCATGTGTAATGGGTACTGTCAATCGTGTTAACGTTTTCCTAGAAATTGTTAATTTATATGTTCCTGTCTTGTTCCTTTACTAATCAAATATTTAATTGCCGAATAAACCCTGCCAGATTGTTAAAACTAATATTTGTTTTTTCTTTAATGTATTCTCAGTAATGAGTTATCATGTAAGCCCATATGGGAGTGCCTAAAGTATCATTGTTATATATGTATGTTATTTTTCTATTATTCATTAGTTAGGCAAGGTAGCCAGTGTTATTCTTATTACACTGTAATTTCACAGATAGGTTGTGACAGGTTGGTGTCTAGAGTCTTACAAATGGTATTAGTTATTCAAGATCTGCCAACAGATCCAAAGGCTTAGTCTACAGGAACTGGTAAATGTCATTGTGATGATTGATTAACAGTGAACAAAGTCAGCATCACTGGAAGGAAACTATAAAAGCTGAGAATTAAGAAGAGAACTTTTGCTCTCGTTGTATAAGGACTGACACTCAAGGAGCAGCACAAGAAAAGGTAAGTGGAAAAAAAGTAATGTGGCACTTAGTTGAAAAAAGCAAAATTCACATGTAAGGCAGACACCTTTGACACATTAATTGGTGGCTATAGTAAGGGTATAATTCACTTATATCTTTGTAGAGGCTGTAAAATGTCTGCACTGCAGGGAATGGTTCTCTCACTGTAGACTTCGTAGATTAAAACATTCAGATGTATATGCTATTTTTTAAAATGGATAAATGCTTAAATACATTTTAATGATTCTTTAAGTAACAATGCTACAAGCTGAAAAGACCTATAACACAGGATGGGTAGTTATCAGTGGGAACACAATAATTACTTATAAGTTATAGGTTGCATAAGTGGGGTCAAGTTTAGGACCTGCGAATGGAACTGCACTAGTAGGATTAATATCTACATTTAATAATTCTGAAATTGAATGTGATTATTATCAGTAAATCTTCAAATGAAACATTGAGGGAAACATGAAATGGTGGTTCCATAATAATCACAACTTTCTCAGTTTCTTGTTAAATCTCAACCTCTATATCACCATTCCTAATACAATTTCTCTCTCACATTCGCTCAATTACAATTTTTGGTCGTCAAATCTCTTCCTACTTTTTTTTACCTCTACATATCTCTCATCCTTTCTCTCAATGGATCTGTCTCACCTGCTCTCATATGTCATATTTATCTGTTCTCCAGAACTGTGAATACAAGGATTTGGCTACATGATGTGGACCTTGCCTTTGCTCCTCTACTTGGGGTCAACCTTGGTTCAGACTCAGAGTAACAACGAACCGTAAGTAGAAAAGAATGATATGTGGGGTGAAAGAAGACATGATTGACTACTTTAGAAAAGTTATGAGCATATCAGAAGTTGGTGGCAAACCTAGTGTGTAAAGAAATGTTAAAACATTTATTTTATTTTTTACTCTGAATATGTAGATATTGCTTTGTCAAAGAAGTCATAGTTATAAATGAGGCTTTAGGTGGTGTGACAATCCAGACTTTTTCTCTATAAGTTGAGATATTGTCTAAACACCCACTCCACATAAAATAATCTAGATACTCTACTACTGCAAATGTACTTATATACTGGCAAAATTGTTGAAATTTAAATATTCACAATTGTGTTTTGCAATATATGATATGCAACCCATAAAGAGAGAGAGAGAGACAGAGAGAGAGAGTGTGTGAGTGTGTGTTTGACTCACCAAACAGAAGAAGGAGAAATCAGTGCAATTGAAGTAAGGGCAATTTATATGAAAGCAAATAAGAAAATTTCAGTATACAGTATGTATTTTACAATGTACATTACTCACTAAACACCGAATTGTAATAAACAGAAACACAACTGTCAAAAAATAGCTTAAAATAACCAACTTGTGAGTATTTTTCCAAATCAGCTATTGTTGCCTTAATTTTGCAATTTGAATTTTAATTCACCCCCGTTTGGTATTTAGTGAATAAACGTTATGTGTCTGTTTGTTCAAACCAATTCACGAATACATAGAATAAGGCAGGGGTCACTTGTCTCATATGGAATAGATGAAACAATAGGAGGCTTACTGTCCAGGTATACAATGTTTATGTAAGGTTGCATCATACAAGAGATGTAGATTAAGAAAGTGTGACAGTTTAGAGCAGGTAGTGGAGTGGGACAGGTCCTGTGATTTTTTTGCAGTAGGGTGAGGATTTGGTAATATGATAGGCAGATGATATGTTAGCAGTCTATTGTTCGGACATTCAACATAGGATTTCGGCTAATTAGCCAAAATAACAGTCCTTCCGATTGGTAATTACAAATAACATTACCCTTAAAAGAAAATTTTCACAAAAAGCTAAACTAACAAATGTTCTAGATCAGGGAGATAGTTAACACTACCAAATATTAACCAGCAAAGCAGAATGCGAATATGATTATGGTAACACATAGCCTATCATATGTATACGTTTATCGCAACTGTAAAAAGAATGAGAGAAAGTGATTAGAGAAAGGGCTGAGTATGACTACTGCAGTGAGCTGGGTTTGTGAACTGATATCTAAGGAATGAAGACACACTTATATGAAAGTATTTACAAGTAGGAGGGGCAAATGATGGAGAGAGACAATGGTAGGTAGAGCAAACATTTGCTATTTACAAGTGAAAAGGTTACCAACTAGATTCTATCATCCAGAATATTAATAACTCTATAGTCATTAAATATTGGTAGAAAACGTTCACTGAAAATGTCAATGAAAAATTGTATGTAAAAAAAAATTTAACGAAAATAATTAAACTCTTATTCGCACATTTCAAATTGGCTGTATGTAGGTACAGAAATGGTGGGCTTGCTTTGTATAAAACTTTGTGCAATCCCCCGTATGAAGCCACCCACCCACCATCATTAATATTCCCAAATACCCTTCCCTTTTACCAAGTCCCACTATGGAGTAAGAGAGATATAGTGCTAACAAAATGCCCAGTCCCACTGACTCAAGATGGGCAAAAATGTACAACACAAATTTTTATTAAAAATCTGTGCCTCACTTTATTCACTAAATATTAGCGGAGATGAAGGTATATCCCTAGTTTTTCACAATTTCAATGAAATTCCTTGAAAACAAAATATTACATGCAATTGCTATCACATCTATAGCTATCATATGCCCACCTGTTCTGATCTTCTGTACACTGAAAAAGGCATAATTAGTCCATAAAGAAAAACCCGATCTGAATTGATTGTATTTCCAAGTGGAATGTTTTATTTAGATGACAGCAAGGATAATGAGGGGTTGGATGTTAAAATGTTAAAAAAAAAAAAAAATAACATAAAAAACAAGTCTTTGTTTTCACAACTAGATACTCTCTCGAAATATTGAAATATGTGTATATTATTATTTATATTACCCTTTAATTTGCATATCATTAACATAAAATAAAAGAGATAAATGTAAATAAAATTTCTTTTCAGATATTTTGGTTTGTTTCTCCCGTCTGTTCTGTATTATCCATCTGATGCGACCTTTTGCATTCACATGGATGGAAATTCTGTTAAATACAATTTGACGATAAATCTGAAGTCAGAATCTGGAATTACTAACCTTCGTATTGTGAAAGACGTGAGCCAGAGTCCATTTTACTGTGATGTCTTTCAGGTAAATGTTAATACCAATCTGAGGTTACTAACTAACTTAACTAACTAACTAACTAACTAATTCTATTAGATTTATTCAATAAAATGTGAACACTTTTGCATCTAAAGACCACTTTCATTTCCTCCATTGAGTTATCCATTTCTCTTATAATTGTATCTCCTTATATCCGTGATACTTGCTGATTGTTGTATTTCACATATTTTATTATTTGAAGGGAGACGTAAGACCCCTAAAGGATTTTAGCTTGCTGAAGTGATTTAGGTGTGAAGAGTGTGTCTTCTTTTCTTTTTCTTTTTACAAAAAGTGCAGATTTTGATAGAAATTGGCACTTATATAAACTGACCTTGTTATGCCACCTTGGCTTTCAATCAGACTTCCGATCCTGTTACTTCTTGGTTTGGTTAGCTCAGTGGAGCTCCTGCCTTGCTAATACTTCTCATTGAACTTAATTGAAAGGTCTATGATTGAGCATTAACAGAAAGTCTGGCCAGGGTTAAATGGAGAGGGCTTGCAGAGGCTGCAGACAAGAGATCTACAGCTTTTGAAAACTGTTTTAGGTATACCCCAAAAGAGAAAATACATGTTTAAATGCACGCATGTTTTCATTGGGGATATATCTATTAAACAGTATTATTATTATTTTTTTTTTGGGGGGGGAGCAGTGAAGTGTCCCTTTACCACTGTGAGAAAATGTTTTGTTGGACAGGATTGCATAGAAAGCACAGACAGGACATCCTTAATATATTCAAATCAGTGCATTTTCTAAATTACATATTTTTAAATAAACACCACAAGTTGAAAAGGTGTCACATCGGTCTACTTTATAACTTCTAAAGCAAGTATGTGGATACTTTCCAAGGAAAATGTTTATTATCCCAAACCAGTTTGCAACATTAATTTTCACATCACTAATAACTTTTGGGGTTTGTAGTCCTTATACACCCTTGCTATGCCTATTCCTCTTTTTAAGGGCCTCCTCATCTGTCTCTGGCAGCAAAGAAAAGTAAACATTTACATCATGGCAATCCTTCCAAGTTCATTTCTTTAATCACCCTGTGTTGTTTTCTATAATAACTGCCACATAAACCAGGACTTGAGCCAGTATATGTATTTTGTTAATATTCAACTGCTGAGTGTTTCACCAGTTGCCAACTCCAGTTAATTAGGAATTCTTCCCCTCTCATGTAACTTTGCCTTTTACTTCTCTCTTTGCATGCTTCAGGTACCACCACCTTCTGGTACCCAAGAAAAAGTACAAATTGAAGTACGAGGGCAGACCTCAGGGGATTCCTCTCCGCAAATCAGCAGCAAATCCGTGAGCATCCGTAGAAAAACTAACGGAACTTTTATCCAAACAGACAAGTCTATATATAAACCTGGACAAAAAGGTAAACTATTCATATATGGACAGGTAAATGCAAATGTAAACTAAAGATTGAGCAGTATAATTGAATTATAAGCATGCGCAAAAGTTATGCCAAGTGTGCCAAAAACACACCCCTAATATAGGGCTCAGTTGCCACTGTTTACTGTTCCCTATTTTGGAACCTATCTTCACTTATATGACAGTCTGAAATAGCTCATTATCTGACTAAAGGTAAAGATTATTGTTTAGCTTCTTTGCTAAGTGATGCTTACCTATTTACCATAATTTTCCTTTTTTTTCTTTTTTAAAGTTTATATTGGTAATGTACGTGTTCAGTTGGTAATTTGAAATGTAGTTTAGTTATGATCTAGTCTTTTGATGGCTTGAAAAAGTTACATCATCTTTTTAGATGGAAGTATTTTCAATAAATTATTTTAATTTATAAAAAAAAAAAAAAACTTACATGAAAGCTGCATACCTTGGCGACTACCTGCAAATATTACCCGACCCGGGGGCCATGAAACAAACCCACAGATCAAAGTGCCTATCTGCACACAATTATCTCAGCGAGTCCCAGTGTAGCTGCTTGGCGGGAGAGGCAGCCGATCTCCTGTCTCGCGGAATGCTACGCCAGCTACATGTGCCAGACAGCCCTGTCTCCCCCCCCCAGTGGGCCGGGGGGGGATATCCTGGCCCCCACTGGCCTGCGGACCACTACACAGCAGTGCCCAGCAGCATTACCAACCAAGCGTGCCACCCAGCTTCACATCCCAAGATGGCAGCAAGGCCTATCACCTGCGATGTTAGGCCTACACCATCTAGCCTTGAGCACCCAAACCCAGCTGAT
Source organism: Pelobates cultripes (assembly GCA_933207985.1). NCBI lineage: Eukaryota > Metazoa > Chordata > Amphibia > Anura > Pelobatidae > Pelobates > Pelobates cultripes. Next base: position 98,563,157 of record OW240922.1, on the reverse strand, counting down.
CGCATGCTACAACAGCTTGAGGAACACTTTGCCCATTTTTGGGTTTCCTTAGAGGCACTTCTGCAGTCCACTGCATCTCGACACCAAGCCGTGAGCTATGGCAGCGGGTCCCGAGCAAAGAAAAAGCCTCCTTCTGGCAATCACGCACCTCCTGCATGGCCATCTACCATGACAAGCCCACTCAAGCCGAGAGCCACGCGGGACAAGGCCTCAGAGCAGCGTCCACCCAGCATTATCTATCTTGTCTATGCAGCCCTGCAATGGGTATCTCTTGTTCTTGCTCTAATTTAAAAAAAAAGTGCTGATTACAATATGTACATGTTTGCTTATGGCATGCTTGTCACTTCTGACAATATGTACATATATGTACTGTTATTCTTGCTATATACATGCACGCCAAACAAAAATAATAAAAAAATAAAAATAAATAACAGTTCATATCATTGAAAAGACGTCATCTTTAACCCACAAACTTCATTTTTTAGCTACAGTATTGCCTCTAGGTCTTTGTGTCTTTTGGTGTCTTACAGATATCTCCTGCTGGGAGAAATCCAAAAGGGATTGCACAAAACAACTAATAAATAAAAATAAATAACAATAGCAACTCAGTTATTGTGCGCCAAATGTATTATCCTCTTTCATCAAAATATATTTTCCCAAAAATGTTTTAGAACAATGTATTAAATAGAACAATTCGACAAACCCACAACTCCTTCCAAATTGGACATGGAAAGTCTGTGTTATGGAATAAATGATTCATTAACCTTGTGTATTTCTCTTCTCTGTAGTAAATTTCCGGATAATTACCCTCAATCAGGATTTGGAGACAAGCAATGAGAAGGTAACTTAAGTCGCTTTATCTTGATGATCAAGGTGGAATAATTAATCTTACATTATTTACTATTGTTTATTGTTTACTGTCTACTGTTTATGGTTGTCTGCAGGCTTACAATATCCAAATTGGAGGCCTAAAATGTATGCATACAATTCAATGCACAATCTAATGTGTAGGCTTTATTTCAAAAATATATATTTAAGACAGATGAAATTACATATTTTTTTGTAGTTGATTGATCAATGTAAAGTAACAGTTTGTTTTTATGATCAGTATTTTTCATATTTGACTGACAATCTCACTCTGTGTCTCTTTTTATCAGTATCCTTTGATCGAGCTGCAGGTGAGTGCTGTCTAATAGCCAATCTTAATGCTTCATAAGTAAATTGATGCCAACTCGAAATTGTCCTCACTTAAAACTAGAATCCTGTAATATAAAGCTCTTTAAAATGAATTTCCCTAAAATGTTTTGCCAAAGTCTTGTGTTTAGCTAATTTTACACCTTGTACACTGATAATTTAGTACTTTAATTATTGTGACTCGACAATGTTGTGTCCCTATGCATTTAGTTTTATGCATTTCATCAATGATAACACAGTATATTTGAAACAGAGAGCTGGAAAGTAAAATAATTCTGAAATTGTGAAAAAGTGTAAACAGTTCACGAGGAAGGATAATGTGTAAGGCGTACATGCCTAGAAGAGACTACTGGAGAACATATTTGTAATTTTTTTTTATGAAGAAATGGAAAGAGGTTGGGATGTCTGAGGGAGAGCACGGAATAACCAGTCTTTTTATATTAGATTCCACTTTATCTGGGCAAGATCGCTGTGTAACGTTATCTGACCTTACAAAGATGGACAAATTCCTGACAATATGATAGCCAGCCCTTCCTCATTGACAAGCCTGATGAGAGCAAAACACACCTTTAGGGTTCTAGTTCATTTGTACAGCTGCCTGGCATTTCAAAGATAATATAAACTCTTAAAAAAAATTTCAAGTTATTAACGTACCTAAAAATATATAATTTATAAAACATATATCAATATATCAGACAATGGAAATCTTAAAATATAATATTTGTTCAAACTATTAAACATTTTTTTTAATATTTATGCAAAAATATTAATTCGAGGCCATAAATATATTCATTCTGTTGTTCATATAAGTACTGTTTTCTAGCATTGCCCTATAGGACTATCTACTAAATATCATCTAACTTGAAGTTGCTCTTACACGCTCATTCTTTTAATGAGAATTAAATAATAGTTTTATGTACTTGTAAGATTGAGTCTGAAGTAGTATGCAAGAGTGTACAATTGAAGCCTTCATTGATAGCTCAAGCGTTGTTCTTCATAAACATTCACCTTGCCTTAAATAAATCCATAGTATACTTGGGAAACTTGACATCACATTCATGCAGTGTACACACACAGAGTAACACTGTCTGTAATGTTGCATATTTATTCTGGTTATTTGCTAAGGATCCTCAGAGGAATCGCTTGGCTCAGTGGAAAGATGTCCAACCCAACAGTGGCATTGCGGACCTCTCATTTCAGCTGTCTCCCGAGCCTGCCCTGGGAACTTATACCATCAAAACTGAGAAAATAAAGTACCTCTTCACTGTAGAGGAGTATGGTAAGCAGAAAAAATAAATAAATAGAGTTATTCAGATTATAAACTCAAAGATGGAGAGAAAGGAGTGTTTTTTTTACTATCTCAACTAAAGAAGCCCTATAAAAAAGAGAAAGTGAGAGATTCACTAAATCTTTATTGACCAATCATGTGGAAGTTTATTTTTATATAACTTGATCTGAACTTGGATGTGCTGCAAAATATTTAATTTCTGTAGATAATTTTAACTACTTAACTTTTGCTGTGTCTCCTAGTCTTCCTCTTTCTGTTGCCTTTCACCACCTTACTGCATAATAATCAGCTCTTTACAGCCCATACCATATTCTCCAACACTTAAATCTACCCTCCTCCATGCATATCCCTTCTCTGCAATTCACTTCAATTCAGCCATCATCAATCTTGTTTTTATCTTTATATTTCTTTCTTTACATGATCTCAACTTGCTCAATAACATGTTACACACTAACCCTGCAGTTGAATGTTGTCTTCATCTATGTTTAGTGCTTCCTAGATTTGAAATGAGTCTTAAAACTCCATCATCCATCACAGTTCTTGACTCAAATGCAACAATGACAGCATGTGCCAGGTGAGAAATCTTTGTCAGGTACCAGTACAACCAGGATACTATGTGGTAACTCAGAATGAAGAAGTGTGATACATAGTGTGAACTGGTTGGCACATGTTTAAATATTACTTGATTGGTGTAGTTATGAATTGTGGAAAAGTCCAAGTGTAAATTCCCATTGTGTATGTCAGGTATACATTTGGACAACCAGTTCCAGGCACTGTGACTTTCAAAATCTGCCAAAACAGTAGGTGGTCCCATCCGTGGAGGTGGGGACCATCCAGGCAAGAGGGAGAAAAGAATGTTTGTCATCTTCATACAGCCAAGGTGAGAGATGGGAACAGAGGTGTAAATTGGGATTGTAGTTTAAGATAAGTAACAAAGTGATGGAAAGTGAGTAAAGATGGACTTAATACAAGAGAGGATGTGCCAGTCTGACTAACAGTAGAAGAGACAAATGAGAGTGAAAAGTGCTATTGTACAATGTAGTGCTAAAGTGCAATGTAGTTCATACACCGGCATAGTTTGAGGGGGATAAAATCTCAAATTAGAAGAAGAGAAAATTAAGGGCTTACTTCCAGTCTATATTTTTCAGTAATAAAGGAGCATTCCAGTAGAAATTATAGGCATCAATATGATATAAGAGAAGACTGGAATAGACAAATTTGAATCCTGAGCAAGAATCCAAATCTACAGTCAAATTTGAGTTTCTATCATGAATGGGTAGTTTTATCACTAATTCGTATACAACATAACAATGCACTCATCTACATAAATTTGTCTTGCATTCAAATCTTAATTTTGTGATTTTGTATCTTCCTCTATAATTATAATATCATACACATTTTTAGGGGAACCCTTATATTTCATTCACTGTACATTCTTAATTTTTAATCTACTCTTTTAAATTTTATGAGGAAAAATAAATTAAATTTGAAGTTCGGTATTTCTACACACAATAAAAAAGTTTTGGGAGAAGGTATCAGGAACCAGGCTTGGAGGCTAGGCTAAGTGAGCGTGAGTGAGAGAGTTAAGTGTGAGCAATGCTACAAAATAAATATAACAAAAATCTTAAAGAATGGGAAGTGACAAAAAAGGCTGCAAAAGAAGGACAACCAGGACAGACTTTTAGAAACGGAAGTAGCCACATATTGTCCCATACAACATTTTGAAGGATCTGCTATCTCCATTCTACAGAATGACCATTCTGGATGCCTGAAGTCCACTGTGGACCTTTCCAAATTCCAGATGCGAAATCCAGGTTATGACAGAAAGCTGGTGGTGGAGGCTTTTCTGGAGGAAGAAGGAACAGGTGAGATAAAGAGGAATTTAGAAGACAGTAAATTAGGGAGAAAGTGATGAATAAATAAAGAGTCACAGGAAATCAGCAAGGAACGTAACTACCCCAAAGTGTACATGGGCTCTGGCTCCACCCAAAGGAGCAAGTAAAATCTTCTTTTCATCGAATAAGTAAATGAATATAGTGTCAATCTGTTAGAAATAGAAGATTTAATGGCAGGAAGTTTCTTGGAGATCTAAAGAGAAACATAACAGTCTGGTGAAGAGGTGAAGTGAAGATTAGGGAAGAAACAATGTCGGATGAAATTGTGAAAGTTGATGTTTTGTATGTCAAAATTAACTGTGGGAGTCAAAAGACAAAAGAGGATTACTAATTCATTAATTCAAGTTCAATTCTTCAGTCAAGGATTAGCTCTGCATTAAAGATCAATGGTTCATAAAAAACAACACATCAACTAGATTTACACAAGACAAACAGAAACGTCCCAATTTACTGAACTCTGACTAACACTTAACCAAAATTTCCCTGGAGCTTTGCAAGCAACAGCTACTTCTGAACACATATATGGGGAAACTGTGAATACAAAGTATAATATAGAGCAAATAAACTAATGTAAAATTTCCTAATGTGACCCACAGGCATAACAATAAATGCCACATCTCAACAATGTGATATTTCATCCCAACTCACCAAGATTTCATTCAAAGATTCAAAGTCCTATTTTCAGCCAGGTGCACCCTATAGAGGAAAGGTGAGTAAGGAACTGTCAGATTTGTAAAAGTCTTACTATATAAATGTTGCTCGGTGCTTAAACATAAATTGATGTTATCCATAGGTTGGACAGTGTTCCACAGTTTATGTAGTAATACAAAAATAATAAAATATATTGGAATCGTATGTAGTGATGTCCCGAACGGTTCGTCGAACGGTTCGCCACGGACGGCGAACATATGCGCTGTTCGGTCCGCCTCTATTCGTCATCATTGAGTAAACTTTGACCCTGTACCTCACAGTCAGCAGACACATTCCAGCCAATCAGCAGTAGACCCTTCCCCCCAGACCCTCCCACCTCCTGGACAGCTCACTAAGAATGCAGCTTCACAATGAATGTAAAATGGATGCTGTCCAGGAGGTGGGAGGGTCTGTGAGGGAGGGTCTGCTGCTGACTGGCTGGAATGTGTCTGCTGACTGTGAGGTACAGGGTCAAAGTTTACTCATTGATGACATAGGGGGCGGACCGAACAGCGCATATGTTCGCCGTCCGTGGCGAACCGTTCGGGACATCACTAATGGTATGGAATAAAGAAAAGTGTGTTTTACAAAAAAAAACTTTTTTTCCTTTCCCTGGGGTTGCTGCTTAGAAGTGGTACAAATAATCTTGTCAAGATTTTAGGGATTTTGTAAAAACAAATGCCCCATTTTTAGGTATAGAGCTCCCGTATAAGCCACATGATTAATCATCTAAGGTCACCTACTAGCTTTCCATTGGAATGCTAGATCCTGGATGCCCTAAAAGATAGGTCTGCATATTGCCTGGTTTTCCAGGGCTGTTATTGGATAACAGCATCAGTTTGTGGGTCAGGAATCCTTAAAATGTATTTGTTTGTCTGCAAAAAATCTACAGCAAGCTGGTCGAAGGGTGCAGAGGACACAGCATACCTCAATTTTTTAACTTCCATTCCTGAGATAAGGGGGGACAACAGGGCAGTCTTTCACCGTGACCACTACAATATGCTGTACTTTTAGTGTCCCTGTAAACACAGTGGAAAATTATCATATAACAGGCAATATTAATACTGGAAGAATAGCTCAGGGGCAAATGCAGCCGTATTTTACACATACTGTACTCAGTGAAAAAACAATGTTTTTAACTATGGAATAAGAATTTGAATTGAATTGTGCAAAGTGTGCAATATATTCTAAAAGTGCAAATAAAGAGTTTATACTTATATGGCACAGGGCCAGCATACATCTATGCATAATATACTTGTAAGGAATTCTGATTCATAAATAAATATAAGGGACATTATTCAAATCCCAAAGTAAACATGGAAGTGTTCTTATTTCGATGGACGCAGGTCAAGGTATATCCTAAATGTACATATAAGGAGTTATTCCATATTAGGACACAAAAATCATATATATATATATATATATATATATATATATAATGATATAAAGATATGAGGATTAAGGATTAAGCTCACTTGAAGTGAAAGTCATATTGTAGATTCTTTTAAATCTTTTCTTCTATCTCTTTTTCACATTCTTAGTTAGTTTTGGAATCATTTAATGGAAAGCCACTTTCTGGTCAGAAGGTCCACCTCACCACCTTTCTCAAAGACGAGTCCATAACAGAGACATTTACCACTGATTCTGCTGGGGAGGTTTCATTTCAACTGTCCACATCTAAATGGGGTGCAGACTGTGTATCATTAAAGGTGAGCTCCCCGTGAATGGTGTTAATATAACAGGATCAACTTGCTTTAAAAAGTGGTCTATTTAATATAGAATAAAAGAATACAGTGTATTGAAATAAAATAAAAAAATATAGGACTAAATAGACAAGTTGAAAAATGGCAGCAGTTCAGCTAATTTTAACAATGTGATTATTGTGACTTAAATTCTGAATTTAATTTTCTATCTACACGGGCATGTCCCTGATTATATAGAAGAAAATATCTTAGAATTGAGGAGAGGTATCATCGGCGTTGTTAAGGTCATCAAAAAAGTACTAATTTAATCTCCAAGCACCTCTGCCAGTAGTGAGGTATAAGGGTGCTATGGTGGTAGTGATAGGTGCATGGTCCGACAAAGAATTGGTCCCCACCTTCATTCTTTAAATCCTGGGCAATGAAGCATTGTCCACCAGAAACAAATCTATTTAAGAGTGTACTTAGGAAAGAAAAGTATATAATCAGGCAGTGCAATCCAGGTGTCATTAAGATAGTTTTGATATAATAGGTCTCTGAAATTAATGCTTAATAAGGTGACCTTTTTTGTGGGTCTGTTTACTGAGATATCTAAAGTTGGGTCATACATACAATTAAAATCGACACCAAAAAAAAAAGAGCTCCTGTTTTATATTTATTCAGGATCCTGAAACATTTTTTCAGAAAGCCTATCTGGTTTTCACTGAGGGGCATAAATATTTTCCTACCACTAACATAAGTTCCTATCACTAGCAGGATTATACTTTTTCTGTCCACATATTTGCATTGTATGGTAAGGACCAATCCTTATGTATTAGGATTGCCACCCATCTGGATTTTGCACTAGATATTTTGTGAAAATTAGTCGAGTATTCATAGGATTTAAAAGATGGTGGGTTACTGGTGCAAAACTGGGTTTCCTGAAAGAATGCAATAGCGGCTTGGGACGTATTCAGGTTTTGGAATGTTAATCTGCACTTATGTTGTGTATTAAGGCTTCTAGAGTTTATACAGTGTAGTTTTAAGGAGTCGGTCATTGTGTGTTATAATGAGTGTGAAGGTGATAGTAAGTGGCTTCCTCATCAAACCCAGTAAGTGGCCTGTTCACCCTAAGCAGAAGCGACCGAGTATGGGTGAAATGATTCAGGCGTATTACTAAAAGAGGAAAGGCGTGCAACCAGCACAAACGTAAAAGTGAAGTAAAGCAACATAAAATATAAAAAAGTAACTTATATACAATCAGATGTTTTTTTTTCATGTGACTGAGGTATCCTTGATAATTCTAGAAAATAGTAACCTGACACCGTGTATAGCATCATAGCCTGTGTAGCCTGATTCAAGGTGGGGGTAACACATATTGTGAGCACATAGATAGAATAGGCACTATGGGACATCTATAGTAGGGGCAAATTAGAGTGGTAGTTGTCATAAGGTTCGAACTAGGCATATCATTAATGTGGAGATCAGGCATGCTCCTGTCTTTAACATGTCGACGTAAGCGATATAATGTAGTAATTGCTGATGACACTCATTGCTTAGCATAATAATCATAGTAAGTATATGAATTTTGGTTCCACTAGATCTCCAAAAAGGATATGCGTTAATATTAACAGAATAATTTATACTTAAATTACCATCATTAAAATGACATAACGTTGGGTAGGGTTGTCACATTGTGAATTAACTATCAGACCCTGCTAATTGTTGGCATAAAACATTATGTCATTATGGTGCTTGGAAAGTCCATGTCAGCAGGCCACCTTTGCTGTGGACCAAATCAGTGTCACTTTGGCTAGGGATCTCCCAGGTGCTTGGTCTATAAAGCGAGAGGAGTTCTCCACAATATTAGATTTCTTTAGGGTTTACATGCATTCTTTCCATGTAAACAAATTTGACCGGAGATCCATTATTCCAAATTAATATTTTAGTGGGATAGCCCCATTTGTATGGTATTGACCTGTTTCATGGGATTTTAGCTGAATATCACCATTTCAGTAGCAGTGTCTGATGTGGATGATTGTGCCCAAGAGCCGCCTCCATATTGGAAGGTCTCCGACTTAGATTTCAGTGTCAGTGCACCAAATTTAAGCTTACCTGCTGCTTTGGGGTGCCAGTTTGGGGCCATCTGAGCTCCTTGTCTGGAAAAGGGCTACAAGTGGTTGGGTGTTTATCCCTGAGGTTGCTTGTTTGAGTCACTATGGCCTGTTTCAGAGCGGAGCCCTCTGAGCATGAGTCCACTCTCTGACATAGCCAGGACATGCCCACATTACTGCTATATTTTTATGAATTTGATGCACTATAATAAAAATATATAATAACAAAATTTCCAAAAAAGATATTCTCAATGCCTTTCATTAAAAGTATGTTTCTTCAAAGTTGCACTTTGACAGCTATTCCAAAACTTTGCTGTGCTAGGAACACTCCTTCAGTGAATGAGGGTTACAGCAATAATACTACCAGGGTTATTCACTAAAGTAACAATTTTGGAGAATTCAAAGTCAAATCTAAGATAATTTCAAAATGAAGGTCAATATAAAGGCCAATATAGCCAAACTGGAAATAATCTCCAAGTGTTTTATGCTTCCAGTTCAGTTACTTTGACCTTTATTTTACAATTCACTCACTTTCTACGTGGTTCTCATTATTTAAAACGTAATGTTTGGCCCCCGTGGGTTCTAGCATATTAATGGGTCAAATGTATTAAAATTGTTGTGTCAGAGTGTGCTTTTATTATTTTGACTTTTTTTTTACTTTAATTGCTGAAGAACTCTTGTCACCATTTTTGTGGGTCTCTATCGTTTGTCTTTTATCTAAAGACTAGGACATTTTGGTTATGTTAGAGTTCTAGTTGGCAATATATAGTGTACACAGAGAACTTAACCACACAATATTTTGTATAATAGGCTTTCACTGATGAGAAAGATGAAGACTATAAGAGGGATCGTATTGCTGCCCGGCACGGTACCAGTTACCTACATCTGGAAGACATTTATGTGAAAAGTCAAGACTCTGTGTATATTCACCCTGTAAAGAGTGCTGCACTTTGTCATGAGAACATAGCTGTCCGTGTCGATTATGACCTTGGAGGAAAAAAGTTCAAGGAAGTGAACAGAGCCAACAAAGTCAACGAAGTTAATGAAGTCAACGAAGAGAATGATCTGAAATTCTTCTATGTTGTATGTATCAGTTCTTGCAAGAGAAAGGGATTTATTCTATTTATTATTTAGTCACACATGAGATGTATTAATAATGCCAGACACTAATATGCCACCATATTTATATAGAAAGTATGTGAAATCATATTTTTACATTGTAACACTCTATATTGTGGGAGTGTTACTAAAAGCTCACTTGAATGGGAAAACATATATTTTATTCACTAAATTATTGTATTGAGTTTATTCAGATTTAACACATTTACATTCAAAATAGTTTTATAGCTGAGATCTATAAAGCTCCGGTGCTGCTCCGGTGCTGCTCCTCTTGCTGCTACCAAATTAAATGAAATTCTACTTGTGTACAGTCAGTCTCAGCAATAAGCAGCAAAAAAATCTGACAGACAAAACTTGCCACCTTTGCCTTTTCTATGAACTGCACATGATCTTGCAAGCACAGAGGGTCAGACAAGAAGGCTCTTAAAATGGCACAATGTCATGTTCTTGATTTTCACTATTTGTTAAAATATTATTGTGAGTTCTGGTTTGAGCTTTTCACTCTGACTCAGTAGAAAAACTAGAATGAAGCCATAGTTTTGCTATCCTCTACCCCAAAATTGTCCTTTTTTGTTCTTGGACTTTCCACCAGTAATGCATGGTTCATTAGTGGAGCACTGTGACCCTGGGTGCCCAACCAAAATCCTCAGTATTGAAGAAATAAGTGGAGAGCATCAAGAGAGAGAGAGGGAAGAAAATAGATCTAAATGAGAAATTTAGTGGATAGGCCCCACTGTCAAAGAATCAGGTTGTGTGAAAAAAATAAGGGAATGTCAGACTCCTGTTGTTCAGCATTCCTTCGTTTTTCTAGACTCGTCATTGCTGGATGCTGTTTTGCAAGACTCTCCAGTTGTCAGGATGCAGCTGAGTGTCCCCTAGTGCTATACAAATAAATCTCTAAACACATTTCAGTAAAAACAAGCCCTTATCAATGGTGTAAAGGGACTTGTGGATCACCCTCAATTTAAACCCCTCTTATTCATATCAAGTGTGTGGTCTCAATCACATGAACCATATCTATAATATATTTGCAGATTAACAGAACCACTTAGAACTACTGATCCATCAATTAAACCCATTGCTAACTTGGAATTCATAACCATTTATATGTAAAAACTGGAACCGAGGTACTATGCAAACCAGCACAGCAATGGTTAAGAACGGGTTGCTATTGAAACCCTCACTGCTTAAGGTTTCTTACAATAAAATTACTTATGTCCTTTATAATTTTTTGCAAAATGCACAGACTTTGCATCGTTCCCAATAATGTTTGTTGGAATAGTACCTTTGATTTTGTTAACTTTTATATATAAGGATAAAACAGGTTGCCATGGAAACCCCAAAAGACGTTTACTGCATTTCTCCTTCTCTTATTAATATAGGGATAACTACAAGTCCCTTATAGAAATTCCTTAGAGCATTATCTTGGGTTGGGATGACTAAACTAACAAAGTGGTACAGTTTACAGACTATATATTTCAGAACTCTAAATTCCCAGGTCCTCTAGAATCATAATCATATCGTAGTTCTGGGCCAGCATGGTATGAAACGTATGATATAGAATGTTCTAGAAGATGCCAACACAGACCATACTGTATACCTTCCTGGCCCATCCACTCATTGTCTCTCTTTATATCATTTGCTATACCAGACCTGCTACCCGACATGCATTTTATGTTTCTCCTTTTTCACAATCCATTCTCCCTTTCTCTGGTTCTTTATTATAATCACTTTGACATCAAAGAACCAGCTCTCATTTTTCCTAACACATATTTTATACTGTTCGTTTTTTTCTTCAGGTTATGTCTCATATTGGGATTTTGTACACAGGCCAGAAGACAGTTAGCCAAGAGAAAGCAGACTGTAAGTTGCATTATTCTGTCCCATCACTGTTTTGCTTTATAACTATTTAACACAAATCCTAACCTGAGTCACAGACTTATGTAACTGGAGAAGAAAAATCCCATTGTTACTAAATCTTGCAACAGAAACCATAATACAAAGAATTCATAAGTATTAATTTCTTAAGGCAGTCAATTACAGACTTTAGATTATTTAAGTTAAGCGATATAAAATTGCAGTCATTTTATTTTTCTGTATTAGTTCAGTAATGTTAATTCCGCTTTGGTTTGTGATCACCCTATAGCAAATATTTTAGCATTGAGGTAAAGTAAGGAGGGAATCAAGACAGACCAGAATAACGGCAATCACAATTTTGAAAGATTAAATTTACATCCTTGTGCTCCACAGTGACAATGTCAACAAATTTGATTATTTGTAACTCTGCTGAGATCGGTCAGGTTGTTGAGCTAAGAAGACTAGATAGTTGGATATCTACTATATGTAAAAGATGTTTGAAGGTGAAAGGAAGAGAAGACATAGTATTTTTTCTATGGGTCTAGAGAGGGTCTTTTTAAAATGGGATTAAAAAATGCAAAAATGCATAACAAATTAATTTGAATATTATAAATAGCATTTGACAGATGCACGAAGGACGAAGGCTAACACATGTGTGAGAGATTGGATTTAAAAGAGTTGCATCTACCTCTTCTGTGACTGGGGTAAACAACCTCAGAATACATATAGAGATTGACATGGGAATATGAGAAATGCACAATAAACATAGGATTTCATTTATACACAGTTTAGAATAGAACATTAGATTCAGATTAAGACCCTTGAAGGCACGGGGGGAGCAGTGTATTAGGCTTCCTTTATAGTGCCAGGCTATCTCTATCATAGAATTAATTTATCTATGTAATTGTGAAGATACCTATCCATGCTAACTTTGAAAATAGCAATTGACAAGGGAGATCACTCGCACGGCTATACCTGTCATGCTACCATAGACCTCGCTCTGACACGTGGTGCCGTAGGATCTATGGAGTGCTAATTTCGGCATTAAGGTATTAGACTTAGAGCCGGCATACTATCTTGCACAAGGATCTATCGGCCATAGCCTTGCTATCCTCCCTCTGAACACAGAAGCGCTACAGAGGCGATTAGCCAGCCAGTATAAAATTACAACTGTCTAACCCTCTCCACGTGTCTCTATATTGAGAGACCAATTCAATAGCTCATACATCTCTCACAGAAATAGGCAGCGAATCCCATCTGAATGTATATGCCTACGAGTAATGAGAGTTTTACTCTGTGCCAATTTTTATAAGCATTCAAAAATAAACACAGTACCAGGTGTTGGAAAGTGATTAATTCCCCAAACACCCAGAATTTGGTAGCGCTGCTCTTGTTTTAAATTCAAACGTACCCTTTCACATTTCAGGGTAGGTTAGATCATACATGTAAAAAAACCATAGAGCTTATATAGTGTGACTCCGTAAAACAATATGTGAATTTATAGTGATATAGGTGAGTGATATTAAACTCACATGTTAAGGAGCCTTTTCTAAATAGTCTTCAAAAGTAGAAGCAGGTGTGTCTTGTGGTGACATACTGACCTTCTTGTTCTTGTAAAGATGGTCTTTGCAAATATGTTACAGGGAAATATAAAAAAGAAGAAAGCTTCTAAGTGCAGTGAGTTGGTAACTTAATAGTGAGCTATAATACACATTTAGAAGCGCTCACCTGGCGTAGAGCCTTCCAAAACTGGGTCTGAGTTTAAAGTGTGCGTGTGTCCTTTCTGGGTGACACAACCCCTTGATACCTGGTATAGGAAGTCTGGATCCAATTGTTGAAAGTGCACACAGTGCTCTTTATTTAACAAATCAAATAAAATAAAAACTAATGTAAAATTAACAAGGGGTTGTGTTACCCAGAAAGGACAAATTGTATTTATTTGTTTTCTATATATGAGATTTATCCTTGTCTGGATTAATAAAGATTTCCTCCATATTTGACACTGTAGCGGATGGCACCAGGCGATCCTACAAATATACTGTACATAACTGCATTCGTGTATCTGCTGTGTTTTATATGTGTTAAAAAGAATTGTATTCCTCTGATTGTTCGGTAGTTTCATTCCCTTAGTTTATTCGAATGAAACTACCGAACAACCAGACCTCCCCTGTGTGAAGTGTGTCCTCAATTACCCATTGCAACATTGTTGCGAACGGGTAATTGAATAGTAAGTAGCCGTCCTTTGTTCTCGGGGGTGGCCGCCATTCGACAAACGAACACGTGGCGGCAGCCATTTTAAAACTCCCGAACAGCGGTGTTTTGCCGTCGAGTGTCTGGAACGAAAATCGGACACTCGAGTAGGCGAACACCGCTGAGACCTCCACAAACCTGGTCCATTCGGTTCCAAACTACCGAACGGCCCCTCGTTCGGTAGATAGAAAATACCGAACGAGGGGATTCAGGTGAACCCTCCCTAGCCTCTATAGCTAGAGGCTTTCGTGTATTTTGTTCCCTTATGCCAGGACCGACCGCAGGGCCCATTCGCATGGAACCTTATTCGGCTATCTCAGTTAGTGCGGTCGGTCATTTTATTCCCTCCATACATTTCCCGAACCCCTGGTCTGATCTGGGTGATTTTTGGATATGTTGTTCACCCAGATCAGGGGTATCCGGGGATGTAGGATTTAAAGAGGTACCCCTACGTTTAGGGGTACATCCAGAAATGGGGGGAATTACTGTACTGGATAAGGGGATTATGATGCTGGCTGAGGGGAGGAGATGTGTGGGAGGTTACCAGGACAGGATTGGCTACTGTAATAATTACTGTAAATCCCTCCCTTGCATGGGAGCATGCTTTATAAGGAGACTGTGGATTAAAGCTTTCAGTTCTGCTCCTGAAACTGTGTGTCGTCCAGTTATTGGGATTGCTGTTGGGATATTGCTGTATTTTACCTGCTGGAAGCCTTGCCTGTGGATTTACTATTTACTTGTTCCTGAGCCTCACTTGGATTATAAGCGGAGATAACCTGGGTAATATTGCATCTCCGCTACAGACACTTATCCCAGCCCTCTCCTTGGTACACTACTTCTCTTCCACATGTGTAGGTTAAGACTCTCCCTCTAAACCTCAGGAAATATTTGGTTAGTGTTGTATGATGTGTGAGCATCACTAAAATATATATTGAAGTTCAAGGTGTGTTTTATCATGTTGGCTCCAAAACAAGATGATCACATATATATTTTCCTATTGCCATCATGTTTTGACATTTCTTCTCCCACTTTTCAGCACGTTCAGGATCCATGGAGATTTCTCTCCCAGTCCGAGATGTTTCTCCCACAGGGAAGATTCTTGTTTTTACCTCATCTGATGATGGTGAGGTGGCTGCCGATACCGCAACATTCCAAGTGACTGCATGCCTGAAGCAAAATGTGAGCAGGAATTATCAAAAAATCTTAAACACCCTGTACTGAATAGGACCTTTCCAAAATTGTACATTTATCAATATGAATATGTATTCATATGAAATCCAGAACATATCATCTTGAATACCTCATCCCTTTTAAGCATAGAATCGTCTATGATCTTTTAAACTAACTATGGTCTTCTGAGCTAATCCTTTAGTTAGATACATATCTTCAGGGCCATTGGGGGTGGTTTAAAGCAATACACAAGCAACTTGAGTGATATTATTATCCCCGACACTTAGTAAGTCATAACAGAACCTCTCCATTGTCATATAAACATAGGCACATGAATCCAAAAAGATTATCAACACAAATAACTTCCAAGTTATAGAGCAAGTCAGAATCTGGCCAGCTAGTCTTATATTAAACATCATACCCGTGCTTTGAATTTCAGGTCACCCTTGGGTTTTCTGAGGATCAAGTGCTCCCCGGCTCACTTGTCAAGTTGAATCTCAGAGCCGCCGCTGGCTCTTTATGTGCACTCCGAGTTGTGGACAAGAGTGTTACATTGATGAAACCAGAAGATGAACTCACAGAGGCTAAGGTAAGGTTTCAAAAAAGGTTTCAAAAAAAGTTGTTTGTAATATTATATATAAAGTTGTATAAATGATTTTGGTATGTATTTTATTGAGCAACTCAAGATATTATATGATATATATAGACATTTAGATACCATTTTACACGTTGGTACTAAAATTGCTATTTTGGATGAATTAGAAAAGGGTGACAGGGTTAAGAAAATACAGGGCAAGAGGGCAAAAAAAAAAAGCCAACTAAAAGAGCAAAATTACTTATTTAACTTCACCTCACCGAGAATATTGTGACTCTCAGAACTAATCTTCAAAACTACATATATATTTATATATATATATATATATATATATATATATATTCAAAGAATGGCTAGTAGAATTACAGAGCATGGTTTTGATAATTAGTACAAAGATAATTAGTACTAAAAGCCATAAGCTTGTATATATTTGTGTACATAAATAATAGGGGAGTTTTAAAAAAGTGCAAGACTGATATTTGTCATTGATTTAAGGTATCTAGGTGAAGAGGACATGGAACATTAGGAAAACATTATTACAGAAAGAGTCATAGTTGCGCCCTCAAATCTTGATCTTTCGATATCTAAAACAGCTTGTAAAATCAGCAGAAATCAAAAGGTTAATAATCAAATTTTAAATATTATACAAAATAATAGACCAATATATAATCCAACTTTAATAGCACAAACTTTTAAATCCTTTTATAGCTCATTATATAACTTAAGAAAAGTGAGACAAAGAATTAATAGAAAAATATCTTCAGGCTTGTACACTCCCAAAACTATCCAAAACTCAAACAAAACATTTAAATAAGAGAATTACAGAAGAGGAATTAGCTAGGGCAATACATAGATTGGAAAGACAAAAAAATCCTGGATCAGACGGATATACTGGTCTTTTTTACAAGAAATTTAGCAATCTGTTTTTTCCTCATTTGGTAGGAATGTTTAATGAAGCAACACAAACAGGAACATTTCCAGAGGAATTTAATTTAAAGAGCCAATATAATACCAATATTAAAGCAGGACAAGTGTCCTACTAAAATGGAAAATTATAGGCCCATCTCACTTTTTTTTTATATATATAATTGACGTTTATTGATTTTGGTTCAATGTATACATCCACAGTACATCGCATCACAGTTACATGTCATACATTATACGTGGTCAGCTTGCCTTTAATACAAAACACAAAGTACAAATTAAAACAGTTTTCAATGGTTTTCCCCTCCTCTTCCCTCCTCCACTGGGTCTTAGGTGAGTTACCAGTGTACGTGTGTACGCCCATGTATAAGGCATCTATGATAGAGGTTGGGGGGGAGCATGGCCCTTCTTAAATGAGTTGGGCACCTGCTTCGTCCTGTGTTATGGCAAGAGGGGAAAGGTTACGTGGTGTATGCGATAATATCAAGTAGTATCAGTTCTGCTTTGTCATGTAAACTAGGTAACATTCTTGTCACATTAGAACAGTTAACCAAAAGTAAAGGAATGAAAGTGGAAGAAATAAAATTGAAAATGGAAAGGTAAAATAAAATTAACGTGCAGTAGTCTAACTGTGAATTGGCTAGTAAGATCACAGTGTGGTATTGAGGTTGCGAGGGGTGCTGCTGTCTTTTATTTTTTATTGTAGTTGGGGTCTGTCTTGGCTGCTAGGTTTAGGGTGCCCTTCCCTGAGGGTTGCTTGGTGTAGGGCCTCACATGGCTCCCGGATCTTTGTAATTGTACAGTTAGCGTTCAATGAGAGGATCGCCATACGTTCGTATGCATAGTGGAGGTTAATTTTGTCTATGAGCGCCTTTTTTGTGGGGCATATGCTGGGTTTCCAGTTGAGGGCTATAAGTGCTCTAGCCGCAAGGGCAATATGTGATATTAAGGCTCTCTCGTGGAATGTCACCTTGGGGAGGAGCTCCAGCCAAAGATATATCTCTGGGTCTAGTGGCACCTCTAGCTGAAGTGCCGCCACCAGCTCTGCCACCCGGGTCCACAACTTTTTAAGTGCCCAACATTCCCACCATACGTGGGACATGGTGCCCCTCTCTAGGTCACATCGCCAGCATACAGCTGATGCCGTGTCATATATGCGGCTCAGCGAGT
This sequence comes from Pelobates cultripes, assembly GCA_933207985.1. Lineage (NCBI taxonomy): Eukaryota > Metazoa > Chordata > Amphibia > Anura > Pelobatidae > Pelobates > Pelobates cultripes. The sequence goes on along the minus strand of OW240922.1, from coordinate 98,545,212 downwards.
AACACCTGGTAACGCCTCTTAGCGCATTTAGTCGCCTTTTCCACCTCTCCTGTGAAACTTTTCTACCAGTTTCTTTTTCCCACTGCGACACTAGTGTCATGGGGTTCCGGTATCCAGGGGCATTAAGGGTTCTATAGCAGCTGGAAAAGGGAGTTTGTGTTTCAGCGGTGATGTCCAGCATCAAGCCAGCAGTAGCCGCGTGTCACTTTCTATAATGTGGTGTCTTTCGCTTCATAATCTACGTGTTCTAATATTACACTTTTAAGTTGCAGGGATGAGAACGTAAATTTTGATGGTAGTCTGAATGTTTCCTGCAAGGTCGGGAATGGGATTAGCTCTCCCCCTAGGATCAGTTGTGACAAACTTTTGACTCCCCTGTCTTCCCATTGTCAGACTGAAAGCCATGGAGATGTAGCTTTTAGAGCTGCCAGTGGCGCCAATCGGGGAAATTTAGAGTGTGAGTGTCTCGTGTGCGAAGGTAGACCATGCATCCGCGACGCTCTTGTGGTTGGGTATAGGAGGGAGTGTGGTTTTCTCAGGGAGGGGGGGTGTCCACATATGTGCTATTAGTGAATCCCCTGGCATTTGCTTCCGTTCCATGTCTACCCAGCTTGGCATTCCGTGGGGTGTGTGGAGGTTAATTGCTTGAGCTAGTAAAGCCGCTCTGCTATATGCCCATACCTGAGGTACACCCATTCCATCCTCTCTAAATGGTCTCTGTAACACCTCCCTCGCTACTCTGGCCCTGCCTCTAAACCAGATAAAAACCATAAAAATTTTTGTACCTTCTTGCAGTAGCTTTTCGGGATCTGTATAGGGAGCATTCTGAAGATGTATAGTAATTTAGGTAGTGACATCATCTGAAGGGCATTTATGCAGCCCAGCCACGAGATTCGTACATCTCTACAACCCCCCCGTCTCTTGTCTCAGGGATGCCAGCATTGAGATATGGTTGTGTTGTGTTAGTGTTGTTATTGATTTGGTAATTTTAACTCCTAGGTAAGTTACATAGTCTTCTCTCCAAACTGGTACAGGTTAGCGAGGATCGTCTGTATGTTTCTAGGTATGTTAATTGGCCTGTGTTTTGCCCACGTTAAGTTTGTAGTATGACACTTTCCCAAAGGTATTCAATAGGTCTACCAGCCAGGAAAGTGACCTTTCTGGTCGAGAGAGTGTTTGGATGATATCATCAGCGAAGAGCAAGAGTTTGTGGGCATGGTCTCAGATTGAAATGCCTATGATGTCGTGGGATTCTCGAATGAGCTGAGCTAGGGGCTCCAGGCATAAAATGAACAAAAGGGGGGACAGGGGGCACCCCTGCCTGGTCCCGTTCATGATGGAAAATGGGGGGGAGATAAAGCTCGCATTGGAGACACTAGCTGTAGGGCCGGTGTACAATGCCATTATTGCTGTGATACACGGGGGAGGGAGTCTGAACCTTCTCATCACCTCCTCCATGTATAGCCAATTAAGTCTCTTGAAGGCCTTCTCCGTGTCCAGAGCTAAGAGAAGGCCCTCACTTGATTCCTCTCGGATATGATGTATCACATTCAAGAGATGACTGGAGTTGTCTGACCCCTGCCTCCCCTTAATAAAGCCTGATTGATTGTAGTGTATGAGTTTAGGTAGTCTATCCGCTATTATTTTGGCATATAGTTTTGTATCTATGTTTAGGAGTGAGAGTGGCCTAAAATTCGGACAAACAGTTGTTTTTTTGCCTGGCTTTGGTAGGGTAACTATATGGGCTAGGAGCATTTCCCTAGGGAGGGTAACCTTTTTGGAAACAGTCATTGAACAGGGTCAATAGGTGAGAGCTCAATTGATTGTGGAACGTCTTGTAATAGGTAGCCGACAGGCCATCTGTTCCCGGGCTCTTTGCTGTGGGTAGGGCCTTGATATGGGTCTGTATTTCCTCAAGCGTGATAGGCGTAAGGATTGTCTGCATGTCTGTTTCCTGTAGTCTGGGCAAGTGGGTCTTATCAAGGAATTTGTTGATCTCATTATGGGTTGGGACATGGGTTGAGGGGTCATTCCCAAGGTTATACAGTGAGCTGTAGTATTTGGCGAATTCTTGTAGGATTGCGTCTGGGTTTAATAGCCTGTCTCCCTTTGTTGTGTGTATATATGCAATATTTGTGGCTAATGCTCTTTTTTTCAATTGTGAGGCTAGAAGAGCTCCAGCTCTATTGCCCTGTTCAAAGAAGCACTGTTTAAATCTGCAGAGCATAAAATTGGTTTTGGCCAGTTCTATTTCTTCTAGTTGGCGCTGTATGTGTTTGAGCTTGTTGGGGGTAAGGTCAGTTTTTTGGTAAGGTCCAAATATGTTTTAAGCCTTTGTGCTTTAACATAACTAGCATGTTTAATCAAAATCCCTCTAATGTAGGCCTTGTGAGCTAGCCAGAGCGAGTCCAGCTTGGATCCTGGTACTTGATTGGTGCTAAAGTATAGCTTTAGTTCTTCCCAGATATCTGCAAGTATGCGTGGATTAGTGAGTAGGTGTTCATTCATGGGCCAAGAGCCCCTGCCTTTGTTGTGGAATTGTTCCCCTTATCCCCGTCTTCTGTACTCTCAATATCATCAAGCTGTGTATAAGGAATCGGTCTATACGTGAGTAGGAGTTATGTGCAATAGAGTGGAACGTGTAGTCCCTCCCTATTGAGTGTGTCACCCTCCATGGGTCTATATATCCATTGGTTAAGAGGGATTGGTTCAATGGATATATAGAGGTTGTGGAACCTCTAAGTGTCGCCGTGGTTTGATCCACTGTCCCTGAGGACGTAACGTCCAACTGGTCATCTAAGATAAAATTTGTGTCCCCTCCCATGATCACTTCTCCCAGTCTCCATTTGTCTATCTTCTAAAAAATAGTTTTAAGGAGGGCTGATCAGTGTGTGGTCTATATATATTAACTAGCGTGAACTGTGCGTTGTTAATAGTGCATTGGATTATCAAATATCTGCCATTCTTATCAGTGTGTTTTGCCACCAATGTGAAGGCAACCTCCTTGCTAACTAGGATGGAGACTCCCCTTTTCTTTTTAGAGTAGCAAGCATGGAAGTCTACCGGAAATTGCAGGGAATTGAATTTAGGTCTGTGGCCCCATTTAAAATGGGTTTCCTGGTAAAATGCTATGTGAGTTTTTGCCCTTTTTGCTTCCTGGAGTGTCAGGCGTCTTTTGTGTGGTGAATTCAACCCTTTCGCATTAAGCGAGAAAATGTTAAGCACCATTGCTCGGGAAATTTTGTAAGCTGAGACTAGGGGCCTAGTAGCCCTTGGTGTACATATAAAGACATTCATTTTCCACTTCCCCATGTGCAGCCCACCACCCACAGAAGACATATTCGCAGACATTGCATACCAGCCATGGATTGACATTATACATAATGAAAAGAAAAAGGATAAGAAAAAAAAAAAGAGTGTTAAACCAAACTTGAACTATGTACAGGTGTCCCCAAACTCTGGATAACCTCATCTGAAGGCATCTAAGTACAAACCAGGGACAAAAACAAATTGACAATGTGAACGTGTCACACCGCAGTGGCTCTGTTGTGAGCCTGGTGGGGGTGTGGGTAATAAGGTAACAGAGAGATGTGCGGGCAGAGGCCTTCGCACGGAGTCTCGCCTACTATGGCCTCATTGTTTCTTTTTTATTTATTTATTTTAAAAAAAATATGTATTTATATGTATATATATATTATTTTATTTTTTTCGATGTTGTGTTTGCTAGATAACTTAGAAGGCAAAAGAGATAGTAGGAGTGGAGGATTATCAGTGTGTTAAGAGAGGTAATACTACACCCAGTCCGTGGTCAGCATGTAGCTCCTGAAGGTGCGCAGGATTGCTATTTGATAGTCCCAAGGTGGCGATCCACTTGGCGGATGCAACTTTTTGCCAGTCCCCTGTAGTTCTGGTAGCCAACGGCTCCGTGTCCCCGGCTGGCAAAGTAATTGCTTGGAGCGGAATGTTCCATTGTGTCAGTATTTTGTGACCTTCTTCTGGCATTGCGGCGATCCTGTCTGAGCCGTTCTTGTGGATGATGAGGTGGATGGGAAATCCCCATTTGTAAGGGATTTGCGCCTCTCTCAGCACCCTGGTGATGGTACCGAAGGATCTTCGTTTTGCCAGTGTAGCTGGAGATAGGTCTGCAAAAAGCTGAAGGCCTGCATACCTGCCTGCCAGTCATGCAAGGTCTCTGGCTGCCTGCATCAACCTGTCTTTGGCAAAAGTAGGTCGCAGACTCTGGGTGCATCTCTGGGTGCCGCGGCGGCGATGTTCCGCAGTTTCATTAGCCCTTTCAAGCTCCAATTCCTAAGCTGAGGCATCTGGCAGCAGGGTTTGGAATAGCTGAGTTAGGTATGGCTTTAAATCTTGTGCCTTAACCTCCTCTGGGATGCCGCGCAGGCGGATGTTATTTCTGCAGGCTCTATCCTCCATGTCAGTAACCTTAATGTCTAACATCTGAAGTTTTGCAGAGAAGTTAGTATAGGCATCTGCCAGATTGTTGTGTGCCTCTATAATCTCCTCTGTCTTGTCTTCTAAATGAGCTGTGCGCTACCCAATTGCTTGTACCTTCTTCCGGATGTCTGCTACCAGTTTTTGAAAATCTGATCTGATAGTAGTCTTCAGATCTTCCAGCAGCTTAGGAATATTGCTTCCCCCAGCCTGCAGAGCAGTGGCCCATGAAATCGAGGACATGTAACTCCGTCCTGACTCACTGCGTTCTGATTCTGAGGTAGGGGAGCGTGTCTCTCCGGTGCCATCTTAGATGCGCTTGCCTGGCAAGGAGAAGGCCGTGATCTGCATCAAGGGTGTTTTGCTCTTAGATTTGCGAGCGGTTTTGTTTGCCATGGTAACCTGGGAGTGCAGTCCATCGGTAAGTACTTATTTGTGCGCGTTTTTCGTTGCTAGCTGTGTTGAATCAAGCTAATGTGCTGGTTTTTTTGGCAGAGCTCTCTGCCTATGCGTCCATCTGCATTCCGGTCTTGGCCACGCCCCCACCCCATCTCACTTTTGAATAATTACCTGATGTTATATGCAGCAACACTGGCAGACAGACTTAAGAAAGTCATAGACAACATTACATCATGATCAGGTTAAGTTTATTCCAAATAGAACAGCTAATATGAACTCTTGAAAGATTTTGAAGATTTTGGATCTAGGATATAGAACTCGCCTTCCCCTGCTGACCCTGTCGGTGGATGCAGAGAAGGCCTTTGACAGGGTCGGCTGGGAATATTAAGAGTAAAGTATACATTGAAGCAGCATTTAAGATTTAGTAAAACAGGAATACATTAGGATCTATGGAGCATTTTTAACCAAAATAAGGTTTATAAAGTTCTCTCCAAAGCATTAAGTATGATCAAAATGAAAAAAATTAGGAACAAATTATTGCTTTAGTGAAACGGGAGAATAAATTAAATATTCAAATTACAAATATAGAATGGTATAAATCTTTAATAGAAACAAGGAAAGCTATCCATTGAATAAGCTTGCAGGAGACTTAATATAAACTTATCAACAAGTGGTATCTGGTACCTTCAAGGATAGCTAGAATGTTTACTTTGTCAAGTGATTTTTTCTGGAGGTGTTAAAAGAGTAGCGGTTCATACATACATATCTGGTGGAGCTGTACTGAAATAAAGAAGCAATGGAAAAAGATTTTTGTTCTTATATATAAAATGATAGAATATAGACTTAGGGTTGTGCCGGAGGTAGCCTCATTACATTTGAGATGGCCTAAGTTAAAAAGGATGGAAAGAAAATTCATTATACATTGTTTTGTAGCTTTTAAAATTCTAAAAGCCACAAACTGGAAAACTAAAAAGGTCCCAATATGGAAAAATATAATAAATCAATTATTATTTTAATTAGAAATGGAGTTGGCAATTAATGAACACTCAAATATTAATTAACAAGACAATGTAGAGATGAAAGATCTGATTAAGAAATTAAAATCACTGGAGTCCCCTGTACAAGAAATTGATATTGTTTAGATAGAGTAAAGGATAAAAGCCATTAGAACCCGCCGATCCACTGTGAGACACACTTAATGCGATATATGTTGTTTGATAAATGTTTGTACTTATATGTCTGATATATGTTTAACTTATAGACATAATCTAATTCAAATTAACTGATTGTATGTTATTTGTACATGTCATTTAAAGAAAAAAATGTAATTAAAAGAATTATAAAAAAAAAAAATAAAACCAGCAGATCTCTTGTCTGAAGCCTTTGTAAGCCCTACCCTTTTAAACTGTCCCAGACTCCATGGCTGTCCAATCACAGGCTTCCCCATGCGGATTGCAAGACAGGTGCTCTGGGCAATTGCTGCCTCTTGAGTTAAGCTTCACTCAGCTAATCAAACCTGGAAGTAACCGAACCGGTTGTCTGCTTGAAAGCCAGGGTGGTGTAACTTAAATTTCTAAAAGTGCTAATTTCTATTAAAATCTACAAAAGAGGACATTCTTCACACATAAAGTATTTCAGCAAGCTAAAGTGCTTAAAGGATTTGAAGTTACTCTTTAAGAATAAAGACTGGGCTGTTGGGAAATGTAGAAGCACTATATTTTGTTGAATATGCAAATACACTTACATACATTGACCAGCCAACATTCAAAATGTATATTCTGAGATGTTATGCCATCTTATTTTTCTATAGAGATAAACCAGGTGTGTGTTTGATTTCCTAAATGTCTATTCTCCATCTTAGAATCCTGTACTCTATATCTTCCAAATCCTTATGTTATCTATTCATGTAAATATGTCAACTTATACCTAAACTGATTTTTTTTTTTTTTTTACTTGCTTATAGATTCAAAATCTCATCAAGACTGCACCCTATTATCCACCATATAAAAGATTAGATTTTGACTTTTGTCGTAATAATGGACCTACAACATTTGGGTGGCGTCAATGGCGTTCATATCCAGTGAGAAAGAAGGATCTTCAGAACATAATCGAGGTTAGAAGCATATAAGATAGCATTTGTAGATTCACATGTGTTGAAGGTAGGAAGAGTTGCTATCCAGACATGTGATAGATAACTATTGGTAGTCAGTTTATAGGAGACTTTCATGGGAGCTGGAATAGTGATCCAGAGCATCATAAGAAAAGACATATCTCATGTTATGCTAGCTCTATAGAGAGAGTGGTGTCAAAGATTTTTGGATAACGGGGAACTTTTTCTTTGTTAAGTACTCAACGTATCCAATTTATATATAAAGAGGTATTGTCAGCACTCTTACTCAACCAAATTCATGCTATTCAGATGTTTTTACACACACTTATTAATGCTATCTGTTAAGACACCCCTGGTGTCTTTAGGAGAAACCGCTGTTTAGTTAACCTTCCCCCTTTGCAATATCAATAACTCCGTTCGCATAGACTGTGGTATACGAACCACCATCAGGGGGAAGCGGTAATCTCCCGAACGGGATCCGTGAAAGGCTCCAAACTCCCGAACAGAAATCCACGAACCGCCGCTAACCACCGAATAAAGATATCCACCAAGCGGCTTTCGGTTCCAGCAATCAGTCTCTAGTCGTCGGTAATAAATCCCCCCAATAACGAGACAAAGCTCCGTATTGACGGTCAAACAGGATCTGGCTTTACTGTGGGCTACCCGCCCGTATTTATGCAGGTCTCCCACTTGGTGGACACTCCCCTAGGGGACCAAATGGGAGACTGTAATGACAGATAGACATGGGGACATTTCAGACATACAGATGTAAACTTTTCCCACAATGCAATATGGTTTCCTCCCCTCTGCCCTGGAGATAATTGAGAAGTAATTCAATTATTTCCAGGACAAAGACAAGTCGCCATCTTAAATTAAATGCCAGAAAAAACACAAAAATATATAATTCCACAACTACCGAACATTTCACATTCGTATCACATATCCCCAGATAGCCTGGATCTGAGGGCATATTATTAGCGAATAGCGCTCAGATCCCATACGCATAGTTCAATCGCCATGGAGTCAAAGTTCTTACAGTCTTTCGGTATGCGATTGACTCCATGGGAAGGCTATCTGGGTTAAGTCTTTTCGTGTGATTCCAAACTCCCGCACGGCTGGTGTTCGCATGCTTTCGTCGATGGAGTAGGGCGACCCGTTGTTTCAGCGGTGTTCGGCAGAAAAAGTGTCCATTTTTAGTTTCATGAAATCACTGGCAAACACCGCTGGTCTTTCGTGTGAGCTAAAATGGCCGCTGCCTCGTGGTCGACATGCGAACGACGGCCACCCTGTATTCGGTTTTAATTGAGAAGTGTCTGCGGTTAACCACAATGTTCTAATTGGGATCAAGAGGTTAACCAGCAGCACACTTCTATCCTGGGTGGCCATCCGTTCGGTAGGTTTGTTCGGTAAAACAAGTAATTCGTATAGATGCAAAAAGATATGGAAGGGCTGCGCCAAATAAGGGTAGATAGTCCAGTAAAGTATTGCTAGGGTGCCAATAGATGGTCTAGGATACTTGATAGAGTTCCTCTGTGGATGCGTCTGGTGTAGACCGTTCCGTATATGTAAATACAAGAGAGGTAGAGACGACTAATGGTATAGTATGAAAGTTCAGGGTGTGATAGGTAACAAAAAGTAAAGAACTCACATTCAGGAGAGCTATGGCCAGTTCTGGTGTGGATTGCGTACAGCGGTATAATCCCCGCTTATGGGATATGTAGGGAGGGGTCTCCGTCAGCACCGTCTGGTAGTCCAGAGCTCGAAAAAGAAAGACAGAAAGCAACAATAGTGCTCTCAATTTTGATGTGGTTCAATGTGCAGATAAGAAGAGGTAAAAAACTCACATTTGAGGGAGCTATGGCCAGCTCTGGTGTGGATAGCGTACAGCGGTATAATCCCCGCTTATAGGATATGTAGCGGCGATACGTCCGTCAGCACCGTCTGGTGATCCAAGGCTCCAATATAGAAGAATAAAAAGCAGCAATAGTGCTCTCAATTGTGATAGGTTAAGAGAGTAGTAGAGAAAATAAAATAATACTCACAAAGATAGAGCAGAGGTACTGCTCTATGGATAGGCGCCGGTGGTATGATCCCCACCTAGGATTTCTTGGAGTACTGGAACTTTAAAATTGCCAATGGAAGTAAAAGTAACCAGGAAAGGTTAAAATGCCAGGAATAGGTAAAAACAAAAGTTGTTTAAAGTGCATAAAGAGTGCAATAAAAAGAGGATTGGTACAATAAAGTAGCCAAAAAACTTTTATTGATCTAAAATACACAGTAAAATACAGAATTAATAACCATAAACGCGTTTCACCATAAGTGGCTTCTTCAGAATGGGATAAAAGTAGTAACCTGGCAGGGGTTGTTTAAATAGGGCTATGTTAATTTGAAAATTGCGCCAAAAGTGTAATTGGCCAATCAGAGACAATTTTTAAAATCACTTTTCAAAATTAGGATTCAAGAGTATGGGAGTGATGTTATAAAGGTGATGAGTCCATTTAAATTATTTAAATGTGAAAACTAGAGTGAGAAAGTTGTTTTTAAAGAGAAAGAAAGGAAGAAAAAAAAAAAAAAGTTGTTTGATTAAAGTTAAAAAAAAAAATAAAAGTTTGATTAAAGTTCATTAAAAGAACAAAAAAAAAGGGTTTGATTAAAGTTCATTAAAAGAACAAAAAAAAAGGGTTTGATTAAAGTTCATTAAAAGAACAAAAAAAAAATAGATGGTTTAAAGGTACAGAGATACAGAGATATATGTAAATGGAGTATGCATGAAAAGGGGGTAATATAATTCCAAACATAATGATTTAAATAGGGGTTATATTATACCCCAGAGTAATAATACAGATGTTAAATGAAAATAATAGATAAAATAAAAATAAAATTAAATAAAAGATTACACAGAATACAAGATACATAAATGGAAAGGCATAGATGAAAAAATAAAACTTAAAAGATTATTATTATTATGAGGGTTGGTTAGGTCCAGACATAAAGAATAAAAGCATGTAGATAAGGGTTGTATATAGGAATTTAAATAAAATTAAACAGGTCAAAATCAACATTTAAACCAGATGGGGTAAGAGTTTTGAGATTAAAAACCCATTCCATCTCAGCTTTACCTAATATGTTCTTAATGTTACCACCTCTCCATGGTATTATACATTTTTTTATGCCGATGCATTTAAGGTGTCTTATGTCGTTGTTATGTGTACAAAAGTGTTTGGAGACTGAGTGATTCAGGTAGCCTTTTTTGATATTTCTACAGTGTTCACTCAGTCTCACTTTAAGACTTCTTGTGGTCATCCCTACATACTGGAGACCACAAGGGCACTCCAACAAGTAGATGACATTTTTGGTATTGCAACTGATAAAATCTTTAATTTTATAGGTTTTGTTGGTGATATTAGATTTAAAACTGGTGGTTTTGGAAGGGACAGAGGGGTCTGTGTTTTTGCATACAATGCATCTTTTACATTTATAAAAGCCACTGGCATTGGGCATAAAAGAATTAAAAGTAGGTTTGGTTTCTTTTGTAAAATTGGTGGTTAAAATGGATTTGAAGTTTGGGGCACCTCTAAAGACAACATTAGGCTTGTCAGGTATAATATTTTTAAGTATTTCGTCTTCTTTTAAGAGGTGCCAATGTTTTTTGATAATTTTTTTGACATGGCCACTTTTGTTATTAAAATTGAAAATAACAGGAAGGGGCATGGTGTTGGTGGTGGGTTGGGTATTGTAAGTTAGGAGGTCTGCTCTATCTTTTTTGGTGATGGTATTTATAATGGTGTTGAGGCGGGTTGGTGAGTAATTTTTCTCAATAAATTTTTCTTTTAGATAATTTGATTGTTTGTTAAAATCTTCTATTTGGGAGCAATTCCTTCTGAGACAAAGGAATTGGCTTTGAGGGGCACTTTCCAACCAAGGTTTGTAATGGCAGCTAGATCTTTCGATAGCTGTGTTGACGCAGACTTTTTAAAAAAATGTTTTGGTGTGGATGGTGTTGTCTGCCTACCTTGACTAATTTTGTGATTACTAGCGCTGAATTCTTTTTGTGTTTAATTCGTATAGATGGGCTATAGAAACAGCCATTTCCACGAAAGGAGGGCAAAACAGACGAATCCACCATGCATAGGCATACAGATGGTTCTTTCACACTATCCTTTTGAGAGATTTGCACTGGGGTCTTCCCAAAGTGTCCTGCATACTCTCAATCCTTTTCATGAACTATATGCAGGGAATTTAAGGACATTAAAAAAAAAAGGTACATTGAGTGCTAGGGTGCCCTGGAATAGTTTTTCTGTTAATTCAAGTACAATTTAAAAATGGAAAATGTAATTTTAAAAAATAGCAGATAAGTGACATTTTAGCTCTATATTAGGATGACCTGGTCAGGGATAAATTTCATATGTATGGCAAAATAAGTATCTATCACTTCAAGAGCTATAATGTATTGATTTGAATTTTGATGGAATTATTCACAAAGGTATAGAATAGGGCAAAACCATCTGGCTGCATATAAGGCCATTCGTATTGTAAACTCCAAGCCTTGTACACGTTAATCAATGAGTGTAGATTTTGCAATTAAGATCAATGCAACTGCATCACGTGGAAATATTTTCAGTGTAAGGCAACCAATCAGAGTGCCCTGACATACAAATTTTCACTTTGCTCAAGACTTAGTGTTCTTACTGATATTCCACAGTGTAAGATGCAATAGCCGACATAGAGTGGGAAAACATTTATAAGAGTTTTAACTCGTATTACAGCTCAGTCTACTGTAAGCCCTCGCTGGATTATTTTTCTTGCATCGCATTTTTATTTTATTTTTGTCTTTTTTTTTTTGTGAACCAGTTTTTTATTTTTTGGCCATTTTTGTGGCTGAAGAAAAAAAGAGTTAGTAAGTAAGTTGGTAAGTATAATTTTTCATTTTGCAGGTATTAATTTTTGATTCCCCTGACTGTAATTAGGGTGATGGGGGATAGGTAGAGTTAATTAATTTGAATAGATGTGGCTATGTGATTGGGATTATCATGCCCCCCTTTTCTTTTATTAAATAGCCCCACCTTCTGATCACAAGTGGTAGAAGGGGTTCAACAGTGATCTGACCACTTCCCATCATTTATTTTAAAGTCTTCCATCAGATGACCTTGGTGTGGGCACAGGGGAGACTATGTCTTCTCTCCATTAGTTCAGAGGCCAAATCCCCATGGCAGGTGGGGGCATATAGAAATATAAACCTCCCTTATAGTAATATGTGGGTTTAATTGACCTCCACAATGTTTTTGTTAATACATTTATTTCTTAAACTTTTTTAATGTGATGAATGGCTGACTAGCAAGTACTGGCCAGTCATCATGTGATTAACCTTGTATAGGATTTGAATGTGAAAGCACTGATTTTAATCTGGACACCAAAAGGACCCTGTGATTGCTGAAGATTTGCTCGGGCTAACTGAATTCTGACCATATTTATCTTTAGTAAATATGAAAATTGCCATTGTGGTCAACATTTGCCCATTTACACTTGATTTTATCCATCCGGACAAAATTGGATTTTTGGTGAATAAACCTGTGACACTAATACTTGGTGCAGGAACATTTCACTGACAGGAAAGAAGTGAATCGTGCAGACAGAAGACAAGGCTGTTTGAAATAAAAGGTATGGTTGCTTAGGGGAGTTAAAGGAATGTTAGCCAATGTGTAGTATTGGTGAGCAGAGATATAATGGTGTAAAGTAGACAAGATGAGAGCTGAACAATTGCCCAACTTTGTTGTTTATGTGTTTATTTGCAGGAGATGGGACTTACCATTGTGACCAACTGGAAAATTGTGGCTCCTGTGACATGTAAACCTTATAGAGGTACATAAAAAATTCACAGAACAGAAAAGGCCAGTGGTATAATACTGGTCTAATGATGAAAAAAACATGCTTTCAATCCCCCTTATTTTCTAACAATTGATTATGTATTTCATGCGACTGTTTGGGCTAACAATTATAATAAATAGTATGTGCTGCCTGAGAAACTCTCTCTGTTCTTAGTTTCCTAGGTATAATGTGATTATAATGTCAGTCTTAATATTGTTGATACCTGTATTTGTTTTATTGGAGGAGGGTCAGTGTGCTTGAAATACCCAAGACACCTAAGGTCTGGTTGACCTCTACTCAATCAAACCTTGGGTGTCTGATTGATCAGTGGTCAAACAGTAGCAGCCCATGTTAATCAAGGAACATTCTGTCCTCCTCATCACACAAGTTCTTGCTGGAGTCTTTCTTTCATGAGATATCTTCTGCTAGATACTCCCAGATGTAGCGAGAGCCTGCCATTCTTCCTCTTCAGAGGCTGAACCATCCACTTGCCACTCATCCACTACAGCCAATGTGGGAACAGTAAGGGGGGGGCTTTCCTTTGGCCCTCTGTGAGACAGAACTGTCTCCTTTCCAGTTTTGCTTGGTCATAGGTGTATGGACCATAGAGGTCCCTGAGCTTATGGTAGGTAGTAACACTATGTGGATTTACAAGAGACAAGTTGGGAGTGCTACAGAAGAGAGGGGATCAATCTCTGAAGTGATCGGTGTCACCGATTAACAGATTCAGAAGGGGGTTTTCTTTGATAAAATGGGAGAATATGTCTCATAAACCAACACTAGGGATATCACCCCTGTAGTTTCCCGACCAAAAGGGATAGGTACCTCTGAGGGGTTCACCCTTATGCTATTCACCAGCCAGTTGTACAGTGGAGCTCAACCTCTGTGGCACACAAAGTATAGAAATTCCAGTTAAAATTCCAGACTACATGTGTAATATTATTTGGTACCAGTAAGGGAGGGTCACTACTATAAAAAATTGCTTTGTGGGGGGTCACCCCTGCAGAAAGGGGCATCACCCCTATCAACAGACTGCCTCTGGAGGGTAGATAGCATAAAGCATTGGAGGTCACCCTAGCATTGGTACCATAGGGCACAGCTTATATAAGCACAAACTCCTCCTGTTATGTTAGTAATAATGTTAGTAATAATAGATGGCACCAGTAAGGGGGTCACCCCATATAATACAGATGTGCCCAATGGTTCACACAAGTAATAATAATATTCATAAACAAGCAAATTCCCCATGCAGTACTTAGGCGGGCACAGCGACAATGAAAGGGGCAGCCTGTAAATGCAATGGGTGGTTAACCAGCGTAGGGGCTGGTCAGGGAATGCGAGGACTTTCCCAACTTCTATTAGCTAATAACAGGGGTGTCAGAATGCTGTCAAAGTGCCACCTGGAGCCATAGTCCCATCGGGACCTATAGATGGGCCAGTCCTTCACACTAAAGTGAAAAATCAAAGTGAATTTCAAATTTAAGGTCAAAATAGTCAAGCTGGAAAAGTTTTATAAATAAGTTATACTTCCAGTTCTGCAACTCTGACCAGCACTTTGAATTTTTTTTATTTTTTTTTTACTTATAAATACTGAATAGTTTAAAAAGGTAGTTTTACTTACCTTTTCTCAAATGCCACGCTGGTCTTGCCATGGCTGGTCCTGGCTCCATGGCTGACATCATGAATCTTGACGATCTCAACCAATGCAATGCTTTCCCATGGGGAAGCATTGTGATGCTATTGCACATATGCGGTAAAATGCTGTGTTGCTCCAATCAGAATCTCCTCATACAGATGCATTGAATCTATGCTTCTCTATGGAAAGCATTTAGTGTTTCCATGCAGAGTATGCAGCTCTGAAATAGGAAGCACTTCTAGTGACTGTCTGAGTGACTGCACCTATAAGTGTTACTAGATAGCAATGTAAATACTGCCTTTTTTTCTAAACTCCTTTTTTGTTTTACTTTGCTGAGCCTGCAGGGATATGACACCACGCTTTACTACAGTACGCTGCACCTCCAGGTTAAGCTGTAGACGTTCTGGTGACTATAGTGTCCCTTTAAATTGTCAATATAATGTCAGGAATTCCAAGTGGGCCATCTACCAGTCATGAAGGTAGAAAATGTCAAGAAGCAACTGTATGTAATATATAAGTAATTTCAGTTATATGATCAAATACATGGTGCCATGAGTGCAAGTCAATGTGGGCTCTTGTTCATCTAAGACAGGGGTAGACAATCTTTGGTACTCAAGATGTTGTGGACTACATCTCCTCGTTGCCAGCATTATGCATTATCTGTAAAAGCATTATGTGAGATGTAGTCCACAGTATAGTGGAGTGCTGAAGGTTGCCTACTTCTGATCCATTGTATAAGGAAATTAATGCGTTTTGTTTGCAAAAGACCACTGGTGATGCATGCTCATATATGGCATTATGTGAAAAATGTCTGAGCGTGCATTTACTTATCCTGCCTTATAGACAATTATATCCAAGCATAAATGTGTGTGACAAGGACAGTGTATCAAGGAATGAAGATAGCACTGAAGAATTGTGTTTGTAGTTTTTAGTGATATTAATGGAAATAGCATTGAAAATTCACTTGGATGACTAACAATTCTTTGATGTGAAATAGTTGAATATTTGATTAAAGGTTTGTGTGTGAGATGCAATTAATTAAATAAAATCAATTGTGTCCTTCAGGAGTGGGGATGATGGCCAAGAGCATGCCTTCTGCTTCTTTGATTAGTGCACCAGAGGCAGGTAAGCTAGATCCTCATTGAATTCCTGATATTATAGAGGTAAGGTCAGCCTGTGAGAAAGGAAACAGCACTGACAGAGTATTCTTACTTTAAATATGTTCCCTTCAGGTCAGCTGGCAACTTGTAGATTTGCTCCTTTGGTCCATTTTTAGGAAGTCCTCTTGAATCTAATACAGTGTGCTCAGGAGTAAAAAGTGGCAACATCATGGTTTCTTGGCTGACCCACTGGTTAAATGTCCAATGGCCGGTCTAAACATGATGTGTATAGATGTAACCCCACAGTGCTCATCTAAATAATTTAAAATAAAGCATAGGAATGACCTTAACACAGGAAATATAGAATAATTAGCAATCACTCACGTGTTCCAGAGCCACTTGTTAGTCTCTCTGTAACCGCAGTGCATCTGTTTGGGGGTGGATGTTACCCTTGTTCACCAGATGAAGTCTGTATCGCAAATTCAGTTAAAATTAATATTTATTGCTCCAATAATTAAAAAAAAACAGCAAATAAATAAAAATTTTAAAAATTAAAAATATTGAAATAAAAATAAAGAAATTAGTAGATAATAAAGTCCACTGCAGGCCCAGACTGGCCATCGGGAACACAGGGCAAATGCCCATCTGGCACACCAGGCAAATTTCAAGCGAACACAGTGCCAGCATGTTATTAAATTTGCTTGCGCTGTGCAGAACAAATACAGGACCTTTTTTCCATGCTAGAGCTCTGCAGCAGAGCTCTGTGCATGGCTTGCCCTGGAAGAGCATTGAACCAACATGCTCACTTTGTGATGGGGCGTGCTTGTCATTGTTTATGCCAAAACACACCCTATCTGGCCCGCCCCCTTTTTAGTGGGCCACTGTAATTAAAAAATACTCTGGTCAAATTTTCTTCCCAGATTTCAGTAAGGCTTTTGACACATGGTGCCATGTTGCACATAGAAGGCTTATCAATAAACTGCAATATTTCAGTTTGGATTCCAATATTGTTGAATGGGTAAGGCAGTGGCTGAGTGACAGGCAACAGGTATGTCTTTTTGTTGATGATACTAAGATATGTAACAGGGTTGATGTTCCAGGAGGGATAAGCCAAATGGCAAATGATTTAGGTAAACTAGAAAAATGGTCAGAGTTGTGGCAACTGACATTTAATGTGGATAAGTGCAAGATAATGCATCTTGGACGTAAAAACCCAAGGGCAGAGTACATAATATTTGATAGAGTCCTAACCTCAACAATTGAGGAAAGGGATTTAGGGGTGATTATTTATGATGCGTTAAAGGTATGCAGACAATGTAATCGAGCAGCAGGAAATGCTAGCAGAATGCTTGGTTGTATAGGGAGAGGTATTAGCAGTAGAAAGAGGGAAGTGCTCATGCCATTGTACAGAACACTGGTGAGACCTCACTTGGAGTATTGTACGCAGTACTGGAAACCGTTTCTTCAGAAGGATATTGATACCTTAGAGAGAGTTCAGAGAAGGGCTACTAAACTGGTTCATGGATTGCAGGATAAAACTTACCAGGAAAGTTTAAAGGATCTCAACATGTATAGCTTGGAGGAAAGACGAGACAGGAGGGGTATGATAGAAACATTTAAATACATAAAGGGAATCAACACAGTAAAGGAGGAGACTATATTTAAAAGAGGAAAAACTACCACAACAAGAGGACATAATCTTAAATTAGAGGGACAAAGGTTTAAAAACAATATCAGGAAGTATTACTTTACTGAGAGGGTAGTGGATGCATGGAATAGCCTTCCAGCTGAAGTGATAGAGGTTAACACAGAAAAGGAGTTTAAGCATGCATGGGA
Source organism: Pelobates cultripes (assembly GCA_933207985.1). Lineage (NCBI taxonomy): Eukaryota > Metazoa > Chordata > Amphibia > Anura > Pelobatidae > Pelobates > Pelobates cultripes. Next base: position 98,527,814 of record OW240922.1, on the reverse strand, counting down.
TAGGCATAAGGCTATCCTAACTATAAGATAAGGCCAGGGACTAATGAAGGTATTTAGAAAATTGGGCAGACTAGATGGGCCAAATGGTTCTTATCTGCCGTCACATTCTATGTTTCTGTTTTTATGTTTTTTAAGATGTCACTTTCAGTTTTGGCCAGTGGCTACTTATTGTGTTCCCCCATATTTCATCTAGCCCACTGCAGGCACTTTCATGTGTTCCATGTTGAGGGAAGAAAGTATTTGATCCCCTGCTACTTTTAAACATTTGTCCACTGACAAACAAATGATTAGTCTATAATATTAATTGTAGGTGTATTTTAACAGTGAGAGACAGAATAATAAAAATAAAATCAAGAAAAACATATGGCAAAAAAGTTATAAATTGATTGAATGTCAATGAGTGAAATAAGTATTTGATCCACCTATCAATTAGCAAGATTTCTGGTTCCCAGGTGTCTTTTATACAGGTAAAGAGCTGAGATTAGGAGCACTCTCTTAAACGGAGTGTTCTTAATCTCAGCTCATTACCTGTATAAAAGACACATGTCCACAGAAGCAATCATATTCCAAACTCTCCACCATGGCCAAGACCGAAGAGCTGTCCAAGGATGTCAGGGACAAGATTGTAGACCTACACAAGGCTGGAATGGGCAAGATCTCACCTTGTGGAGTTTAATGATCATAAGAACAGTGAGGAATCAGCCCAGAGATTGTTAATGATCTCAAGGCAGCTGGGACCATAGTCACCAAGAAAACAATTGGTAGCACACTGTGCCATGAATGACTGAAATCGTGCAGCCCCCTGCTCAAGAAAGCACATGTACAGGCCCTTCTGAAGTCTGCCAATGAACATCTGAATGATACACGGGAGAACTGAATGAAAGTGCTGTGGTCAGATGAGACTAAAATCCAGCTCTTTGGCATCAACTCAACTCGCCGTGTGTGGAGGAGGAGGAATGCTGCCTATGACCCCAAGAACACCATCCCCACTGTCAAACATGGAGGTGGAATCCTTATGCTTTGGGGATGTTTTTCTTCTAAGGGGACAGGAAAACTGCACCGCATCAAAGGGTCGATGAACGGGGCCATTTACCATCAAATCTTAGGTGAGAACCTCCTTGCCTCAGCCAGGGCATTGAAAATGGGTCATGAATGGGTATTCCAGCATGACAAATACCCAATACACACAGGCAAGGCAACAAAGGAGTGGCTCAAGATGAAGCAGGTCTTGGAGTGGTCTAGCCAGTCTCCAGATCTTAATACCATAGAAAATCTGTGGAGGGAGCTGAAGGTTCGAGTTGCCAGTCATCAACCTCGAAACCTTGAAGGACCACAATAGGCACCCAGACCACTTCAGCTCAATGAAGTGGTCTGGGTGCCAGGTCCCCCTAGTTTTAACCCTGCAGCTGAAAACATAGCAGTTTCAGGGAAACTGCTATGTTTACATTGAGGGCTAATCCAGCCTCTAGTGGCTGTCTCCATGACAGTCATTAGAGGCCGCTTCCACGATCCTCAATGAGAAAATCACATTGAACTCATGCTGGATGTCCATGGGAAAGCATTGAATAATGCTTTCCTATGGACGGTTTGAATGTGTGCGTGGCTCTGGCCACTCATGCGCATTCAGAGCTGACGTCGGCAGGGGAAGGAGAGGTCATCAGCGCCAAGGGAGCCAGGCGCTGGATTAAGTTAAGTGGCTGAAGGGGGGCTCCGAGAGATGGGGGACCTAATAATCCTATAGTGCAAGGAAAACGAGTTTGTTTTCCTTGGACTATAGTGTTCCTTTGATGACTTGGAGAGAATCTACAAAGAGGAGTGGGACAAAATCCCTCCTGAGTTGTGTGCAAACCTGGTTGTCAACTTCAAGAAACATCTGACCTCTGTGATTGTCAACCAGGGTTTTGCCACCAAGTACTAAGTTGAAAGGGTCAAATACTCAATGTATAACGTTTTTGACATGCGTTTTTTCAGGATTTTTTTTTTGTTATTCTGTCTCTCACTAATAAAATACACCTACCATTAAAATTATAAACTGATCATTTCTTTGTCAGTGGGCAAACGTTCAAAATCAGCAGGGAATCAAATACTGTTTCCCCTCACTATATATATATATTTGTTCATTTAAATATATGTCTATGTATGTATATATGTAAATTTCTATGTATGTGTGTGTAAATCTGTATATATGTGCGTGTATGTATGAAACGTGTATGCTTAGAGTCATGGGAAAAAGAAAGTGATCCCACTTTGGATTCTACGGTTATACATATCAGAACATAACAATCATCTGTTCCTTAGCAGGGCTTAAAATTAGGTAAATACAACCTAAGATGAACAAAAACACATGACATATGTTATACGGTGGCATTATTTATTTTACAAAAATAAATAAAGTACACACTTATGGCTTCCATAGGAATTAAGAGGCTGCGCAGAAGACAGGTACTGCAAATCAAATTGAGCATCAGCAAGTGTGACAACCTCTGTAAAAGCTGAAGTTTCAGCAGTTTGCTGGTCTGGAGCATTTAGATGTGTGTTAACACAATGCCAAGAAGGAAAGACATCAACAATGATCTTAGCGAAGCAATTGGTTCTGCCCCTCAAGCTAATAAGAGTTACAAGGCACTTTCCGAACTATTTATAGTCCTTTATTCTACTGTGAGAAAGATTATTCAAAAGTGGAAAATATTCAAGACAGCTGCCAATCTTGCCAGGAGTGGATGTTCCAGCAAATTCACTCCAAGATCAGACAGTGCAATAATCAGAGAAATTGCAAAAAAAAAAACAACAGTTACATGTCAGACTCTACAGGCCTCAGTTAGCATGTTAAATGTTAAAGTTCAGTAAAGTACAATTAGAAAAAGACTGAAAAGGTGTGGTTTGTTTAGGAGAAATGCCTCTTCTCTGTTAAAGCACACAGTTTAAAAATGTAGGCTGTCGGACTATCCTTCCAAAAAAGGAAGGGGTTATCACCTAAGTGGTGTCCCAACATTGGGTCTATAAACCCCAACAAAAAAACAAACAGTATGATGCCAAAATATATATAGCGCTATAATCACAAATCAAAATAAAATACAAATATAAAACCCTTCCGGGAAAGTATTATTTTTTCCTTTTTGGGAGGATGGTGCTACAGCCTACATTTTTAAACTGTTTGCTTGTAACAGTGTTATGCTAAACTATCTAATTGCATTCTACATTGTGATACATTTGTTGGCTCTCTATTTATCTGACTGCAGTTATTTATTTACGACCTTGCAATCAGAATTTATTTTATGTTCATTTATGGTACTTATATAGTGTTCTTTATTATTCGGAGCTATATTTTATCAATTACTGTTGTCTGTGTGTATATACATTAAATATTAGTATTATATATTATTTGTCCTGATATGAAAACCCATAGAATTCAAACAGGGTGTTCTTTCATTTTCCCATGACTGTGTATATGTATATGTGTATATGTATATGTGTATATATGCCTAGGTTGTGTATACAGGGAGTGCAGAATTATTAGGCAAGTTGTATTTTTGAGGATTAATTTTATTATTGAACAACAACCATGTTCTCAATGAACCCAAAAAAACTCATTAATATCAAAGCTGAATATTTTTGGAAGTAGTTTTTAGTTTGTTTTTAGTTATAGCTATGTTAGGGGGATATCTGTGTGTGCAGGTGACTATTACTGTGCATAATTATTAGGCAACTTAACAAAAAACAAATATATACCCATTTCAATTATTTATTATTACCAGTGAAACCAATATAACATCTCAACATTCACAAATATACATTTCTGACATTCAAAAACAAAACAAAAACAAATCAGTGACCAATATAGCCACCTTTCTTTGCAAGGACACTCAAAAGCCTGCCATCCATGGATTCTGTTAGTGTTTTGATCTGTTCACCATCAACATTGCGTGCAGCAGCAACCACAGCCTCCCAGACACTGTTCAGAGAGGTGTACTGTTTTCCCTCCTTGTAAATCTCACATTTTATGATGGACCACAGGTTCTCAATGGGGTTCAGATCAGGTGAACAAGGAGGCCATGTCATTAGATTTTCTTCTTTTATACCCTTTCTTGCCAGCCACGCTGTGGAGTACTTGGACGCGTGTGATGGAGCATTGTCCTGCATGAAAATCATGTTTTTCTTGAAGGATGCAGACTTCTTCCTGTACCACTGCTTGAAGAAGGTGTCTTCCAGGAACTGGCAGTAGGACTGGGAGTTGAGCTTGACTCCATCCTCAACCCGAAAAGGCCCCACAAGCTCATCTTTGATGATACCAGCCCAAACCAGTACTCCACCTCCACCTTGCTGGCATCTGAGTCGGACTGGAGCTCTCTGCCCTTTACCAATCCAGCCACGGGCCCATCCATCTGGCCCATCAAGACTCACTCTCATTTCATCAGTCCATAAAACCTTAGAAAAATCAGTCTTGAGATATTTCTTGGCCCAGTCTTGACGTTTCAGCTTGTGTGTCTTGTTCAGTGGTGGTCGTCTTTCAGCCTTTCTTACCTTGGCCATGTCTCTGAGTATTGCACACCTTGTGCTTTTGGGCACTCCAGTGATGTTGCAGCTCTGAAATATGGCCAAACTGGTGGCAAGTGGCATCGTGGCAGCTGCACGCTTGACTTTTCTCAGTTCATGGGCAGTTATTTTGCGCCTTGGTTTTTCCACACGCTTCTTGCGACCCTGTTGACTATTTTGAATGAAACGCTTGATTGTTCGATGATCACGCTTCAGAAGCTTTGCAATTTTAAGAGTGCTGCATCCCTCTGCAAGATATCTCACTATTTTTGACTTTTCTGAGCCTGTCAAGTCCTTCTTTTGACCCATTTTGCCAAAGGAAAGGAAGTTGCCTAATAATTATGCACACCTGATATAGGGTGTTGATGTCATTAGACCACACCCCTTCTCATTACAGAGATGCACATCACCTAATATGCTTAATTGGTAGTAGGCTTTCGAGCCTATACAGCTTGGAGTAAGACAACATGCATAAAGAGGATGATGTGGTCAAAATACTAATTTGCCTAATAATTCTGCACTCCCTGTATATATATATATATATATATATATATATATATATATTTATTTATATATATATATATATATATATATATATATATATATATATATAATGCAGAGGTTCTCAAACGCTGGCCATCAGATGTTGCTGAACTACAACTCCCATGATTCTCTGGCTATCTATGTAATTCAAAGAATCGTGGAAGTTGTAGTTCAGCAGCATCTCAGGAGTTTGAGGACCCCTGCCTTAATGCATATTCTGGATTCTGGACTGTAAATGCATGCATTCTTAATCTGTGCTAATAATTTTTTTAGCTCACCCCTTCTAGTACTATCTCCAGCACCTTTTGTTTTTTCTCTCTCTCACCCCTCACTCGTTACACAAGATATTTACAACCCTTTGTGAAAATGGTATCTATTTCATATCCGACCTGTGTCTTCTCTGCACTCGTGTCACTTTAACCCCTGTATCGCAACTCAACTTTGAATTTGATGTGTCGCTTTTTGCTTCAAAATGCTTAATTCCAAAACTCTGTTCATACAATAAAAAAGGCATTGCAAGATATTAATTTCATCTGTTATTTTACATATATATACATTATTACAGCATCTAGTAGGACCCTTGCCTATCCAGAGTCAGCAGATGCAGAGCCTTATGATGACTCATTTGCAGAGCCTGATGATGAAGTATCCAGTGATGTCAGTGAGGATGTACGAACACATTTCCCAGAGACATTGCTGTGGAAACTCCAGCCAATCCCGTGAGAAACTCTAAATATCACAGGTTTATCATTTAGGGTGGGTCTTGTGTGTCAAGGTACAAATCAACTCTTTTCTTGAGTAGGTTTCCTCAGCATTGACATAGAACTTGTCCTGAAGATCACTATGAGGAACATCTGATTCTTTGTTTCTGCTGTAATTTCTTCACAATTCATTTTTAAACAGTGAGACGAGGTGAATGTGTGATTTCATATAAACTGCAATCTTTAAGTTTGGATTCCAATATTGTTTAAAGGGACACTGTAGTCACTATAAGCATTTCATCTCTTTGAATTGGTTATAGTGCCTGGAGTGCCCTGGCATTGTCCCTCCATTCAGTGTAGAACCATGTTCGTGCAGTATGCCACAAAATAAGAGTCCCTGGCCACCCACAGTCCGGCCCCTTCAGTATGTGTAGCTAAGACAACACTTCCTTGTTGTCATTCATACTGTCAGTTGGAACTCTGACAGGCTAAAAGGAGTCAGCTGACACTCTCAGCCAATCACAGCTGCGCATTGCTGCTCAGGCTAATACTTCCTTAGCAGCACAGAGGGGATGGATTGCCGGGGACTCTTGTTTAGCATTAAAACTTCAAAAACTGTTTAATGCTGATAGAAATGATGGGACCAGAGGAATCCAGACACTATAACCAGTTTAATGAGATGAAGCAGATACAGTGCCTACAGTGTCCCTTTAATTGATAAGGCAGTGGCTGAGTGACAGGCAACAGAGGGTTGTAGTTAATGGAATATATTCGAAGCTTGGACTTGTCACCAGTGGGGTACCTCAGGGATCTGTACTTGGACCCATTCTCTTTAATATTTTTGTTAGTGATTTTGCAGAAGGTCTTGATGGTAAGGTATGTCTTTTTGCTGATGATGCTAAGATATGTAACAGGGTTGATGTTCCAGGAGGGATAAGCCAAATGATTTAGGTAAACTAGGAAAATGATCAGAGTTGTGGCAGCTGACAATTAATGTGGATAAGTGTAAGATAATGCATCTTGGATATTAAATCCCAAGGGCAGAGTACAGAATATTAGCTAGATTCCAAAACATAACATCTGAGGAAAGAGATTTAGGGTTAATTATTTCAGATGACTTAAAGGTAGGCAGACAATGTAATCTAGCAGCAGGAAATGCTAGCAGAATGCTTGGTTGTATAGGGAGAGGTATTAGCAGTAGAAAGAGGGAAGTGCTCATGCCATTGTACAGAACACTGGTGAGACCTCACTTGGAGTATTGTACACAGTACTGGAGACCGTATCTTCAGAAGGATATTGATACCTTAGAGAGAGTTCAGAGAAGGGCTACTAAACTGGTTTATGGATTGCAGGCTAAAACTTACCAGGAAAGTGTGAAGAAAACCCCTGTTTTATGGACTTCTACTGTTTCATTCCCGTCTTCACTTTTTTCACCCATTTGCTCTGTAACCGAACAGAGACCCCCCCTCCTAGAACACCAGTTAAACCCTTAATACTTTGTTACATTCAAACACCGTCTGACCCAATAACTGTCATTTTTCTATTCTTTTTTCCTCAGAGGAGGAGTTGTTATAATGCATGAATACTGTTGCTTTGTGTGCATTTAAACAGATCTCTACCCAGCATTAAGAATTGGCTCATGTGTGAGAGGTTATGCTATGCTTGTGTCTACACTCTGCCTGGAATGATTATTTTTATGTTTCATGTATTTATTTTATGTTCCATCCAAGCCCTATTTTTAAAGGTTACTCAAAGCACTATTATTATTATTTTATTATTTATATAGTGCCATCAAATTCCGTAGCGCTGTACAATGGGTCGACTAACAGACATGTAATTGTAACCAGACAACGTGACATACAGGAGCAGAGAGGTGGAGGGCCCTGCTCAATAAGCTTACATTCTAGAGGGAATGGGGTATAGTGACACAAGGGGTAAAAGTAGGGGTACGAAGTAGGCTGTTAAAAAAGTATTCACTGATGGCTTAGTAGGTAATTTTGCAGGAGAGGAGTCATAGAGGGTGGGGGATAAAAACATGCTAACAGTTTAATTGATGTGCTTTCTTGAAGAAGTGAGTTTTCAATGATTTTTTAAATGAGTTGAGACTGGGTGAAATTCTTACGGGGAAGGGAGTTCCACAGAAGAGGTGCAGCCCTGGAAAAGTCTTGAAGGCGAGCGTTAGAGGTGGGAGTACGGACAGAGGATATACGTAGGTCTTTGGCAGACCGTAGGGGCCTTGACAGGACGTATTAGGGAGGATAGGTAGGTTGGAGCAGCATTATGTAGGGACTTGAAAGCAAGAACTAGAATTTTAAATTAAGCCCTATATTTAACTGGAAGCCAATGCAGGCACTGACAGAGCGGGAAGGAGTGGGAGGTGTGAGCGGACAGGAAAACGAGCCCCGCCACTGCATTAATTATAGATTGCAACGGTGCAATCTGGGAACACGTAAGACCACTGGGAAGAGTATTGCAGTAGTCCAGGCGAGAGAGAACAAGAGCATGGACCATCACCTTAGCCACATCCGGATTTAAATAGGGGCAGATGCGCGCTATGTTTTTGAGATGGAAGCAACAGGATTTGGTGATTGATTGGACATGAGGGGTGAAGGAAAGGTTGGAGTTAAATAGAACAACCAGGCAGTGAGCCTGCGAGGTAGAGGTGATACTAGTGCCGTTGACTTGGAGGGAGACAGACACAAGAGTAGTAACACTTGAGGGAGGAAAGACCAGACGTTCTGTTTTGGACAGGTTGAGTTTAAGGAAGTGAGCAGCCATCCATTTGGAAATCGAAGAGAGACAGTCAGAGACACGAGTCAAGATGGGCAGAGAGAGATCAGGAGAGGACAGGTAGATTTGCATGTCATCCGCATAGAAATGATAACGGAAGCCAAAGGAGCTGATGAGTTTATCAAGGGAGGCAGTGTAGATAGAGAACAGTAGGGCACCAAGGACAGAACCTTGGGGGATGCCGACAGAGAGTGGTTGGGGGTAAAAGGCAGAGTCAGAGAAAGAAACACTGAATGAGAGCTGGGAGAGGTAGGAGGAGCACCAGGATAGAGCAGTATCACGTAGACCAAAATTACGGAGAATTCAAAGAAGCTGTTTATGATCAACAGTGTCAAAGGCAGCAGAAAGATCAAGAAGCTTTAGGATATAGTAATGGCTGCGAGATTTAGCAGCAATTAAATCGTTGGATACTTTGGTCACAGCCGTTTTGACAGAATGACCAGCACGGAATCCAGACTGAAGGGGGTCAAGCAGAGAGTTGGTTTCGAGAAAGTCAGTCAGTCTGATGTACACAACTCTTGCAAAGGATCTTGGAGACAAATGGCAGTAGCGAGATAGGGCGGTAGTTGGATGGGGAGTTGGGCTCAAGGCTGGGCTTTTTCAGAATCGGGGTTACAGTTGCATGTTTGAAGGGTGAGGGAAATGTGCCAGAGGAAAGGGAGAGATTGAAAATTTTAGTGAGGGGAAGAGCAAGAGAGAGAGACAAAGTGCGGATGACATATGAAGGAATAGGAACGAGGGAACAGGTGGTTGGGCGGGAGGACCGGAGCAGAGCAGAAAGCTTTTCTACTGTAGCAGGGGCGAATGAGTGTAGAATTGTGGAGGGAGTGGGGTTGGGTGATGTATTGGTTGGGGAAGGAGAGAAATTAGCAATCTCTTCTCTGATTATAGAGATATTTTCAGTGAAGTGAGATGTAAAGAGTGTGGTGGACAAGGTGGTAGAAGGAGGGGGATTCAAAGGGCGAAGAAGAGCATCAAAAGTGTGAAATAGGTGTTTGGGTTGATGGGACAGTGTACTGATGAGGGTGTTAAAGTAATTTACTTTTCAGCGGAGAGAGCCAGGTTGTAGAAGCACCGCACAAATTTATAGTGGAGGAAGTCAGATGCAAAGTGAAACTTTCTCCAGCAGCGTTCAGCAGTTCTAGAACATTTTTAGAGGTAACGGGTCAGCTTGGTGTGCCAGGGTTGTAACTGGGGGTGCTTGCTGCGTTTAATTGTAGGAGGTGCCATGATGTCGAGTTGAGTTGCAGAGTTAGGGCAAGTTAGATTTGAGATGGGTAAAAGGATAGTTTTCAGTTTGGTGGAGAAATGCTGGAGATCAAGGCAGTTGAGGTTTCTGCGAGATTGGAGAGTTTAGGGTGGTGAAATTTGGGTACGGGATATGCTAATATCAAATGTTAGTATATGGTGGTCAGACAAAGGAAATGGAACAGTGGAGAGATTAGAGGTGGTACAGAGATTGGTGAAGATGAGGTCAAGAGTGTTTCCTGCTGTATGAGTTGCTGAAGTAGACAACTGTGTGAGACCATAGGAGGAGGTTACAGAGAGCATACGGGAGGCATCAGCGCAGTTAAGGTTGTTGATTGGGATGTTAAATTACCCAAGTATTAGGCAGGGAGTGCTAGAGGAGAGAAAGTGGGGTAGCCAGGAAGAAAAGTGTTCAATGAATAGCCTAGCATGACCGGGGGGGCGATTGATGATGGCAATTCTTAAAGGAGTGGGCTTAAAAAGGCGGACAGTGTGAACTTCAAAGGAAGTAAAGGAAAGGGCAGGGGCAGGGAGGATAGGTTGAAAGGTACATTGAGGGGAGAGAAGGATGCCTACAACACCTCCTTTACAATTAAGTGTGGGAGAATTGTAGTCCACCGAAACATAAAGAGGCGGGAGTAGCGGTATCAGAAGGGGACAGCCATGTGCCAGTGAGTGCCAGTATTGTGAGTGAGTTAGAGATGACAAGGTCGTGTATAGTTGTTGATTTAATATTACTACAGATTGAACGGGTGTTCCAGAGTGCACACTGAATGTTGGCAAAGGAGGATAAACTGCAGGGTATGTGAATGAGGTTTGTGTGGTTTCTGGCTGTCTTAGTGTGAGCAGACGAGGTGAAGGGCCCCGGGTTGGGTGAGATATCACCAGCTGCTAGAAGTAGGAGGAGAGATAGTGACATAAGGTGTGAATGGGTTTTAAATGAGCAGAGTCTAGGATGAGATGGAGTTAGAGCAGGAGAGAGAGAATAGAGAAATGAGTGCAGGGCTTGAGGTTATAGAAGGGGGAGTGAAGCAGAGAGGGATTAATGTTAATGTAATTGTGTTGTTGAGGGAAGTGGGTGTAAAGAGATATTTAGATGCTGAGGGAGATGAGAGAAAAGGAGAAGAGGAGAAGATAGCGCATTGCTCCTATGAGTAGGCACTTTGAGGAAAGCAGAATGAGCAGAAGTAAGTAAAGTGATGAATGAGTGTTAGGGGTTAAAGGAATGAAGGTGTGTGCTGATTACTGGCAATGTTTGCAGCTTTCATGTCTAATCATCTAAAGTTTTGTGTGAGATTCTATCTATAAATGCAGTAAGGAACTTGGGGTGAGGCCTCTTCGATGATTTAAAGTAATTACGGTGCTTTAAATCTGTGTGTGCAGAATTTCAGATTGAAACGCTGCACATAAATTGTTAACACACATCTGTCAGAGGTATTACGGATTGGCTAATGGTAAATCTATTTGGTGTATATTTGGTGTCTGACAGACAACCAATGGTAGTACCGCTCCTTCTCTATGCCGCCCAAGTCCTCCCATCAGTCCATCTTCACTGGCATTCCTCCCCATGCAGGGAGGGGGAGTGACATCACCAGAGGAACATCAGACTGTATCTAGAACCTGGCCTCAAAGGTAAGTTTTCTATTGCTTTTTAGTTTTTATTTAATTCGTTGGGAAGGGGGAACCATGCCAGTACAGGTTACTCAAACCAAAAACAGTTACTTTAAAACACTGTTTTTGGTTGAAGTAACCCTTTATCCAAACATAAGGAAACATTAATTAGACATCTGAAAACCAGTACACGATACATAGAATGAGGACACAACTGAAGTTGCTGAGAGCTACAAACATTGGGATCCACTGAGTGTGCGAGTTGTAGATTATGCTAGCTTTACTGTACCTATAATCTTAATTTTATAAATGACAGGAGGCGAGTATTTGCTTAAGTCTGTCTTTACTAGAACTCCACAGCAGCACAGAAAAAACAACCAATCAGAAAAAAGTTAGGTACTATAAAGCTCCCCTCCCCATACATCATTTCCTCTTTCAAGCTGCGACAAAACAGAACAAAAGGCAAAAAATATAATGGGGAAGAAACAAAGTCCTAGATACAAAGAATACAACAATGTACACCATCCAAGGGGAACTGCCGAATCAGATGGCGTTGATGGACTGTAAACTGAAACGAGAAAAAACAGAATCGAACAGGTTGGTTAGCCAATGAAATGTACTCTTAACATACATGTAGGTACCCAATGTAGCAACCAAAATACCCTAATATGTAGCTATCCCAACCCTACTTATGAAAAATTAGACATAAGAACAAGTGGCAGGTAGCAGAGACAACAAGCAGAGTTGTATACGTACCTGATGAACCCACACTATAAAAATTAAACAAGGGAGGGATAAGAATGGGTGGGAAATACTCGCCTCCTGTCATTAATAAAATTAAGATTATAGGTACACTAAAGCTAGCATAATCTACAATTTTATAACATGACAGGAGGCTTCGTATTTGCTGTTTTAACACTCATCCAATAAATCCAACGCTGTTTGTTTCGTGGTACCTATTCTGTGAGATAAGCAGAGCAATCCGAATGGACCCTCCAACTGCAAGAAGTGACAGTAGACAGATCAAAGATGCTAGCTGTTGATGTACCTCAAAATACGGGAAAATGCCATTCGTTGTTAGATCCACTGTACGTGGGGTTGCGACCTGTTTCCTAGCAGACGTCCATGAACTGCAAAGCTGATCTATTAGCTATTTCCCTGTAGTGTAAAACACAGAGGGTTATCCGTGGATTTAGGATCACGAGAAAAACTGCCACCAGATCTCGACCTTTGATGTGGAAGAGGGCTTCTTCGATCATGCCAGGATCACCAGGTGATGTGGCCTTGTAGACAAAATTCCAACCTCAGGTAATGCGTCTGAGTCTATCACCATTTCCATAACCGAACCGTATAGAGTCTTATCGTTCCCTCATGACCTACCCGGTGAGTGGTCTCATCCGAGAATTAACCTATTATACTGTTATGAGTGTTTCCAGTACTCCAAATTGATTGAGTAACCCGCAACTGTGGTAGAATAAGGTACTCCCCAGGAACGTCCAATCAGAGTCTCAAACTAGCATAGCGAAACGGTGGTCGACTACTCTGGCAACCTGTGAATCCTGGATATAACCAAAAAAGGGAAACAAAACTAGAGTATGAGATTTCCATCCAAATATATCCTCGTCGGGGAGTGATAGGTGGTCTGGATCAAAGGGTAATAGGGCCCTGCATAGACGAAGAAGAGTCCTCCATGTTGTTTTTGCCCGACCTGTCAAAGTTTGCGGAAGAACTCATGGTCAGCATGCCACCTTCAAGATACGGTATAATATAGTGAGACCTTAGGTCCCTATATCCCTGAAAGTCTGGGCACATATCTCCAAGGGACCCAGGAATGTGAATACGAGAACCGTGCTATAGGAATACCTCCATTCCTAGCCTGGAGTCGTGTGAACTCCTAGCGTTCTCAAATACGCAGGTAAGACGTAAAGTCCCTTCACTAACGACAGGAAACTCCAGAGAACAGATATAGTGAACAAACAAGGTCCTAGCTTCAACCGTCCGAAGCAGTGCCGTCCAGAATGGGAACATCGACAGTCATACAGATCCTGAGCATTACTCTAGCTGTAGGTCGCGTCCCAACTTTGTGACGTCTGTGTAGGAGTCGGGGTACGCAGGGTTCCCCCCATAGAGTCCAAGCGGGCATCCTTGACGGTAGTTGAATAGGTGGGTTAGCAGAAACCCACAACCAACACAGTTCCTGTGAGGGATTAAAGCATAGCAAGAGGGTCCTCCATAACCGAATTATGTTTTCAGAGGAGCAGAGGTAGTCCAGTCCTCTATCCCAAGGTTGTTAACAACCAGGGAACCCAAGGTCGACCGAAGATTTCGTTCTTGCCATGCAATCTATGTGTACGGTGTACCTGCAGCCCGGGTTGTGGGTCCGGTTCGTTCTCTACTTGTGTAAATAAATATTAATCTTGGGCCGAGGTGATGGAGGGCCGCCCCTCTTGTAATCCAAGCTAGAGTCCATATCAGACTCAGGGTGACCAACTACAGGGGTTAACCCTTTAATAATATTAGCATATGACTGAGGTCCTGAGGGGGGTCCCTCTCTGACCATGAGACCTCTCTCTGAACCACTCACCTGAGAGGTGGGATCAACTGGTAATAAACCAGACCGATGGTAGACATAGTAGTATATGACCTCGGGCTGTGCCCATCTTTAATAACAGAAAGGCATGTTGAGAGAATGCAACCTCTAGAATACGAATGGAATCTACCAACGGACCGCCCGGATCCCGTGCGCGTGTGCAGGATCCAGAATGACCGTCAGTAGCCTGAGGAAGGCTGGAGATGTTCTCCACTAACCACGAGAGCCCAGGAGGTGGGAGGAGGTCAAGTCAGGCCTCCGACCGATAGGAAAATTGGAAGGCACAAAAACAAAGAAACAAGAATAATGTAAATAAAGGTAAATACGTACCTCGGAGAGAAGCTAAATGTCAGACCGAAAAAGCAAGTCAAGTAAACCCAACTGAGGGCCAGGAAGTAAACATGACGCAGGAATAACTACCAATGCCTAAGATGGATACCGGAAAGGCAGCAAGAGGGTTAGTTGCTAAAGACAAGGAAACACTGTGCTCCCCTGTTGGCGTCTGAGCACTGGTCCCTGCATGTGCAAAATTCTCCTTGGAGATGTGCCGCCGCTGGGCTAGCATAATCCGTGGTTGTGCGCCTGGGGATCTTCATAAAATCCCTGCCCCTAGGGCATGAGGTTTAAGGACTTCATCCTTCCAATCACATTTAGGTGACCGTATGCTGGTGTCCTCTTGGACAGTATGGCAGCAGTGCTTTCCTGGACAAACACCTATCTCCATGTCCATAGTAGGTACTAGTCTTTCCTCCGTGATATTCCCCCAGGCCTGCGGCCAAAAGGGGGTTCGGGCACAGACAGATCAGGCCAATGAAATGGGCACAGACATAGCAGGTCAATCAAATGGGCACAGACATAGCAGGCCAATCAATGGGGCACAGACATAGCAGGCCAATCATAGGTGTAGTGTTCTGTCAGCAGCAGGAGACCAAACTGCACGGATAGAGCTTCCTCTCTTTATATATAGACTCTTGGGTAATTAGGTGAAGGACATACAGTATACCAAGAGAGAAAATGTGCTAAGAGAACTAACATAGGAACTCTGGCAGTAAACAGGAAAAACATCTAGTAGTGTATATGGTCTCATGAATTCTTGTCACAATATGTATGTCCGTTATGATAATGAAGTGTAGGTTACATAATTCAATCAATTTCGCCTGTTAACAAGGCTAGTTGCAGAAGGTCTGGAAAAAGTAACAGTCTATTTTGCCATGACATGATTATAGCTTTACCTATTTAGATTAAGGCTAGAAGATCCTCACTAGATAGGGGACCTAACTACCTATCTAACCACCTTCTAACAAAATATATAAATCCCCCTGTCACTTTAATTAAGTGTATACAGATGGCAAGGGTAGAGAATATCTCATGGCAAGAAGAGCTTTACTTATATGCCAGTGAACAAAGCAAGCAATACAGGAGCTACCATTAAGTCCTATACACTAACTACTCCTTCGTGATGCCCAATATCAGGAAGGTGAGTAAGCATCTGACGGGGGGGGGGAGGCAAGCAGGCGCAGCTTCCATCACCCGGTCGGACGTACATGGTCCGACTAGGGAGTCGGCCACAGAAAGCGGCCATGCGGGAAATAAGTTCTGGCAGCTGGGTGCTCACGCTGCTCGCGACCACTCCAGGTCCGGTAGACTGCGCACAGGACCATCGCACCTGCATGCCGCGGTCCCGTGGCTCGAATGTTTCATAGGAGGTCGGATGCATAAAGCCTCCTGAGACCTCCGCGAAGTATAAAACTGCCGAAAGCAAAATGGCAGATGGAAGAAAAAGGGGAATAATGGCAATAGACGGGGGGATATATGAAGTCACAGTAAGTAAAATGACAGTGCAGTAAAGTATATAAAGGCACCAAAAGGTATCTATAAAGTGTACATATAGAGGCACTGAAAGGTATATATAAAGGCACTAAAAAGTATATATTAAAGGCAGTAATGTCTATGAAGGCACAGTGAGGCTGACAAAGACCCCCGCATGAAACCAAAGACAGTCTAACAAAAATATAGGAAAGCATTAAATGCACAGAAAATCCAATAAACCTCTATAAAGAACTGTAATAAGCAAATAAATCCCAAAGCCACCAACTAGAAGCAGTTGGCAGTGGTACTATGACCTGCAATGATGCAGAGCAGCATGATGTATGGGGAGGGGAGTTTTATAGTACCTAACTTTTTTCTGATTGGTTGTTTTTTTCTGTGCTGCTGTGGAGTTCTAGTAAAGAGATACTTAAGCAAATACGAAGCCTCCTGTCATGTTATGAAATTCTTCTGCCCCCCGCAAAAATGGGGCAGGCACCTTGAAATACTTGCACCTTGAAATATTTGATTTCTACCCGTGCTGTAAGTGCTTTCTAAGTTTTAGTCACTTGTTTTAATTCACAATATTATGCTATTTGTTTATGTATTTTTGTTTTGTATTGAGCTATAGCTATATGTATGTTGTATGTATACTATTGGCTATTGGACAAGGACTACCTGGAAAGTTCCACTGGAGAATATGTAAATAATCACAAAGCTTTTTGAGAAGCTAAGTGTATTTAAATATTTCTTAAAACTGGTAGTGGACATGTTATATACATTTTTGTTTTGTATCAGTGAATGATGTCACTAATCTCTGAGCAACATAACCACTATAGCGAGCTTTAGCACATATAATGATCCAATAATCACATATTGTAGAAATCTTGCATTTAGACAACACCATTAAGAATAACAGCTATCAAATTACAAGTAATCTGTATAACATGATATTGTGATGCTGAGGCATGTGTTTTTTCTTGCTTAGATCATCCGGTTCCGTGGAGACAGAGTTGAAGGTTCCAGACTCCATCACTGAATGGAATGGCCAGATGTTCTGTACAAAAGATGCAAATTTTGCTCTCTCTAAACCAACAACACTGAATGTTTTCAAACCATACTTTGTGGAGTTGACTTTGCCATATTCAATAAAGCGTGGAGAGACCTTTGTCCTCAAAGCAAATCTGTATAACTACATGCAAGAATGCATCCAGGTGACCACACTAAATATGTAATAATGAAAACAAGGAGCAAGATATTTCTAATTTTGTACTTCAAGAAAATGATAATAAGACTGGTAATCATACTTGTAACGGACCGTTTTGCAAAAAAGGGGAAAAAACCGCTTAGGCGATCGGCCCCCTTTCCAGAGATACAGGCACAGCTACTGCAGAACATCAAACTCCCAAACTGGATACAAAATAGCACTCCAACTCCCGAACTGGAACCTCCCAAATAGCTGCTAGCAGACGAACAGGAAAAGCTCCCAAGCGGCTTACACTCCTGGCAATCAGTCTCTAACAGCATACAGTGAATCCCCCAAGAACGAGACAAGGCTCCGTGTTGAGGGTCAAGCAGTGGTCTGTTTAATGAGGGCTACCTGCCCGGCTTTTATGCAGGTCTCCCACCTGGTGGACACTCCCCTAGGGGACCAAATGGGAGACTGTGACAAGGGACAGACAAGTATACAAATAGGACACACAGTCACAGTATATTCCCACAATGCATCCTGGCTTCCTCCCCTCTGCCCTGGGAGATAATTGGGAAGTAACTCAATTATCTCCCAAGACAAAGGCAAAACTCCATTACACATGTGGGAACACAAAACCAGCATAATACTTTAAAATACATAAAATAACATTTACTACATAAACCACAGACATGTAACATATCCCCAGATAGCTCAGGTCTGAGTGCACATTATTAGGTGAATGTCACTCAGACCACACGAATACAGTTTAATCGCCATGGAGCCAAAGTCTTTACACAGTCAGTTTCATACGAATGGGCTCCATGGGATTCCTATCTGGGGTATAAGACATTCACATAAAAATACCGAACACCGGGTCATTCGTGCGCTTTCACCGAACAAGAAGGGAGGTCGGCGGCTTCAGCGGTGTTCGCGCAAAACTGTGTCCGATTTTAGTTCCATGAAAATAGAGGCGAACACCGCTGTTCATTCGTATGGTTTAAAATGGCCGCGACCTCGTGTTCGGGATACGAACGGCGGCCACCTAGCGTTCATCAATTAAGCTGCGGTTAACCGCAGCTTCAGGGAGGTTAATTGCCGGCACACTCCAGCTCCCAGGTGGTCCAGTCATTCGTACGGTTGTTTGGTAGATTGAAACTACCGAACAACCGGCAGAAAAGCACGAATACAGCTTTTCTGCATGGAAAAATAAAGTCTTTTAAAAGGGGCCATAGTCCAAAGGCAGCAGGCGAGCAACCAGGCTTCTCCAATGCAATGTGGCGAGATTGGTCTCGTCACATCTCTCCCCTTTTCCAAACAGACTAACAGGGTATCTGACCTCCTGCCGGTCAGTGCCCTTGTTAGTCCAGCAGCCCACCCACAACAAATATTCAACAGCACAGCCCACCCACAATATATGGTTACTACACCTGGGTAGAGAAGAAGCTTGTCCATGTCCAGGTGCCTCACCACGGCACTCTGCCCTGTTGCCAGCGCTACTGGGAGGGTAGCCTGGTGGAAGCCTGGTTGTTGGAGGGGGAGACCGACTGTCTCCCCTTTAAATACACCGCTCTGCTGCTGCTGCTGGAGACTGACTGTCTCCCCTTTAGATGCACAGTCCTGCTGCTGGAGACCGACTGTCTCCCCTTTGGTTACCCATCTCTGCTGCTGGAGGGGGAGACCGACTGTCTCCCCTTTGGCTAAACAGCCCTGTCGCTGGGGAGAGGGGGTAACAGGCTCCTCTCCCAATATAACACTCTGCCGCTGGGGAAAGGAGACTGAGCTCTCTATTCCCTGCCCATTAATGATCTGCTGCTGGGGGGAGGTGGTAGCAAGCTCCTCTCCCATACCTACTTTCATCCTCTGTGGAGGGAGACCGACTGTCTCCGCTCCCAATACAGTGTCCTGCTGCTGGGGAAAGGAGACTGGGCTCTCTATTCCCGGTAGGACACTCTGCCGCTGGGGAATGGAGACTGGGCTCCCAATTCCCGACACATCACTCTGCTGCTGGGGGACAGGAGCAACTATCTCTGTCCCCTGTAACTCAGCCTGCTGCTGGGGAATGGAGACTGGGCTCCCAATTCCCTGCAATTCACTCTGCCGCTGGGGAATGGAGACTGGGCTCCCAATTCCCTGCAATTCACTCTGCCGCTGGGGAATGGAAACTGGGCTCCCAATTCCCTGCAATATCTCCCGCTGGGGAATGGAGCTCGGGCTCCCTATTCCCTGCAATTCAGTCTCCCGCTGGGGAATGGAGACTGGGCTCCCAATTCCCTGCAATATCTCCCCGCTGGGGAATGGAGACTGGGCTCCCAATTCCCTGCAATATCTCCCGCTGGGTAATGGAGCTCGTGCTCCCAATTCCCTGCAATTCACTCTGCCGCTGGGGAATGGAGACTGGGCTCCCAATTCCCTGCAATTCACTCTGCCGCTGGGGAATGGAGACTGGGCTCCCAATTCCCTGCAGTACCTGTCGCTGGAGTTCATCCCACCGCTGCCACCAATTGTAACGGACCGTTTTGCAAAAAAGGGGAAAAAACCGCTTAGGCGATCGGCCCCCTTTCCAGAGATACAGGCACAGCTACTGCAGAGAACATCAAACTCCCAAACTGGATACAGAAATAGCACTCCAACTCCTGAACTGGAACCTCCCAAATAGCTGCTAGCAGACGAACAGGAAAAGCAGACAATCCGCTTACACTCCTGGCAATCAGTCTCTAACAGCATACAGTGAATCCCCCCAAGAACGAGACAAGGCTCCGTGTTGAGGGTCAAGCAGTGGTCTGTTTAATGAGGGCTACCTGCCCAGCTTTTATGCAGGTCTCCCACCTGGTGGACACTCCCCTAGGGGACCAAAATGGGAGACTGTGACAAGGGACAGACAAGTATACAAAAAGGACACACAGTCACAGTATATTCCCACAATGCATCCTGGCTTCCTCCCCTCTGCCCTGGGAGATAATTGGGAAGTAACTCAATTATCTCCCAAGACAAAGGCAAAACTCCATTACACATGTGGGAACACAAAACCAGCATAATACTTTAAAATACATAAAATAACATTTACTACATAAACCACAGACATGTAACATATCACCAGATAGCTCAGGTCTGAGTGCACATTATTAGGTGAATGGCACTCAGACCACACGAATACAGTTTAATCGCCATGGAGCCAAAGTCTTTACACAGTCAGTTTCATACGAATGGGCTCCATGGGATTCCTATCTGGGTATAAGACATTCACACAAAAATACCGAACACCGGGTCATTCGTGCGCTTTCACCGAACAAGAAGGGAGGTCGGCGGCTTCAGCGGTGTTCGCGCAAAACTGTGTCCGATTTTAGTTCCATGAAAATAGAGGCGAACACCGCTGTTCATTAGTATGGTTTAAAATGGCCGCGACCTCGTGTTCGGGATACGAACGGCGGCCACCCAGCGTTCATCAATTAAGCTGCGGTTAACCGCAGCTTCAGGGAGGTTAACTGCCGGCACACTCCAGCTCCCAGGTGGTCCAGTCATTCGTACGGTTGTTCGGTAGATTGAAACTACCGAACAACCGGCAGAAAAGCACGAATACAGCTTTTCTGCATGGAAAAATAAAGTCTTTTAAAAGGGGGCCATAGTCCAAAGGCAGCAGGTGAGCAACCAGGCTTCTCCAATGCAATGTGGCGAGATTGGTCTCGTCACAATACTGGTTATTATAAAATAAAAAATTGAAGCATTGTTTACTGTTTGATGTTTGCAAATAAATATCAATCAGAAATACATTTTTAGGTCCCTGCCTCCGTAGTAACCCTACACCCGCCATCACAAAAAATCCAATTTTTCTGTACAATCTGCTCTCTCACTGCCTTTTTTGTCTTTATTAGACTAAAGTCACCCTAATTCATTCAGAAGATTTACGTCTGAAGGGAACTGATAAAAATATCCATAACATCTGCCTCTGTCCTGGAGAAAAGAAAACCGTATCCTGGCCAGTGACTCTAACCAGCACAGGTAAAAGATCACTAGCAGAGACCCCAAAGAAAATGTGTTAAACTAAGGCCTGAGGTGTTCAACTGACAGATATGGCTGTTCACTGAGGGCTCATTTTCATTGCTTTGGTTTTGGTTTAAAAAACAAAAACAAAACACACTTATCACTAAAATAGATGCTGCTAAAGTTAGTGACTCTTCATACTGCAAAATTTTGCAACAATAGTGACTGGCATTTATCAACTGAGCGGACACCTGGATGTTCAGGTTCGCCGAGTTTGACCAAACTCGATAAAAAAGTTACGGTGGCTGCACTTGTCTGTGATAACGCGCCCTGCCATGCTAAACACATGGCTGCAGGGTAGGCCAGCACCTCCAAGGCATAAAGGGCAAGTTCAGGCCATGTGCCCAATTTGGACACCCAGAAGTTGAATGGGGCAGACCCATCAGTCAGTACGTGTAGGCGTGTGCACACGTACTGTTCCACCATGTTGCTGAAATGCTGCCTCCTGCTAAGACTGCATTGGCGACCTCTTCCTCCTCCTCTGCCCTTGCCTTGTGCTTCCACTGAGCCCCCGCTGTCAGTTGGGAATGCCCTCAGCAGCGCGTCTACCAGCGTGTGCTTGTAGTCGCGCATCTTCCGATCACGCTCCAGTGAGGGACTTAAGGATGGAACGTTGTCCTTGTAACGGGGATCCAGCAGGGTGGCCACCCAGTAATCAGCACAAGTTAGAATGTGGGCAACTCAGCAGTCATTGCGCAGGCACTGCAGCATGTAGTCGCTCATGTGTGCCAGGCTGCCAAGAGGCAAGCTTTCCTCTGTGGGAGGTGTATCGTCTGTGTCCTCTGTGTCCCCCCAGAGACGCTCCAGTGATGCCCACGTACTGTGTTGGGTTACACCCTGCTGTGAACACGGTTCCTCTTCCTCCTCATCCTCCTCATCCTCCTCCACATCCTCCAGAACTGTGCCCTGGCTGGACAATTGTGTACCTGGCCTATGCTGGTGCAGGAACCCACCCTCCAAGCCACTTGTGAATGACTGGCCTGATAACCGTGGAAATGACCCCTCTTCCTCCTCCTCTTCCTCCTGTGCCACATCCTCTTCCATCTTTGCCCGAAGTGTTTTTTCAAGGAGACATAGAAGCGGGATAGTAAGGCTGAGAACAGCGTCATCGGCACTGGCCATGTTGGTGGAGTACTCAAAACAGTGCAAAATGGCACACAGGTCTCGCATGAAGGCCCACTAATTGGTGGTGCAGTGGTGCTGTTCCGCAGAGCGACTGACCCATGCGTGCTGCAGCTGAAACTCCACTATCTAGAAAAGAATCTAATAGATGCTCACTCCAATAAAAAGGTTTGTAGGCAGCGGTAACAAATACAAGGATTCCCAACCTTGTGAAAAAGGGAATTCAAACAAAAAAGAGAGCGGAACCGCGCCCCAGGTAAAATATACGTACATAAAGAATTTTGATTAAACAATTCGCATATAACCTCAAAGATAAAAACAGAGAGGAAACACAATAGTGCAATATGATTTGATAATTGGGTAAAGTGGTAAAATAGATTAGAGCAATATACACTCACATTTGATAGAGCTAACCAGGAGCTCTACCGTAATTCACATGGACGGAACAATCCCCGTCTAAGGATCTATGTAGAAGCGGATGACTCCAATATTTCAGTAAAACGGCAATATAGAAAACATAAAAGGAAACTCCAATCGTGCAGTATATTCTGGTAGAAATGAGGAGAAATAAAATAGAGAATTTGGTACTTACATTTACTAGAGCAGAAACTTGCTCTAGTATATTCAGCTTGGGTGGTATAATCCCCACCAAAGGATATAATAACCAGGAAGTGAAATAGTAGGTCCAAAATAAATAGATGTATATTGCTTTAAAACACTATTTAATGACAAATATATAAAACAAGATGGTACAAAAAAAGAGGAGTTAAGGGCTGCGCTTTGACTAAAATGAATAAAAGGGATAAAAACAATTAAAGTTTATCCGAATAAAAAATATAAATTAAAACAGTCTCACTGGTGTGTAGTAATATAATATAAGTCCTCAAGTGTCGCTCCGTCCTTATGATGATAGGTAGTCCATATATGTGAAGACAAAAATAAGAGAAAAAAGCTTCCAATGGTGAAATATTGTATGTCCAAAATATGGTATATATTCAAAGGAAAGGTATTTCACTCACATTTGTTGGAGCTTTTAACCAGCTCTAGGAGAAGAGGCACTTAGTGGGTTTAATCCCCACTATCGGATATACTTAAACGGTTGGTCCGTCCGTCCGGCTTGAGATTTCTTTGATGTAGGTTAGGACTTACTCGGATGTGCGTATTCGTTATGGTGGGGAGATAGGTCCGCCTCTCCGATATTGGATAGTGGATGTCCACGAGATATATAAAACAGCAGATAGTGCTCTCAGTATGAACAACACAGTAATAAGTTAAAATAAGTTATACTTACAAAAATAGAGCAGACAGGTACTGCTCTATTGCCACAGCACTGGTGGAATTATCCCCACCTCAAGGATTTCTTTGGACGGGATACACTCAGTAGTAAAAATGTAATATTAAAAGTAAAATATAAATTAAAATAAAGTAGTTTTAAAAATTGTATAAAAAATTATATAAAAAATTATATAAAAATGCCAGGGGTTTAAGAAATAAATAAAAAGAGTTTTACTTTTTTTATTCTATTTTATATTTTTTAATATTTTTTACTTTCACTTTCAGTTTTAGTTGAGTGCTTTTAAAAACCATTCCCTATAAAATATTAATGTCTTTATCATTATTTTTATTCATTCTCATTAATATCAATACCTTTAAGTGTGTGTTTCTTGCCTTTTATAAGTATATGTATTACTGTGTATTGCAGGTCAAAATAAGAAATGCATTTTTTACAAATATGGGGTCTCTTTTGACTGTAGAACGAGATTCCCCGTTTGTAGATTGCTGTAGAAGTGCCCAGTGACTGGCAGGACTCCATTTCCCATCCAGCATTGCGTCCCTAGCCGGCTACCGGGCACTCCGTTCAAACCAGGAAGTGATTTGCCGAAAAAATGATCTGCGCATGCGCGCCACGTCCCGATCACGTGATCGGGACCAATTGTTAATAACTCCACTCCAAAGCTTCGTTTTTATTAAATTTATATCCCCGGCCACCCAGAAGAGAAGTGTGCTGCTGGTTAACCTATTGATCCCAGTTAGAACGTTGCGGTTAACCACAGACACTTCTCAATTAAAACCGAATACCGGGTGGTCGCCGTTCGTATGTCGACCACGAGGAGGCGGCCATTTTGACTATGCGAAAGCCTAGCAGTGTTCGACGATTATTTCATGGAACTAAAAATGGACACTTTTTCAACCGAACACCGCTGAAGCCGTCGACCTCCCCTTCTCAATCGACAAAAGCATACGAATACCGGCCGTTCGGGAGATTTCACAACACGACTGGACTTAACCCAGATAGCCTTCCCATGGAGTCAATCGCATACCAAAGAGCTGTAATAGACTTTGACTCCATGGCGATTGAACTATGCGTATGGGATCTGAGCGCTATTCGCCAATAATATGCACTCAGATCCAGGCTATCTGGGGATGTGTTATACGAATGCAATACGTTCGGCATTTATAAAGTTATTGATTTTAATGTGTTTTATAACTTTGAGTTAAAATGGCGATGTGCCTCTGCTCGGGGAGATAATTGAATTACTTCCCAATTATCTCCCGAGCAGAGGGGAGGGAACTGTGATGCATGCTGGGAATATTGTGGCCCAGAGCTGCTACAAGATTTCGCCCATTATTGCACACCACCAAGCCGGGCTTGAGGCTCAGTGGCAACAACCACTCATCCACTGTCACTCCAGAGGTGGAGGAAGAGGCAGAGAAAGCAGCAGAAGAGGAAGCAGGAGGAACCTGAGACCTTTCTTGTTTTTTGATGTGCTTACGCCACTGCAGCTTGTGCTTTGCATGTAGATGCCTAGTCATGCAGGTTGTGCTCAGGTTTAGCATGTTTATGCCTCGCTTCAGGCTCTGATTGCACAGCGTGCAAACCACTCGTGTCTTGTCGTCAGCACATTGTCTGAAGAAATGCCACACCAGGGAACTCCTTGGAGCTGGCTTTGGTGTGCTCAGTCCCTGTGTGCGGTGGGCAGTTGCAGGTGTACTGTCTAGGAGACAACCGCTACTCTTTTGCACCCTGATCCCTCTTTTGCTGTGCTGGTGCCTCTGTGCGACCACCGCCTCTTCCTCCAAACTGCACACGTCACTCGCATGACCTTGATTCCATGTGGGGTCTAGGACCTCATCATCCTCCACATCATCTTCCACCCACTCCTCAACCCTGCCCTTCTTGCCAGTCTGCACACTGCAGAAAGCCACAGCAGTTGGCTCCTGTGTTTTGTCATCGTCAGAGACGTGCTGCGGTGGTCCTCGCATGTCCACATCCTGACACATAAGTGGTTGTGCATCAGTGCACTCATTCTCTTCCACTTCTGGGGTAGGGCTAGGTGGATGGCCCACGGAAACCCCGCCAGCAGAGTCATCCAAAAGCATAAGAGACTGCTGCATGACTTGTGGCTCAGACTGCTTGACAGATATGCAAGGGGGGGAGGTGAAAGACAGATGACCATGGGCTGCAGTTGCCAACTCTAAGCTTTCAGCAGGGGACCGGGTGGGACACAATGTGAAGGAACTGGAGTCACTGTCAGCCACCCAATCTACTATCGCTTGTACTTGTTCTGGCCTCACCATTCGTAGAGCGGCATTCGGGCCTACCAAATAATGTCTCCTACTCACACCTGAGGAAGGTGTTTCACTTGTGCGTGTAGCTGGCACAAATCAACCATGTCCTCTCCCTGCAACAGGAGCTCCACCAACACCAGCAGCAGCACGACCAGGGCCACATCCCTTATTTGACGCTTTCCTCATTCTTTACGTTCACCCAACAAACTAACAGATGGTTTATGTCAGGTGACAATGTAACCGCCAATAGTCAACAATTTTTTTAAATTAATTTATTTCTTTTTAGTTTATTGGACTGCAAGAAATGCACCGCAGGCCGCAAATGTACTATTTATCACCAATAAAAATGTAATTTTTGAAAGTGCAATGTAACCACAGTATTTGACGGTTCTATTTGACTCTCAGATATGAAGTGCACGCCACAAATGTACTTTTTAGCACCCAAAAAATTCGAATTTTTAAAACTGCACTGTAACCACAGTATTTGACGGTTCTATTTGACTCTCAGATATGAAGTGCACGCCACAAATATACTTTTTAGCACCAAAAAAGTAAGTTAGTCAAACTGCAATGTCACAGCAGTATTTGACAGTTCTATTTGACTCTCAGATATGAAGTGCAGGCCCAAATGTACTATTTAGCACCTAAAAAATGTAAATGTTTAAAACTGCGATATAACCACATTATTTGACGGTTCTATTTGACTCTCAGATATTAAGTGCACACCCCAAATGTACTATTTAGCACCAAAACATTTGAATTTTTCAAAGTGCGATGTAACCACAGTATTTGACAGTTCTATTTGACTCTTAGATATGAAGTGCACCGCAGGCAGCAAATGTACTATTTAGCACCCAAAAAAATAGAATTTTTCAAAGTGCGATGTAACCACAGTATTTGACGGTTCTATTTGACTCTCAGATATGAAGTGCACCGCAGGCAGCAAATGTACTATTTAGCACACAAAAAAGTGTGATTTTTTTTAAACCAACAATGTAACAGTAGTATTTAAGAGTTTTATTGGACTGCAAGAAATGCAGTACGCAAATGTACTATTTAGCACCCAAAAAATTGCAGTATTTAAAAATGCCTAGATGTTGCCCACTGAGCTACCAGAAAAGGATTAAAGTAATGTGCCTGTCACACATGCAGTTGCAAGTGCCCTGCACTCACACTGGGCTCAGGGCAGGGTACAAAAATGTAGTATAGCACCCACAAAAATAATCGCTGTAGTTTGCAGATTCAACACCAGAATTCTTTCCTAATCTGTCCCTCACAGATACAGCATACTCTCCCTACACTAATAGGAGCTCATGTGACCTGCGGCACTACGGCTCTCCAGCTTATATATAGAGGCTGGGTCACATGCTGCACTGCCCAATCACAGCCATGCCATTAGTAAGCATGGCTGTGATGGCTTCTAAGGGCACACGAGTCAAACGTTTGTTGATTGGCTGCCCTGCAGCCTTTCAAAACGCGTCATTAAATCGCCAAACACCGAACTCCACATACACTGAAACGTCCGTGTTCGGGTCCAGGGTCCCAAAACCACAATGCTAGGTACGAACCCGAACTTTACAGTTCAGGTTCGCTCAACTCTACTCATAACTCATAACAACTCCTAAAGTATAACAGAAAATGTTAAAGGTTCACACTAAGCACCAGAACTCACAAATCTTTATCTAGTGGTTTTGATGTCTGACAAATGCGTCATTAGTGAGGACTTTATGCTGCTAACTAGGAAAAAGGTAATACATTTTTAGCTGCTCTGTATTATAAAATAACACCTTTAATTAAAAAATTATATAAAAAAACTAAATACAGAGTTAATAAAAATGTAAATAATAAATAACAAAAGCAAACCAGATGACCAAAAAAACAACAACCCACTTTTAACACTACCAGTAAGACGTTTTAACACTACCAGTAAGACGTTTTAACACTACCAGTAAGTTTAAGTAAACTTTTTTTAAGCTGGAAGTATGGGAGCTTTTTCTTGTTGTTTAATTTTCATATTTCAACACCGGTGTTGCAAATTAATTCACGCTAAAGAAGTTTAGAATATGTGTACTGCTGGCTTGTCAGTATTAATACAGTATAAATCCTGTCAGCTGCTGGTAATTTTTTCAGGTCAGATTGGGTGGCAGCAGATACCATGAAGAATTATGTATGGTTGTTGCAAGAATCTGCTTGTTTCTGGTGGGTATAACTGATACTGTTTCCATGTGTCTTTTTAGGACATAAAAACATTACAGTGTCATCTCAGGCTCTAAGTAGCATGGACACCTGTAGTGGGCAGGAGACAAAGTTCATTCAGAAAGGACAGAAGGACACAGTGATAAACTCATTGCTGGTAGAGGTAAGAAGTTCAATTCTTGTTTAGACACTTTCTATAATACCGAAGGCCAGCAGAGAGTTATCGTATTTTGTGATGTTTATTCATAATACAATTAACATTCATGGTTAAAAGAGGCATGCTCTAAGCCTATTGTATGCTTTGCGTAATTGCAGCCCGAGGGTACTCTGGTGGAGCAGACACACAACTCCTTGCTTATTTGTTATGGTAAGGATTATAGTATTTTATAAAGGTATCTTATTATTGAGCATATACGTATATACTCATATATGCAAACACACATTTCATATTTTATTTTATGTCACATACATATAAGCATGTAAAACATTATTGTAGCATTCCTCCCAATTTGAACCAGCCCAACCTTTCTCTTCTCAAACTAAATGTTTTTGCCCATGTTCTGCCACTCATTTAAAGTAACATACCCGGCACCAAAAGCTGTGTGTATCAATCACATTTTCTTTATATATTATATATATTACACAGTGAAGGTTGTACAAAAAATTTGATATTTGGCAAATTCTCAGTATTATGCTTCGTCATCTTCACAATATTAAATAAAAAGTTACAAAGTTATTTGAAATGTTTTTGTTTAATTTATGGCTTATTAATTACTATTAATTAATATAACTATTGTGATGTTCTCCAGGTAGCTCTGTAGAAGAAAAGGTAAAGCTAGACCTTCCAGAAACATATGTCGAAGGATCAGCAAAAGCATCGATTAATGTCTTTGGTGAGAAAGAAATCAAGTTGTATCTGTATGCAAAGTAATCACTCTGAAAATGATTTAGTTTGCATTGCATGTAGGTGCATCTGTGATTGACATTGTAGATGTTCATTTGTTTAACTGCCTTTTTTATTGGCAGAAATTCAAACAATAAAGATTAACTCGTGGAAAACATAGATTCCATTATCATGCCATCCTTTGTCTACGGCACGGCCATTCCATGCTATTATCTGTTTGCCAGCGTATCCAGTAATAGTAAATAACGCATCATTGTAAAAATTACCTAGAATTGTTTCAAGTATCATAACTGCTTACCCACTCTATTCTACATATCATAAGTACATAGCATCTAAGTGTTCATTATGCCAACACGTGATTTCCAACTCCAGTTTTAAAAGGTGCTGTACGTCCATTTGTATTTTCTCCAGTTTTTGCAAATGTTAACAAAAATGTAATTTTGAATGGGCTTCCTCACTTTTAAAAGTCAGCCATGCCGATTGCTATTCTCTCGCTTTTCCTCTAAGGTGATTTAATGTCATCGGCACTGAACAATTTGGACAATCTCTTGGCCATGTCCTGTGGTTGTGGAGAACAAAACATGGTGCGTTTTGCCCCCAACGTCTACATCATGCAATATTTAGATTCCTCCCAGCAGCTCAGTGAAGAGATGCGCAAGAAAGGGAATGATTTCTTAACAAAAGGTAAATATTGTAAGGGTTCTCTAAAAGCCATGTACCCCAAAGTCCTGCCTGAAATGCACAAATAACACATGTACAACATTATAAATACCTTTTAATTAAAAGTTAATAAATGATACATCAAATCCTCTTTTATATTTTAATATACTAGATAATAAAAAATATGATGTGGGCCACATTTAAATCTATTTACCCCCACTTGTTAACCTCTTACTCTGATCCAGGATTCATGTTTTCTACACTACAATAAAATCCATATGGCTAATGCAATATATCTTTTCCAGGACATCTCTTCCACAAATAGTTTTTGTAGGCAAAGGAGTTGGGATAAGTGTCAAATGGATTAGGCAGAAAAATAGTTGGAATAGAACAATACGAAAAACAAGTTGAGTCAAATAAGTTCCAATATATCAGAAGATTCTTGGGAAATTACTGGCTGGAAATCTTCCAGACTTCGGATAGTGGCAGAAATATGTAATCAAATTAAAAAACAAAACAACAAATGTGCAGATAGTCTAGTATTAGGTGTAAGACACACAACAACGATATGAGGACTCTCACTCACAGTTAATAGAGGTATAGACCAGCTCTGAGTAAATCAGCATACAGCGGTATAATCCCCACTAATGGATATGTAACTCTTGAGGGTTAGTCTCTCAGCATCCATATGAATAAGGAGTAAAATACAAAAAAATAGTGTTTACTGTGATAAAATCAAATGGATCAATTGGATAGCTGAATTATATAGCCATAAGAATTTTAGATCACTAGCTCCTGTTTTTCTAGGATACCAACGCCAGTTAACCTACAAACACAAAACTGGGTGTTACAGTGCATTTGGCGAGAGTGACAAAGAGGGGAACACATGGTAAGTACATGTTATCATACATATGACACTTTGGACCTTTATATGGCCATTCATTTATTGATTCGATCTCCCCATTACACAGATTACAGGGTTTATGCAAAATCCCTAGAGTAAGAGGATATTTTAGGTGAAACTGGATAAGAAAAAATACTAATTAAATTACTGATGTTTGCTTCTCCTGACCATCCCACCATAGTGTACCTGATTACATTGACAGTCACAATTATATTGTTGTGTCTACTGGTTTGTTATACCCTCACTTACCCCATCCTGATTGGTTATTCCCTTACTTACTAATTAAATTACCAATAATGCTAACAAAATATTACTACTAACGTATTACTATTATACGGATTTATATATTGACAACACATTTTGCAGCAATTTGCAGATACACAATGGAGATAGTTGACAGTAAGTAATTAACATACAGAATATAACTGAGTCAAGAGGTGAAGAAGACCTTGCTCACATGGGCTTGCAATCTATGATAAAGGTGTAAAGACACAAAAGAGGAAGAACAGTATATTGGAGTGGAGGAGGGATTAGTGGATAAGATGCTTGTGTCAAAATAAGCTAGCAAAAGTGTCATGTGGGGAACCCGAAGAGTGTCAGGAGAGAGAGTGAGCTGGGCTATACGAATGAGGAAACTGATGAGGGCAGTGAAATGAGACAAATGCCACCCAGGAAGATGGTAAGCTTTCCTGAAGATTTTACTTGTCACCATGCTTCCTCCTTTTAGGCTTACTGCGTTCGTCCTTAAGAGTTTCACACAAGCCCAGAAGTTTATGTTTATAGATGAGGAGCATGTAAATAATGGGATTAAATGGTTGGAGAAACAGCAGAGATCAGATGGTTGTTTCAAGGCCACGGGACGTCTTTTAAACAATGCTTTGAAGGTGAGTCTGCTGTAGAATACCTGGTTTCTTCGTGTAGTTTATGCTATAAAAATACTTATAACCAAAGCAGCATCTGCAAAAACCAAAGTCATTAATCAGGAGAATCAAGTGTAAATTCATCCATTACTGTAAGGAAGTATCTCACCCAAATATAGCCATTATTCAGAAGAATATCATGAGTAAGCATGCCAATTACTCAGATCAACAGTATCCAGACAAAGTGCAGTTGCTTTGTGAAATTGCCATCCAGGGAATGAAAAGTAAGTTGGAGGTTCTTGATCGAACCATGATCAGCAACACTGGGACTGGGCATGTGTTGACAGACATCACCATAAAATATACTATATCAGAAACCAAACCTATCACATCTTCAGTCTGTACAGCAAGAAATCTGAGTGAGTGAAAGTGAGATGTAACAGTAACTATAGGAACAAACTGTCTCAAATTTGGACAAAATTCTTTATTGTGTAGTACAGAACATTCATGAAAGGAACACTCTAAAATGAATGGCTTACTCCAGGCACTTTGGAGTGATCACAGTGATTTGAAGTGGTCATGGAGCCTGGAGCCTGTTTGTGCAGCATATTTCTATTAACCCCTCTGCAGCACAGAATTGCAATCACTGACTAAGAACGGTCAGCTGGCTCTGTATTCCAATGAATTGTCAGAAGCATCGGCAACCTAATCTGCAGCTGTGCAGTCATGCAGAAGCTCGATGCACATTATAGTCAATCTTAAAAGAGACCCAGTGCAAGGCATGACCATAAAAGCGGGCGAGCCATTGCAGATTGGTTTGCTCCAATATTTGGAAACGGGGATACAGTGCATTCATGGTCTGTTAATTATAGGGATTTTGTCAGTTAGGTCTCTTCGTCAGGTGTATATATTTATAAAATTGTATTTATTTATTTATTGTATGTGCTGCATCCTAATATTTTAAAGTATAAAAACCATAAAAATATCTTTCAATCAAATACACTCTTGAAACATAAGTGCTAATCATAATTTGTTTTGCATACATTCAAATAATATTGCAATGGTCAGGCTTCGTACCTGAAAATGCTTCAATACTGCACGTATAAACAAGAGAACGCTTAAAGCATTATAACCAGCAGACACTTTCTAAACAAATGAAAAACATGTTATGTGCATTTTAATTAAATATCCAGTTTAATACCACTGTAATGCTTTGGAATACCCTGCATTTTACCCACTGATGTAATTTCTTTTAGGGTGGAGTTGATGATGAGGTTTCTCTCACAAGTTATGTCCTGGCTGCTTTAATGGAAAGTGGTATGTCTCCTGATGTAAGTATCCTGTTACTGAGGTATACATTTTTAAAACTGTCACTATTCACAGTATAGCATTAAACAATCTCTAAAGGATGTCATATATACAGTTTTACTCTTAAAAACAACATATTATCAAGGTATAGTGAATAATTCAAGCTGTTTATTAAGGTTCTTTATTTTATGTTTAATTAGAAGAATCTGACTAAGATGTGCGATAGATAGAAAATATGGATATTGAGATGGGTCTTTCAAGATTTGAAGATTGTTTATGCATACTTTAGGAATTAGAAGTAAAGAAAAAAGTGGTGGGTTTTTTTTGTTTGTTTTTTTAGTTTATGACTTATAAAGACTTGTTGAAGCAAAAGAGGATAAAAATTCACTAAAATTATTTGCACCTATATTAGTAAGAAAAAAAAATATTCACTAAGGAGTTTATTTTTAGAAATAAAGGAAGTTATTTTTAGTTTATGACACATGCAGTTTATAAACAATATTAATAAGAAATAATGAGATGGTTTAATAAGGACAAATTTGATAGAAACTAAATATGTTTGTATGTGCACAAGATTGAACTAGAAAAATTGCATGGATTGGGTTGTTTACTATTGCACACAAAGGGAACGAAAAAAGGATAGAGAAAGGAGTGAAAGGGAAAAAGAAAGGATACATGGACACAATGTAATAGAACACGTTGATAAACAGGCTTAGAAATATTTTTCACTTAACCGACACTTATTTTAGATTAACTTTATTCAATTGATTGATTAGGGTTTTTTTTTTTATACTAGGAAGACCCGTCCAAAATGCGCGACAGATAAAATAGATGAATATTGAGATGAGTCCTTTAAGATTGAAGATCACTCGTTTATACTTTATTGTACATAGGACAGAACAACTGGAAGTGATGAGGGAGGAAAAAAAGGGCGTAAAGAGAAGAGATGCCTTTTTTTTTTTTTTTTCTCCTTCTTGTCGTAAAATAGATTAAGGGGTTTCATTATGCAGTATCACCCTAATCCGGACAGACCTACTTAGTGGCTATTAAATAGACACAGGATTAGACAGACTCCCTTGTTGGTGAGTTAACAGTCTATGTGTTTAAGGAGGATGATATCCTCCTATAGTTTTAGATACATGTTTTTTCGTTTTATGTATGTTTGTGCAGCAATGGAGGAAAAAAGGGAAGATTACTATGTCGAGATGAAAGGAAAGAGGTTTGAGAAACTCTAATGATAAGAATGTTAACTCTTAATGTCCAAGGTATGAACACAATAACAAAAAGGTCTTTAATATATAAATATTTAGTCACCGAACATATTGATTTGGGATTTTTGCAAGAAACCCACTGGAGGCAATCAGATAAACAAACGTGGGGTGGAAAAAAATTCCCGCTTATTATACAGGCCTCAAATAGAGATAAAAAAAAATGTGGTGTAGCTATAATATTTGGTGAAAAAATAGAGGTAGAAATAATTCAACAAATACAAGATGCAGAAGGTAGATTTTTGATAATAATATGTAAAATTAATTCTAAGATATTTACACTTTGTAATGTTTATCTCCCAAATTATTCACCAGCTTCTTACTTAAGATCTATTCTAGAAAAAATAGAAGAAGTAAAAGTAGGAAATTTAATATTGGCTGGAGATTTCAATGCAGTCATTGATCCACAATTAGACAAAAAAACTATGAAAGGAGTTAAAATAAATAAGATGGTAGTTAAACAAGCTAAATCCTTAAAAAATATAAAAGATGAATTTAATCTGTTCGATATCTGGAGAATCCATAATCCAAATCTGAGAGATTATACACACTTCTCTAAAGTCCACTTTTCTTATTCAAGGTTGGACATGATCTGGACTGATCCTAATCTTATCGATAAAGTTCAAAAAGTAAATATAAACGAAACAGTTTGGACAGATCATAACGGTGTAGTATGTGTAATAGAAGTAGGAAAAAATTTAAAAGAGCCACACAGTTGGCGTTTAAATGATAGTTTGCTCCGTTTTGAAGCGAATAAAAAATCTATGGAAATAAACATAAATAATTATTTTAAAGAAAATAATACAGAGGATATCGATCCATCTATTTTGTGGTTCGCCTTTAAGGCAGTAATAAGAGGTCATTTTATTAAACTCCAAAGCCAAACTGATAAAAGTATTAGTCTATCTTACCTTTATGGTCAGTTAGGGAAGCTGACTCAAAACAATAAACATAACCCAACAGTTCTGAAGAAATATTAGCAATAAAGGATAAAATTAACCAAAAATTAATGGAAAGAACGGTTAAAAGTTTAGATAGATTAAAATTAAAATATTATTCTAAGGGTAACAGAGAGGTATAAATAAAGTAGAAAAACTTACAAACAATGGAATAACTGCAGTAACTCCAAAACAAATAGGACAACAATTTAATGATTTTATAGTAAGTTATATAATATCCCCCAAACTACGACAGTTGAATATATAAAAAAATATCTAGAAAAAATAAATAACTTTAAATTAACAGAACTACAAAGTGAAGCAATAAATAAAGATATAACTATAGATGAAATAATGAAAGCTATAAATAATTTGGAGGAGTATAAAACCCCAGGTCCAGATGGATTTAGTAATTTATTTTAGAGCTAATTTGCCCTTATATGACTAATGCTTTTAACAGTGCAGTTAAAAGAGGATCTCTTCCAACAGAGATGCTAAAAGCTAACATCTTACCAATTCTAAAACAAAATAAAAACCCTACTGATGTTAAGAACTATCGTCCAATATCCTTGATAGATGTTGACACTAAATTATATGCCTCAGTGTTAGCCGCTAGAGTTAAAAAACTTTTACCATTGATTATACACCAAGACCAAATAGGTTATGTCCCTGGCAGAAACTCTTATACAAGTATTAGGAAAATTGTTAACATCTTAGATGATGCTAAAAGAAATAGGGTTCCAGTTTTGGCTCTGACGATTGATGCTGAAAAAGCATTCGACAGAGTCAACTGGATCTATTTGGATGCGGTATTGTTGCATTATGGTCTTGATGGTTGGATTAAGAAAGCCATCATGGCCCTTTACGCAAATCCATCAGCACGTACTAAAGGACCAAATATTACTGCCCCATGGTTCCAACTGAAAAATGGTACACGACAGGGGTGTCCACTTTCACCGTTATTGTATTTGCTTTCCATTGAACCATTAGCTGAGAATATCAGAAATAATAAAAAAATCTATGGCTATAAAATACTAGATGTAGAACAGAAATTAAGTCTATATGCTGATGACATCTTAATTACCATAACAAAACCGGAAATTTCATTAGATTTTTTAATGTCAGAAATCGACAGTTATAGTAAAATATCTAATTATAAATTAAATATAAATAAATCTATGATTCTGGACATTAATTTGGATGAGCAAACTAAAAATAAGATCAAGGATAGATATAATTTTTTATGGGTCGAAAACAGCATGGACTATTTGGGAGTTAAACTGACTAGAGATGTAAATAGAATAATGGAGATAAATTTCTTGGATTTATTACAAAATCTTAACAAATGGTTGAAAAACCGAAGAAATTTAGAAATATCTTTCTGGGGAAGAATAAATGTAGTCAATTCATACGTCATTCCAAAATGGAACTATATGTTCCAAATGTTGCCATTATATATTTCTAACCATTGGCTGGAATTGATACAGAAAAGTTTCACTCAGTATATTTGGAAAGGCAAAAGGCCAAGATTGAGTCAGTCAACATTAACACAAAAATTAAACAGAGGAGGACTAGCCTATCCTCTAATATCAAATAACTACAGGGCAGTTGTAATTTTGCACATATACAGGATGCAAGTAGAAGAAAATAAAAATGAAAGTTGGTATAAAACAGAACTTATTGCAGGAGGAGTTCCCAGTTTGGATTGTTTAATTTGGAATACCACCAAATCCTCTCAAAAAAAAGATTATTCCAACATAACGTTAACACACTTAATGAATAGTTGGCTTAAAATTAAAAAGACCCTAAAAATAGAAAACAAAATTCCAACATATTCAAAATTAGATTTTGTAGAACAACAAGTCACAGATATAAATCTAAAAAATTGGAATCAAGTAGGAATTTTGCGACTGTCTCAACTACTTGTAAAAGATAAAATTAAAACTTTTGCTCAATTAACACAGGAATATAACTTACCATCAAAAGAGTTGTTTAATTATTTAAGACAAAAAATTTTTGACGTCACATTTAATAGTATCAAATACTAATTTAAATAATGCGTTAAATATACTTTTTAATACAGACAAGATAAATAAACCACTCTCAAAAGCTTTGGTACTAAGCAAAATGTGCAATAAAACAAAAACTCCAACAGCTATAACTGCCTGGAAAGAAGAATTAAATATGGATATAAATATTAGGCATTGGGGTTCCTCATTGATAGAAGTTTCGAAGTACATACACTCGCTAAATTTATTAGAAACTCATTTTAAAGTCCTAAATAGATGGTACTTAGTACCAGACAAACTGAACAAAATGTACTCTTCAGCAAACCATCTATGCTGGAGATGTGGCATAAATACAGGCACCTTTAAGCATATTTGGTGGGAGTGTAGTAAATTGAACAATCTGTGGTTTAATATTCAAAAGTTTGTGTCCGTAGATTTGAACCTTGAGTTGAGGCTCTCTCCGGAGAGTGTTCTGCTCCATCTAAACTGGCCGGCAATGACAAATGATTCGAAAATTATTCTTATTCATCTTTTTTTAGCAGCAAAAATTGTGATTGCCAGAAGATGGAAAAATGATGGAGAAGTTCCTTGGGATCAAGTTAGAGCCCAGCTTAAGTTTCAAATAAAAATGGAACTGTTATTGAGCAAACAAAAATTAAGTAGGAAAACAACAATTTGGATGAAATGTTGGGAGAAGATTGATAAATAGAGGTTTTTTTTTTTTTTTTTTCTCTGTATTAGGCTTGATAGAAACAGAGAGAAAGAAAGAAAGGGGAAAAAAAAATTCCCTATATAAATTCAAAGTGAAACTGAGATTGACTGTTAATGCTTTGGACAGTATAATATATAATATAAGACACAAAATATACATTTTTACTCGATAGGTTTCTTCCCTTCTCTCTTGCTGCACTGTCCTGTTTATGTAGATGTGTAAGTCTAAAGTATTGTTCGTTCTTGGTTAATTGAAATGCATAAAGAAACATCTTATGGATGAATATTTCAAATAGGAAAATTGTTTCTTTACCATTTGAATGTAATTGTTGTATTGTATTGTCTTTTTTTATGGAAAAAAAAGGGGGAAACCCTTTAAATAAAGATTATATAAAAAAAAAAGAATAATGTAAAGCTTCAGTGAATCTGCTTCAAGCAATGCATCTACTTTATATCTGTGTGTTTTAATTAATCAGAATCCCATGGTGGATAGAGGCATGCAGTGTCTAAAAAATGCATATCAAGAGGAGGCTAGCACCTATAAAATGGCCCTAATGGCCTATGCTTACACTTTGGCGGATCTTCCAGATGCCCGAGCGGAAATTCTTCAGAAATTGGACAGCAGAGCAATAAAAGCAGGTATGATTGCTTATTTAGGATCCAAGAGTATATGTTACACTGGCAAATTCCTTTTTGTTCACCTCTGCTTAGATATTATTAGACATGTGCAATTTGTTTCATTCCGAATGTAAATTCAGATGTATTTCTGCAATTTGGTCGAATTTTGGCAATTCTGACATTTCAGAAGTGCCGAATTTCGGAAGTGCCAAAGTGCTTTGGATTTCTGAAAAGTTGCAAAACAAGAGAGTGAGGGAAAATGACGTGAATGATGACAGGAATATAGACCAATAAGCTAATTCCTGGCACTGGGAGCCCTATACATGTGTAAGTGGTTGTGGTGGCAGTCCGGGAACCTAATCCTACCCTTAATCCTACCCCTAACCCTAACAGTTCCCCTAACTCAACCCTAACCATACTGCTAGAGAGAGGGATGCTTACGAATGTCCGAATTGCCAAAGTCCCGAAATCCTGAATTTCGGAAATGCCGGACCAAAATGCCAAAGTCCTGAATTTCAGAAGTGCCAAACTGAAGTTCCGGATTGCTGAAGTCCCAAATTTTAGAAGTGCCGAACCAAACTGAATTTTTTGCCCATGCACATCCCTAGATATCATTAATTTCAAAACAAACATATTCTCTTTCCCTATGCATGTGCTAATCCTTCTTTCTCCCACTCCTTTCAGTTTGGTGGTATAAGCAATTATCCAAACCCATAAACTTTTTGTTTTAGCTTTCACCTCTCCTTAACACTTCACAACCAATATTCTTCTCCAAATTTTGCCATGATCATCTGAAAAATTATGACTTGCCTTCATTCTCTTCTACTAAAATATGTGTTCTTACACTCATCAATAACTGCTGTAATTGATTCTTTATTAATATGTCCATCTCCTATGCGCCACTAAACAAAAATATGTTATTAATGGCTTATGCTGTCGGCATTTCTTCTTCACACAGCAATCCTCAAACATGAGTTCTTAACCACTAAAACACATTATACTCAATATGTTAAATAGACTAGTTCAGTTCAATATCTGTCACGATAATAATGCAGGCATGAATTGTAGCGGAGCTCCCTGTACTCTGGGACAACTGCCACTCTTCTGCCACTGTCGCTGTGGCTTGACTGGGGTCCTCCTGGAGCCTCTCCATCTTGGAACAGGATAGGGGACTAGCTCTATTCCTTCCCAGGAACTGGATGACACACAGTCCTGGGAGATCTAGTCATTACAAGGACTTTCCCTGCCGAATCCTCCAACCAGAAACAAGGTGTTGAGCAGTGATTAGCCCTTTCCTCTTGCAGTAACTAGACGATACATAGTTCTGGAATTACAACTGATTTTAAATAAGCCAAACTTGGCCTTTAATGCACAGACCCCAGCATCTGGTCTCCAAACAATAAAATACAAACCCTCCCAGGAATCTCTGGGCCTGTGTGATAATTGAGTTAAAGACCAGTAAGCTACTTATCTCCCAGGAACAGAAATCCAAACACAAAACATAAAAATATAAAGATACCACAAAATATCATCAGAACATACAGTATATTAACCGCACAAGTTATACATCCCCAATAGCCCTGATCTAAATGCCATAGTTGTCCAAATAGCGCTCAGATTCATGCAGTGTAGAGGAAATGCCACTGTGTCAAAGTTCTGACCAGCCGCACATGTGGTCCTATGCCCTAAATAGTTCCAGGGTGTTTTGTGCTTTTGCCGGTCAACTTTTGGTAGCTCCTGTGGCCTCAATACAAGGTGCTCTGCCTGGCTTTCATGTAGCATTTGTTCCCCTTAGTCTCAGGTACCTTCCCTCTAAAAAGTGCTCTCCTGGTCAGTTGCAAAATGGTTCAAAACCCCAGACCAAATGGTCTGGGAACTGCAAGGTCACCTCATGCCAAAAACATTTTCATAACATTCACGGTTAGGTACCACTGTGGTGACTGTGAACCACGAAGTCCGCATGACGAAATTAGTTCTATAGCGGTCGCAGCTAAGTACCGCTGAGGACTATTTATGGTTTTTGGCTCATGCAAAAGGCTAACAGGGAGCAGGGAAAGGGAAAGTGTCAAACCAGGGGCATCCAGGGAAAGCTGCTAATGGTGGCTGGGCAGGGTAAATCCAGACCTGGACCATAATCAGTGGGCAGGAGGCCAGCTTCCACACTCCTCCAGGAGTTCATGACAAACGTTCGTGGGCATTTGTCACACACTCCCTTGTTCTTTGTTTAGCACACCACAGAATCATTTATGTACTTGTTAAAACATAATACTTGCAGTTATGGAAGTCAATGTTTACTTCATGAAATTATCACATAAAGATTGTACAGGTAATGGGTTATGGAATGAAATGGTTGAAGCTAGAGAAGTTCTAAACCATCATGCATTTCAAAGTAAAATCAATAGTTTGTCTGTTGGGTTATTGTCTTCACATAAACTTCATACAAACATTTTGCATATGCATCTTTTTTGTTTGTGTTTTGTAGATGGTTCAACTCACTGGACCCAGGCATCCAAAGCTGAACCAGATAATTTCTGGTCCAAACCCAAGTCTGTGGATATTGAATTGACATCATACGTACTTCTGTCAAAGGCTTCGGCCAAACAAGTGTCTACGAAGGAGCTTGGAGAAATGGTGGCCATCATGCGATGGTTATCAAAGCAACAGAATGCCAAAGGAGGATTCTCTTCCACTCAGGTAGCTCCCATTAGAGCTGGGTATCTCAGAAAATGTAATTTATGTTGGCAAGTAATATTTGCAAGCAAAGATAAATGTGGTGGATATTTTTTATTGTAGTAATTTTGTTTGTCCTATTATCTGCCACAATATTGTATCCACTGTGTCATGTGCTTATAAACAGCTTGTTGTAGTATTACAGTGAGGGAAAAAAGTATTTGATTACCTGCTTATTTTGAACGTTTGCCCACTGACAAAGAAATGATCAGTCTATAATTTTAATGGTAGGTGTATTTTAACAGTGAGAGACAGAATAACAAAATTAATGTAAAAAACGTTATAAATTGATTTGCATGTCAATGAGTGAAATAAGGGTTTGATTGCTTCAATTTAGTACTTGGTGGCAAAATCCTTATCGGCAATCACAGAGGTCAGACGTTTCTTGTAGTTGGCCACCAGGTTTACATACACCTCAGGAGGGATTTTGT
Source organism: Pelobates cultripes (assembly GCA_933207985.1). Taxonomy (NCBI): domain Eukaryota; kingdom Metazoa; phylum Chordata; class Amphibia; order Anura; family Pelobatidae; genus Pelobates; species Pelobates cultripes. The sequence goes on along the minus strand of OW240922.1, from coordinate 98,486,533 downwards.
CCTACTCCTCTTTGCAGATCCTCTCCAAGTGATTAAGGTTTCGAGGCTGACGTTTGGCAACTCGAACCTTCAGCTCCCTCCACAGATTTTCTATAGGATTAAGGTCTGGAGACTAGCTAGGCCACTCCAGGACCTTAATGTGCTTCTTCTTTAGCCACTCCTTTGTTGCCTTGGCTGTGTGTTTTGGGTCATTGTCATGCTGGAATACATGCAGAAAAACATCCCCAAAGCATAAGGTTTCCACCTCCATGTTTGACAGTGGGGATTGTGTTCTTGGGGTCATAGGCAGAATTCCTCCTCCTCCATGCACGGCGAGTTGAGTTGATACCAAAGAGCTTGATTTTAGTCTCATCTGCCACAACACTTTCATCCAGTTCTCCTCTGTATCATTCAGATGTTCATTGGCAAACTTCAGACTGGCCTGTACATGTGCTTTCTTGAGCAGGGGGACCTTGCGGCATGGCAGTATTTCAGTCCTTCATGGCATAGTGTGTTACCAATTGTTTTCTTGGTGACTATGGTTCCAGCTGCTTTGACATCATTAACAATCTCTGGGCTGATTCCTCACCGTTCTCATGATCATTGAAACTGCACGAGGTGAGATCCTGCATGGAGCACCAGATCGAGGGAGACTGACAGTTATTTTGTGTTTCTTCCATTTGCAAATAATCGCACCAACTGTTGTCACCTTCTCACCAAGCTGCTTGGCGATGCTCTTGTAGCCCACTCCAGCCTTGTGTAGGTCTACATCCCTGACATCCTTGAACAGCTCTTTGGTCTTGGCCATGGTGGAGAGTTTGAAATCTGATTGATTGATTAATTGATTGCTTCTGTAAATAGGTGTCTTTTATACAGGTAACAAGCTGAGATTAGAAGCACTCCCTTTAAGAGTGTGCTCCTAATCTCAGCTCGTTACCTGTATAAAGGACACCTGTGAGCCAGAAATCTTGCTGATTGATAGGTGGATCAAATACTTATTTCACTCATTGACAAGCATATCAATTTATAACTATCTACCAGACAGCCACTAGTGTTGCTTCCAGGAGTTTATCGGACTCTGAGTCTATTAAGCAATGCTGGACATCCTCACGCTCTGCATGAGAATATCCAGCATCAATGAAATCTCCAAAGGAAAGCATTAAGTAAATTATTTTAAGTCAGTAATATACCATTATCACCAAAAATTATTGAATAAATCTTGTAATTGATAGAGATGAGAATCTCACTGTCTTTTTTCTTCCCAGGACACGGTGGTCGCACTCCAAGCTCTTGCTAAATTTGGATTACAGACTTTCTCCAAAGATGGGAATGTTACAGTAACGGTTAGCTCAGAGAATGGTTTCCAGCATAAGCTCCATGTAGATGACAGCAATCGTCTCATCCTGCAAAGGACTTCCTTACCACAAATCCCTGGAGAATACACAATTACCGCCACAGGCATGGGGAGTGTTTATATACAGGTGAGTGGAAGCTGCCTTTAAACCTGCATTGTTCCATATTACACTGTTCCTAGTCCAGCTAACTTCTTAATATATGTTAATTGATGTATTTCCCTTCTTTTCATCAATACGTGGCAGGCAATTAAGAGATACCATACACCCCCTTCAGACAGAGAAGCCACCTTTAATCTGTCAGTTGTGACCCAGTGCACCAAGAAAGACTTATTGGAGATTGAAGTGGAATTTTGGTAAGAATGATTGTTCCAGGAGTTGCATGTGCCTTTTGTAGATACAAGAGACCTCTATAAACAGAGACTCCAGGCAAAGAAAATGTAAACAGAAAAATAGTAGACTAGCCAAGAAGAGAATGGGAGAATAGGAAAGTGTCTTGGAGTGTCTAACGGGTGTTTCAGGTTCCAGGAAGAAGTTTTCCTGGAGCCTGCAAGTTTTCACTGTCTCTGTTTAGGAGAGGGAGGAAGAGAGAGAGAGAGAGAAGATGCTATAGGATATATCATGATATACCCAGGAGCTTACTTCTTACATTGTCACTGCAGGTACAAAGGAGAGCGTCCTTCTACTAACATGGTGCTAGTGGACGTAAAGATGATTTCAGGATATGTTCCCCAAAAGGAATCCATAGAAAAGGTATGTAGCAAATGATCCCAGTGATTATGTAATGCCAAAGATAATTATTCCTACAGGTCTACAATTAGAAAGGATGTAACCTAAACCAAATCACCTTGCCAGGTACTTGTATACTAACAGGGGCCCACACTATGATCTATAAATTGCAGCAGTTATACCTATACCAGACCATAAAGATTCCACTAATATTAATAGGGTCTCTCACAGGGGTCTGAATTTGTAAGGCTATTGTCTGTACCAAAGCTCACCTTTAGACTATACTGCTGAAAGTGTATTACATGGAGGCTTGTAATTGGTGGAAGCCATATGATGTTTGTCGTTTACCTCCTTCTCTTAATTCCCAGTTAAAGAAAAAATCAACAGTGAAAAGAGTGGAAACTAATGAAGACAGTGCAATTATCTACATTGAAGAGGTAAGAGTGCCTCCTCATGTTATCATATCTCAAGATAGTAGTAACAGTGGTATGGATACATGTATTGCTATAAATTAGAGTTGACACTATTGTGCAAATTGTTTTAAAAATTAATACAATTTATTAGTGAACAAAAAACACAATGTGGTAGATGATACTACCCCTTTACACAAAAACACAACAGTGTATAGTGCAGCGCTAAAAAAAATCAAAGCTTACCCATACGGCAGAAAACGTTTTCATATATGTACCGAAAAAAAGATAAAAAGAAATATACAATGGTACAATATTGTTTACAATTGATATAAATAGAATCACATTTTAAAAGGGAATGCTCACAATTCTAGAGCCTTTTCCATGTTATGGCTCTGAACGTACTTGCTTTCTGTGCCTTTAAGGTAGCAACAGGAATCTTCATGATTGTATCCCTTTACAGGTTCCAATGAGATATGTATATGACTGGAGACACAAAATGCTGAATAATTGTGCAGAGTGTTGTGAAGGGTTCATAGTGTGTTGCTCACCTGGTACTGGAGCCCATTTAATACTGCACCTGCTTGCCAAATATGGAATGGCAAGGACCCTGTCTTGGTGTGGATAGAATGGATATTTATCCAAGAGGACTCAAATTATTTTAAAAAATAATTTTAACTTTTATTAAATTACAAACAAATAAAGAAAACTCCACTAGGGAGATAAAAACAAAGTTGATAAAAAAAAGTATAAATATATAGTCCTCCTGGTGTCCGAGACGTGTTTCGCCCGGTACATAGGCTTTTTCAATCGATATATTGCTTCCATCCATGTTCCCTGTTATAAAAGGGGTTCGGTAGTTCATTCATCCAGTGAGATGCTTGTTCGACGGGGCGTGAGGAACGAAACAGGTGTTGTAAATGTTAATTCTTGCGTGCATCCCTACGAATGGCGGGCTAAAGCCAAGCGGCGTGCGCATGCCCATCATTTGTGCGAATGACGTATCAAGTAATTCCTACATGACACTCACAATATCCATTCGTATTAACGAAAAGGACTACAGGGTCCATAAATCTTTGCGCTTGAATAGCACCATATAGTTTCAAAAGTCCCAACATAAAAAGAACTGCTATTAAAAAAATTATAAATTTTTCTCTTATAATTTTACCAAGCACCCGAGCATCACACATAAAATCTTAACTTTTGTTACTACAATTTATTATTTAGACATTATTATTGATTTTCTTACCTCGAAGAAACAATGTGTTAAATGTTGAAAATGATATTGTTAAACAGAAATTATTTTTACCATATAGTTGCTTAATTTGTCATTACAGTAGGTAACAGTTTGGTGCTAAATTTAGAATAACTGCCCTGGATAGCAAAAAAATGATTGAGCTTGTCGCTCCATTTTTTACAACTCTCTACTCCACTCTTTATAGTATCCGTTTGTTCCATATGATGTAAATATTAGAATAATGTCATGAAATACTGTATTTCCTACTTAGTCTTTTCCTTTCAGGTGACGTCACAGCCGCAGGTTCTGAAATTTATTGCAGAACGAAAGGTCGAAGTGACTGACCTAAAGCCTGCCATTTTGAGGATTTATGACTATTATATACCAGGTAACCAACAATTCAGAAATGCTCTCTCTGAGTCCCATTACCACTCTGTATATTTATGCAAATAATTATTGCTATTAGACATGGGCACTAAGTAACAGAAAAGACTGTATGTTGTTCTTGACAGGCGGGAGCAGGCCATATGTGATTCAAGAAAAGTTGTTTAATGGCTATAGGATGTGAACGCCAATAATACTTTATCTAAAATCTTGCACTCTATGTTTAAACCCCAGCCAGACTTGTGACAACTGATTAGCCATATGTGGTTTTAGATGGGTGGTGACCAATAAACCATATTGTGATCTTTAAGACAGTATGTGTGCAAAATATATGACTGTGACTAAGGAGAGGCTGAGTATGTGGGCAGCATATATATGACTGTTGTGACGGACCGCTGGCACTCCGACCGAGTACCTCTGCCAATTGATGCTCCTAGCACTTGCCGAGGACTCCGAGCACTCCAACTGACACCATCAGCACTGCGGACCCCACTTCCAGCGATGCAGCTGTGCCGGGGTCTCGTCGTCTCTCACCTACCCTGGATCCACGACCAGGATCCAGCTCCCAGTGGGTGAACCTCTCCTAAATCCAGAGAGCATAGCAGGAACAAATCAAGCTCTTACAAGAGCTCACTCTGGGGAGTAAGTGATTATAGCAATCCCCAGAGTGTAGGTATCCCTTCCCCCAAGCATGAGCCAAGGCTTCAAGAAAGGTGCAAGTAGGTCTGGTTTATTGCCTGGTATTTATGCAAGTGTCCACCAGGTGGACACTCCCCTAGGGGACCTGATGGAACAATGGGACACATATTGGAAATTAGCCAATCACAGACAATACAAACAAAACACTCCCAACGTGACATCACAATCCCTCTTCTCTATCCTGGAGATAATTGGAAAGTAATCAAATTATCTCCCAGGACAGAGGCAAGACTCCATTAACCACATGGTTGCAAAAAGACATAAAATTACACAATGTTACAATTACTACATAAAACATATACATGCAACATATCCCCAAATAGCTTAAATCTGAGCGCACATTATTACCAAATGGCGCTCAGATCACCTACATACAGTTCAATCGCCATGGAGCCATAGTCTTTTCCCTAGTCTTTCGTTACACGAATAGGTTCCATGGCATAGATATCTGGGGTAGCACTACTGACATACTGAAAGTCCCGAACACCCCGGCAGAAATACACAAATAAACCTCTCTGCAGGAGAAAATACAGCTATCAGCACAGGGGTCATAGTCGGAAGGCAGGAGGCTAGCCAGTAGTCCCCTCCAGGCACAAGTGGCGAAGGGTACTTCGTCACAACTGTGATTCAGGAAAGACTGTGTGTGATATCTGGACAAGTTATATGATTGTGTCTCAGGAGAGACTGTGTGACTACAAATTTGTAGAGATGGTATTTGAGCCCTGTACAGACTGCCTGTCCCCATGCTGGCTGTGAATGACCCCTGGACAATATGCCAGTTTGCCAACACAGACAGTTTTTGTGTGACCCTTTACCGAATATATGAGAACATGAACATGACCCATGGGCAGGTCGTAGTAGAACCTTGAAAATATCATATATAAACACGGAATAAACAAAGTGACCTGGACTGACCATGTCCCTGTACAAACTGGAATCATGAACATTTTATGTTTTGTTTCATTCTAGAGGAGGAGAAAATCATCAACTACTTGAGAATTTGCACATAAGGTGAGTGAACGGTGATAATAATCCTGACTGCTCTTCAGAATTGTGATCTGGAATTGTTTTAGTCAGAGGCTTATCAGGGAATACTCTTCATCAACACATACTAACACTGAAATTGTTTAATGTATTTTCCTTTCATCAACTGACAGCCTATATTGCATTTTAGTAATTTGCTGTAACCAATAAGAACAGCAACCCAAAACTTTTGTCATCATATTTTTATTGTGGCAATAAATTATCAAGCAAAAAAAAAGAATGAAAGTTTAAATACATTATGGGAATGTTCTGGAGATTATCCTCTGGGCTGAGAAATGAGCAGGTGTCACATGTGAGGTTCTAGAGGATAAAACTAAATCTATAATTGTCATACAGAAATATGATGGCAGAATTAATTGAATGCAAAACCCAGCTTGGGCAGTACAGTACAATTGAAGGAAAATATTTTTTTGACAAAAGCAGCTGGATGCAAAAAAATATGGAATCAAAGTCCAGAAGGCAAGGCTGGACATTTTGAATTATAGGGTTAAATAGAGAAGATCGGAGTGTATGTGTCTACAAGAAAAGAATCTGATTTATCTGAATGATTCAGTTAAATTAGAAAATTAGATGAGATATATTCTCAAATACATGTGCTCATTATACCTGAAAACATTGACATTTTGTTTAAACACCCTTGGACAATGAGAATATACATAAATGTTGAACTCTAAGAGTATGAGATATTTGCTCATGTACCCTTACACAACATATATGCCCTGAGAAACTGTTTTTTAACGCTGAGAATCAGGTCACATCCATTGACATCATAGAGATACTGGCCATTCTTCCTGTATGCCTTATAATTTGCTTATTCTTCAGGATTCTGGAAAATTACTACATTTACCCTGAAGCACTGATACTCTGTCAGTTGTGAGAATCTGCTCATTTGAATTTTCAATCTGAGACCATAAGCACAGTATCTTTGCATTCACAATGAGAATCGGCCAATTCACCCTGAGAATCTGCGTAGGCACCTTGAGAATCAGCCTATTCATCCTGGGAATGTGTTTATTTGCCCTGAGAATCTGCTTATTGATATTTAGATCATGAGAATCTCAGTTTAAAATAAAACAATCAAATAGATGGATATGTTTTTTTTATTATTATTCTTATATTAAGTTGTTTAAATATTGAGCCATTTTACATTATTTTTTTTATTTTATTTTTTTAACTGTCTTTGCAGAGAATTATTATCCGTCCAGGTGTTCCTGCTGAGCAGTTCTTCATTCACCTTGTCAATTCAGAATATCAAAACATTCCTCCCTGTACTCATGCATGCACACTCAAACACACTTAAATACAGTCACACACTCACACATACATACTCTTTGAAATATACACACAGTGACAAAAGTATATAAGTACACATGCACACTTTGATAAAACATTGTCACTAGTGCACTCCCTTCAATAATTCTTTGAAGACTAGTCACCTGTCCCCTGGATATTCTTTTATTCCTGCACAGCTAAGCAATAAAATATTTCCTCCCTATATCGTGTCTTTGTGCTGAAGGCTAGTAAAAATTAGTTGATAAATGTGTGTCTGATGATCACTCTTTTTCTGTGTACATGACTCACAGGATTTCACTAAAGTAAGAATTCAAGCCAAGGTGAATTTCAAAACTTAGATTAAAATAACCAAACAGGGAAAAAAAAGTATATAAACCAGCTATACTTTTGGCTACTCTCACCTTAATTTAGAAATCTACTTTGAATGCACCTTTAATTTTCATTTTAGAGAAAACCCTGTGTATGTCTGTGTGAATGATTCTATAGCTTGATGTGAATGAGTAATATTTTTCTTTTCTTCTGTAATAAAATACTTGGATTAAGATTTTCTCATGGTAAAAGTCTAATCTGCCAAGTATGAATATCATTCAGGTTGTAATAGGCTTTAGTGCTTTAAGGACACTGAAAAATAAATAGACATATGAGAGAAGCAGTGTATGATGTTACATACATGTGTATGAAAAGCATAGCACAAACCAAGAAAGTTATGGTGGGAATAAAAGTGATTGAAAACCACTTCTACCTGACGTCAGTGGATAGTCAATACATTGTTAAACACAGGTCTGCACACCAATCAAGCCATAAGACTTGCTTTCCCGACAGAAATGTCAAATGTGCAGCGATGGTTACTGGCTTGCTAGTTAGGCTTGACAACTGTCCATGTCTGGACAGCTGCATTTGTAAAGTGAATAAAGACTAGAGATTTGTTATTAATAATGATTAGCTAGCATGTATTAATTAATATATGGATTGATGCAAATTAAAATGTAGATGTAAAACCTTAAGCCAAAATAGGCAATCTGTGGCTGGGTTGGAGATTTTTCCAGATTTTACTAAATTTTATCATTAGGATTTCCATTATCTATACTTCGGATTTCTGTGAATATACCCCTTATATGTTTAAACTGTCATTCGTTATTGAAAACCACAACCTAAAAGATTCTAATAAAAAGCTTTCAATCTTGAGCACAACAATATCTTCAAGATAAATAAATCCGATCCTAAAATAGCTTTCTTGAAAATGGAGCTGTGACATTTGTTAAGGATACAATCTAATGCTTCCATTCATTACTAATTCAGACCAGGCATCTCAAGGAGGATTTAACTCAACACGCTGTGTAATGTAATGTGTCACTTTGTCCTAATGTGTGATTACAATGCACACAACTGTGCTACACTCAAATGCTAGACTGCCGCAGGGTAGAATGAATCAAGTGAACTACGGATCTAAACCCCAGTGGTAATTTGGGGCATCTCTGTTCTCCTTCATTCTGTTATACTTTATTCTGATGTTAAAAGATCAGAAGAAAGGTTTAATGTCATTGTCAGGAAAAAGATAAAATCTCAGAAGGGATATCTCAATGGTACGCAGAGACAACAATGCAAATGTAATTAAACACAAATTGGTTATTGAAATCAGTGGCGTAACTACCAGTCATAGGGGTCATGGAGGGGCTGGAGGGAATGAGACTCATTCAAGTCTGGGTGGGTGCGAGGAAATGAGGCACATGGGGGAAAAAGGCATATGGAGAGGCTGGGGGATGGGGTGAGACACATGGAGGGACTGGGGGGCCCATGGCTTTTTTCGCTTTTTTCACACCGGAGCTCTGTGGTTTCTAGTTAAGCTTTTAAATGAAATGTATGGGATAGAGAAAAATACCATTCACTACTGTACTAGCCCTAGTGAGTGATAGAAGGTTACTAGATATTAAATCCACTTGCAGTCCAGGATACTATGCAATAACCAATAAAACCTTAATGAAACCCCATAAAGACCGCAAGTATGTATTGATTCTTAAACACTTCTATATAATGTTTCTAAACTACCATTACGGTGTGCTCAAAACCCAATACCCACTTGTCCACTTTGCATTTTGGGTCTCACAACCTTAGCTGTTGGTATATGCTTCAGTAAACATCAAACCGTCCACCAGTTTAAAATCTCAAACAATATCCTCCTCTCTGTATCAATAATAAAACCCTATACCTAACAACTACTATTATTAATGTTTCTTTTTAGATATAGAATAGAAATGCAAGCCTAAAAGCCTAGTCTGCAATAAAAGGGATTTTATTGATCATACCAAAATTACAAATAAGAATACAAAGAAAAATGCCACCGAACCTCGGTTCTGATTATCCCCTTTGGCAGCTGCTATTGCTGAATTCTCATTGTAATTTTTTTCTTAGCTATACACATATGGACATAGAGTGTCAATTAATTGCAGTGTTATGTATCCTTGACTGACTCATATTTCCAAAGTCTCTATTGACTCCATTATCTAATCTCAATATGCAACTGCTTGCAAACACCTCCACATCATACACTATATACAAACAGAAGTCCAGAAATTAATACGATGCACTTCCATTAGATCAGCAAACTATTAACAAATAAGGTGCTTCACATGAGAAGGTAAGTGAGAGATCCATAAAGTAATATTATAGTAAGTTGGAAATCAAAAGTCACGTGGCATACTGTCACCATTACGCATGCATTTGCATGTTTCTGCCAGGCTCAAGAAAGTCCTTCTGAGCTCCCATGTAGAACGAACTACATGGTAAAAATTCCTCACTACCATAATGCCCAGAATAAACTGATCTGAAGTCTAGTTATTTACCCAACCATATTGTTTGCATTTCTATTCAGTAAAAATGATGGAATATTAAGGACTTTTGCAGGCTTTATTTATTGGCTTATTGAATGGAAATAGGACCTTTCCAGAAGACTTTATGATCATGGAATTATTATGAGTGGGAATGACAGAATTGTATCCAGATGCACAGATTGTATAAGTGGTTTCAGTTTGTACAAATTGGATATGTATAAATATATATATATATAAAACAGAAGTCGATGTAATGGTAGTTACAGTTCTTATTACCTTAATGAAGTTTATGGAAGTTAAGGTCCACATAAAAATCTGTAGTTTAAATGCCACAATAAGTAGGCAATTAATACCCTATCCTTTACCTGAGTATGCAGTAAAGCACGGCCTTATTATAACCAGGAGGCAACTAACTCTTAAATCTAGTCAGATCAATCATCAACCTTTAAAACGTAAACACAAACCCACCATCAGTAACTCTCTAAGGAATCATACTACAACAACTCTATTCACTTACAAATGTATATATCCCTTAATATTACGTTTTTGCAAGTATTCATATAGTTGTTTAAACATCTGTACAGACTCTGATAATACCACCTCTTCAGGCAGATAATTCCACATCCTTAATGTTCTTACTGTAAATAACCATTTCCTTTGCCTTAGACAAAATCTCCTTTCTTCCAGTCTTTGTGACCTCATGACTAGAAGACTTAAAAAATAGGAATAGCAGCTCATCTTAATAACAATATATTGATGAAATATTTAATGATATATGTCTCCATTTAATTTATTGTTTTCAAACTCATTATCTTTTCTCTCATATCCATTCTCTCCCACAACTGTTACCTTTTCTTATTAACAGTTTGAAGCATTCTCTGTCCCTGTTCGCTTATTTATTCACTTCACCAGTGATGCTACCCACTTTATTTGTATCTTAACTCTCACTTGTATCATGCACACTTACATGTTCTCTGTTTCAGCATTTCCAGATAATTGAGCCTTTATCACAATTTCACTGTTACAATTGATCTATCTGTTTTTTTTCAAAAGGATTGAGTAAATCATAAAAAAACACGTGATGTGGGGCTTGTCTCTGCTCCTCTACGTGAGGTTGACTTTAGCTGCTGATGACAGAGAACCGTAAGTAAAAAATAATTGCCTGTCAGTCTAAAAAAGGTAAATATAAAATGATGTGTATCTCATATAATGAGAGAGGTTGATGATTAAATATCTTGTGTAAAATACTAATACATATTTTGAGAGAGATTTAGGATACAATCAATGGAATGAAATAAGTCCATGAAAACTGTAAGTACATGCTTTGTTGTCCATTTTTTAAAACTGTAATAGTCTGTGAATTTTATTTTTGGTGTTTTCACCAAAGCACAAAACTTTGAAAACTATTAACGTTGAAAAAGTTACTAATTCCTTGTAAAAAGTAACTTGTGGGGGGGTGGAGCCTAACCTCGGAGGAAGATGGACGCCTGATCTCACAGCTCCCTCTCCCGCAGGCACAGAATCAGCCATCATCCGCATCACACACGGCCCAAGTAGCCTCCGTCGGTAGCCTCCATGTTCCGCACGCCGGGGACTCCCAGAGGCCTACCTACTCCTATCAAGGAGCTGATCAAGGTACCGACCCAGAGGGGCCCGATCCCCCACTTGACCCCTCGACCCCCCTCACCATCGGGAGCCTCAGGGACATGCTAAAGGAGGCCACAGTGGACATAAAATCCCACGTGGCAGAAGAGATCAGCAGAAATTTAGCAGGCCTCAGAGCAGAAATACAGACACTTACTGCCCGCACAGACCAGACAGAGGTACGTCTCACAGCACTCACAGCTACCTCCACCTCGCAGTCCCAGGAAATCTCTTACCTCCATGGCCGCCTCACGGCCATGGAGGACAACCTGGAGGACCTTAACAACAGATCACGGAGGAATAACATCCGAATCCGTGGCCTGCCCAAAGCAGTCCATCCAGAGACCCTAAGCACCACCCTGAAAGATATCTTTTCTGCAATGGCACCTGAACTACCGCTGCCACTCCTGGAAATGGACCGGGCTCACAGAGCGCTACGACCCCCTAATCTGAATCTCTCTACCCCAAGAGGCGTAATTATCCGCCTCCACTACTTCCAAACCAAAGAAAAATTAATGCAACTAGCCAGAAACCGCCCTCCCAAGTATAAAGACGTCCGCCTAACCTTCTTCCAGGACTTGGCCCCAACCACATTAAAGAAGAGGAGAGATCTAAAACCCCTCACCTTGGCCCTCCAAGAACAGGGGCTAAAATACACTTGGGGCCACCCCTTTAAACTGCTGGTCAAAAAAGGCGACCAAACCCATATCCTCACCACAGCCGCAGAAATGGGCCTGATGGCGGACTCTCTGGGAATTCAGCTCCTGAACCCCACACCACTAATGGGATACAGGGGAAGAGACCGCTCCAGAGACAGGGCTACATCCCCGCATCCGGCCAAACAGAAAAGACCCCCCCACGCCATAGAAGACAACACCGCTGCTAGACGTCAAGGGGAACAATCCCCGCCGCACCGCTCAGGCCGATAGAAGTACAGGACGGACGCCAAATAAGAGGAACTTAACCACGAAGAATCGGCCCTATGGATCTAGAACCAAAAGCAATAAGAACCCCAAGCCCATGGCAACCCCCCCTCCGGGGCACACCTCGAGATAAAACCAAGAGGTCCCCCCTCGAAACTCTCGAACATCCCCCATACAAGAACTGACCCGCACCGCATTACCGGACCTGTACCCCTTTGAAACCATCACGGACACAGCTTGACCCTCATAACAACACCAGAAGAGAAATCGCCAACACACAGCAGCGAACCCTGACCACCTTCCACCCAACGGACCCAGTGAAAGACATCCCCACTCCAAAACCGCCTCGGATCTGAAGAAAGAACCAAATGAAAAATACGAGAACTCTAGAGACATTACTCTTGCAATCTTTTAAACTGTAGAACGTGATTACCTCGAGGGTAATGGGGGATAAGGCAGAGAAGGAGAGACAAGACTGGCCACATGGGGCCTAGTTGTATCAAGGAAAGTAGAAAGAGGGTGAATCACACTCCAGACCAGACGGACCACTAGACACACTAACACTCACTACACCCTCCCAGACTAAGCTCACCACACACACATGACACTGACACTGATCATACAGCGGACAGGACAACAGAAGGATAGGGGGAAGAAAGGGTGGGACGACGACGAAACCAATAGAAAAATAGAGACAGAAACGCAGAAGGGGAGGAGAGGGGGGATAGAACTAAGTGAAAACCTACATAGGGCACAACTAGGCAGTTACCCAAGATAATTAACTTCCCTGGAAGTCAACACACAGATTAAGCAGAGGCAAAAACCACAGTTATTATAAAATGTTAATGTTTTCCTTGTATATATGTTAAAATGTTTTTTTTCTCTTCCAAGCGAACCTCACAAGTGACAACACAGACTTACATATGACACAGAAGAAAGAAAGACCGAAAACGGAGCATCCTACCCCGTACCAATAAACCACCTTAAGAATAGACACAACGAACCGACGAAGAATCCACCGACCAACCGTGAGTGATACACTGGCAATTGTGCAGGGGGAGAGAGGGTGACGGGAATGTGAAAAACCTTCCTCCTCTCTCCCTCACCACAACCCACAGTACCCCCCACAAGGGGACCAAACCACACCTACCCCAACCCTTAAGGCACCACATACAACCCCCCCAACACCACCTGGCGATCCTATAGTAAGACCAGGGCACACCGTCACCCCGTTCTTCACCCCCTTTTTAGATACTAAAACCCCACAACCCTTACCCTTACCCCACTCCCCACAACCCCCCCTCATCCCCCCCGGGAACCAATCGGGCGAGAAACCCCGGGTCCTTCGCAATCTAAATCACTAAACAGACCCACACCCCCAACCAATTTCAGCACAATGAAGTGCATTTCACTCAACTGCAAAGGCCTAAACAACCCAGCTAAACGCCACCAGCTGATGCGCTGGGCCAATAGAACGGGAGCAGACGTAATACTCCTCCAAGAAACACACTTTGAGACCTCGAGACCATTCCCACTCAGAAACAGACACTACAAAGAATGTCACTTAGCAAACTCCCCAACCGGAAAACGTAATGGAGTGGCAATACTCATCCGGAACACATGCCCCATCAGCTTCACAAACACCACAGCTGACCCACAAGGCAGATTCCTCACTATAACGGGACAGCAAGGCACTCACAAATACGCGATCACTACACTATATGCCCCCAACAACCCAGACCCATGCTTCTGGACAGCCATCCAAGCCCACCTCAAACTGTTCCCCTCCCACCACATGATCACAGGGGGGGACTTTAACGCAGTCATCAACCCCCAAATAGACCGACAACGACAACCCACACGTACTGGTAAAACTACCCCAGCAGCCAAAATAGACAAACTACTCTCGAACTTTGTACTCCACTCAGGTCTCCAAGATGTATGGAGAATGCAAAACCCCTCAACTCTTTTTATTCCCACCCTCATCTCTCATACTCTAGGATTGATATGTTCCTGATATCCCCGTCCCTCCTAACCCAAGACATTACAACATCTATAGGAACGATCACGTGGTCCGACCACGCAGAGATAACCCTAACACTCTCAATTCCACAAACAGCTAGAACATTGTCATGGCGATTAAACCCAACACTCCTACACATCCCTGAAATAAGGGCGTCCACCCAAACGACACTCACAGAGTACTTCCAATTCAACAAGGACTCAGTAGAATCCACAGGCATATTATGGGCAGCACACAAAGCGACCATAAGGGGCAAACTAATAGCGGAGGCCACAAAACACAAAAAACAAAAATTACAGGAACTGAAGGACCACCTCCTCTCGCTGAGAGCCCTAGAGATTCAACACAAACAACACCCAACCCCACCGATCTCAACACAGATCAAAACCCACCAACAAGCCATTAAATCCTACATGGCCAAAGATTCACAAAGAGCCCTCCAATGGAGCAAACAGCTCTTTTACGAAAAATCAAACAAGGCAGACACCCTCTTAGCCCGTAAACTACGCCAAAAAACACACAATAAACGAATTACTAAAATAAACTCCCCGGGAGGAAGCACACACGAAAGCCCGGATCGTATAGCGAGGATTTTCTCCCAATACTTCACAACACTTTATAATCACAACCCTGATCCATCGCCAACCCTAACACATGACATCGAGACATACCTCCGGAACACCCCTCTCCCATCACTAACGAACACGGAGATAGAAAGACTGTCTGCCCCTAACACGACGGAGGAAATAGCGAACACACTGAAAACCATTAAACCCAACAAAAGCCCAGGACCGGATGGATTCACAGGTCTTTATTATAAGACATACGCAAACACACTAATACCGCACCTCACAGCTCTAGGGAACTCACTCCTTCAAGGAAACCCACTCCCAAAAGAAATGCTCAGAACGAACATTTGCCTCATCCCAAAACCGGACAAAACACATCTCGACCCAGGCCACTTCAGACCCATCTCTCTACTCAACGTAGACACTAAAATAATCACCAAAACCCTTGCCAACCGGATCCAACTACTCCTACCGAAATTAATCCACCCTGACCAGGTAGGCTTCATCCCCACAAGACAGGCAGCAGACAACACGAGACGAACAATTGACCTGATCTGGGTGACACACGGAAGACAGTCCCCTACCCTCCTCTTATCAATGAATGATGAAAAAGCATTCGACCGATTGCTCTGGCCATTCCTGTTTGCCACCCTCCAGAAATTCAAATTCCCGACCCCCATTCTAGACGCCCTGAAAGCCCTCTATGACCAACCCACGGCCACACTTCTTATCCCCAATACTAAACACCCAGAATTTGTAATCAAAAATGGGACGAGACAAGGCTGCCCACTTTCGCCCTTTCGCTTGAACCTCTTCTCCAAAACATACGAAATGATCAGACAATACAGGGCATTAAGATAAGATCAGAAGAATACAAAATAGCGGCATATGCTGACGACATCCTCCTCACACTCTCAGACCCCATCCAATCCTTACCACCCCTACTAACACTCCTGCAACAATACGCAACCCTCTCAGGGTATAAACTAAACCTGGAGAAAACAGAGGCCCTTCCAATAGCAATACCACAACACACCCTGGAACAACTACAACTAGCCCACCCATTCAAATACAACCTAAGCAATATACAATACCTAGGAACATATCTCCCAGCAGACCTGAACACATTATATGCCCTGAACTACACACCACTACTCCACCAAGCACAAATAGACCTGCAAAAATGGGGACCTATGTCCATATCTTGGATAGGACGCATAGCCTCAATAAAAATGAATCTCCTCCCCCGATTCCTCTATCTCTTCCAAACACTACCAATACCCATTTCCAAACACGACTTTAAAACGCTCCAGGTACACATAGACAGATTTATCTGGTCAAACAGGAGACCGCGCATAAAAAGATCCACAATGTACAAAGCCACAAAAACAGGAGGCCTAGGCCTCCCGAACTTCTACCACTACTACCAAGTGGCCCAACTGGCCCAAATACAACAACTGCACGCACCACCAGGATTCAAGCTCTGGGTAGACCTAGAGCACGACCTCCTGGGACGAGACCACCCATCACTACTTTTTTGGCTGCCCAAGAAGGATAGGCCACCCACCCCACAAACCACTCCTACACTAACCACATCTTTTCTCATTTGGGACGACATCACATCAAAACATCCCATAATCAACAACCCATCGCCCCTCACACCTATCCTAAGAAACAAGCAATTTCCCCCAGGCCTAACTCCCAAAGACTTCTCCCGATTTGAGGACAATGGACTATTACGATTTCTACACTTTTTCCAAGGCCAACAACTCTGCCCCTTCCAGGACCTCCCCAAACAAACACCCCTGACCACATTCGATCACTTCCGCTACATACAGATTCGCAGCTTTCTCAACGAACCACAAAATAGGACAGCCGCCACTACCAAACCAACACAATTCGAAAAAACATGCCTCCACGCACCCGTACAGAAAGGACAAATCACAAAAATATACTCACTCCTAAACTCAAACTCCCCAGAGGACGCACTCTCCTACACCAAGGCCTGGGAAAGAGATATAGGCCCCCCGCAGACCCTACAGACTGGGCAGACATATGGGAAGCCACGGCCTCACTTACCATTTGCGTTAATCATAAAGAACAAGCCTATAAAACCCTACTCAGATGGTACCTCACACCGCTCAGACTGAAACAAATGGGCCTCGCCACCACAGACACCTGCTGGAAAGGCTGCACACAGAAGGGCACATACATTCACCTCTGGTGGGAATGTCCCCAAGTCCTACAAATATGGGAAAGAGTGAGCACGCTCGTGTCAGACATATTAGAAACAGACATCCCAAGAGACCCCTGGATATGGCTGCTCTCAAAACCTCACCCTCCCCTCACCAGAGCGCAAAATAAACTAGTGGCCAGATTAGCGTTAGCTACCAGAAGAACGATAGCAGAACAATGGGGCAATCAGAATAAACCCCAACTAACCACGATGATCCACAAAACACAAGAAACAATGGAAATGGACAAACTGTCAGCCCTACTACACGACACAACACGAAACTTCCACAAGATATGGGACCCATGGACCCAACACCACCTACAGGCACCGTAAGCGGAGGACCCGGGAACAAGCCACGATTCCTCCCCCCCCCAAACCAGACCCCCTACTAATAACACACTCGGACCCCATACAGGTTCCCCCCAACCCCCCCAACCCTATACACATACCCCCCCCCCACACCAACTTCACGAATCAACGCACAAACACAAGACTAGGGAACTCGCCCAACATAAAACAAAATACCACACCCCGCACAACCTGACCACCAGCAGTAGATACGAATATAAGAGGACAATCTCAGACACTAGGCGTAGACCCAGATCTCACCACACTGGAAACCCTCCACATCGGTAGCCTACATGAGGCGACCACCCATGGGCTGAGACCACCAAACTCCCGCACGGACCCTACCCGCACTCAAAACAGACACACCAACCCAAACCCCAGACCCAAACAGAACCGAAAGAGACAAAAACTTGACAAACACAACACAGGAAGAGCCACATACGCTCTCAGAGACGAAGACGACAGGACCCGAAGCCAAGTGACAACCTTCACCTGAGACATACAAAACTGTACCACTTAACCTGGAAGACTTTTCTGAGGTTTCGCAACAAATCGTACTAATGCCATTGAGTTGAAACAAAACTGTAAATCTATTGAATGACACTACTACCCTACCCCTACCTTTATTCTGTACCCTTTACCTCACTTAAACCTGAAAAATAAAGAATTTATAAAAAAAAAAAAAGTAACTTGTGACAGTTAATAAATTATGTAAACATACAGCATATAAAAAAAAATATTATACATGTGTTTGTTTTCTGTAAAATCTACCTAGAACGAACGTAAAATCAGAAAACAATAAACTGTGCTTTGAATAGATATCTGTGCATTTATGTCTGTTTAGTGTTAGAAATTATGTATTTATAGTGCATGGGGCAGAAGTGCAGCACTAAATAACTATTTTATTTGCAGATATTTTGGTGTCTTGATCCCATCTGTTTTGTATTATCCATCTAATCAAACCACGGGCATCCACATGGATGGAGATATTGGTAAATACTCCTGTTTGACAGTAATTCTAGTTTCTGTATCTGGAACCACTAACTTGTATAGTGTGAAGGACAGGAGCCAGAACCCATTTCACTGCACTGTCTTTCAGGTGAAAATTTTATTTATTTTTCTGAGATTTGTGGTTTTATTGCTTTGGTATTTGGAGCAGCTAACCTCTAGGGTATTGACAGTGGAGCATTAACCTAACGTCGCCTGATACATTTCATTAGATCCATTGTGCACATAATCAAGGTCTCTTTGTTTTCATCCATTTATCAGTCTAAATTGTTATTTTATTGTTTTTTTTTTTATTGATTTTTATGTATAATAAACAGCTATATTACTTTTTATCACTCTGAGATATCCATTATTATTTTTTCCTGGTTACCATCTTATTCCTTGGTGGGGATTATACCACCTACACTTTATAAACTAGAGCGAGGCACGCTCTAGTAAATGTGAGTACGATACTTTATATTCATTTATTATCTCAAAGGTATTAGTATCTACTGCACTATGTGGATTCCTCTGCCTGTCTATGTGTTCTTTGTTTGAGACTGTAGTAGATGATTTACTGCAAACCAATTAGTTTGAATGACTATCTGTTCCTGTCCAAATTAAAGATAATAAAGTTGCGTGCACGCAGAAGTAAATTCACACTGAGACACAGAGTTCAGGTTAATGAAAGAACTTCGGAGAAGTTTAATGGCTTCTGAATAAAAAGCAGGCTCGCAGGCCCTTTTAAAGGCATTATTACATCATTGAAGAAAATCAAGATATAGACAAATAGACATTGTTAATTGGCTTAGGTGCTAAGTAGTTAGTAAAATGCCCTCCCTACGGGGTGTACCATCTTAGGTCACTATCCTCGTCATGATTGTCTCCTCCAGGTTTTAGCGCCATTTTGTTAACATGAGGAGCTCACTCGATGGGAGGGGCCTTTTGGCAGCTATCCATTTAGAGTGAGCCTGGCACTGTTAGTTTCTCAAGGTTAGGTTTCAAGGCTTTTAGTAAATACACATTTTATCAAAGCTATCATTGTAAGTGGGATGCTACAGTGTTTCACACTACAGATGCATAATATTTCTTGCTGACATGCAAATTCTATATTCTATAGACAAAGCTTTCTTGTAAAACTATGGGGCTTCTTAGAGGTAAAGCAAGAGGATTTAAAGGGGCCTTACAGATTTATAGAGGCCTAATAATTCTACAACAAGACCATCAAGACGTGGACCACTTCACACTTATCCAGAGACGGGGATTATTCTGTCTATGTGCAAGAACAGTAGAGCTCTGTATGTAGCTCTGACAAATGTGAGTGTATATCTATTTATCCTTTGTTTATTTACGAATGATTTACAGTGTTACACTATTATTTTGTATATTTTTCTCTTTTTAAAGTATACTACTGAAATTATATGACCATAAGGATTTGAGTACGTATATTCGTATCACAATAAGGGCGCGGTTTCCTTTTTTCCTTGTTCACTATTGTTTTATCACAAGGTAGGGAATCCTTGTGTTGGTCACTGCTGCCCACTCTTTATTTTATACATCACTATAGCGAGCGCCTAATTCTGTCTGTTAACAATAACACTTGGCTGTACAACAGGGAGATTAAAAAACCTGTATTTGTAACAAGACAAGTTGAACATACTGGAACAGAAGGTGGGGTAGGCTCTGCTCAAATAAGCTTACAGTCTAAGATGATTATAACACATTTTATACATAGTGAAAATATGTGTAGGCGAGTTTAGAATAAAATTAGATCTTGTTATATGACATAGGCATCAATTTAATATTTTTGGATAATCTTTTGAAATTATTTAATATTTTTTAATAAATGTAAAAAATATAAAAATTTTCAAATATATACATTTTTTTCAAAATATTAATTCATTTAAAAATATTCCAAAAGTATTAAATCATTTGAAAAGCTTAATCCAAAATATTAAATCTAGGCAATAGTTAACGGATAGGAAGAAAGGTGTGTTAGTGAGGTGTGAGAATAGGAAAAATGTTAGAACAGTTGATATCCTTTTTTAAAGAAATTTGTTTTCATTGATTTTTTTTAAGGGAATTGAGAGAGGAATGAAATCTAATGGTGATTATTAAGAGTAAAAATAAGTTAATGGTCAAACTATATTTAAGCAGAATGGGAGCCAGACTAAAGTGGGTGAAGTAGAGATTTATATATTACTTTGTTATTTTTTTAATTTTGTCTATTATACACAACTTTCTTCATCCACCTGTCTAACCATCAGTCATTCTGTCCATCCATCTGTCTGTCCAGCCATCCAAATATTTTAAGCATAATCCTTAAAATGTTTTCTTCCTGATTGTTTATCTCCATCACCCTCTTGTGGATCAGAGTAAAAAAAATATATCCTCAGGCAGAAACAAAAAAAATAATTATAAAAAAAAAAACAGAGAGAACTGCATTAAGATCATGGTAATCCTGTGTTGTTTTCAGTAATAATAACCACTTGAGTCAGAACCTGGACACTCTCCCAGTAAATGTATTTAGTATTTCACCAACTGCCAGCATAACTTTCACAAAGTTAATGAGCAAATATTTCCCTCTTAGTGTAATTGTGTCCTGTTTATTCCCCTTCTTGTATGCTTCAGGTCCCACCACCTTCTGGCACCCAAGAAAAAGTTAAAATTGAAGTACAAGGACTGACCCCCGGGGTTTGCTTTGTCTCTTCCAAATATATTCTTGCAGTAAAATAAAACATCTTTTTTTTTTTTAATTTTAAAATTGTTTTTGTTTTGTGAAAACATTGACTTTCTGAATATGGTAAGAAAGTTTGCACTGGTTAGATGGGGTAGCTTCAGTTGTGTTCCATTAATGTTTTATCACTGTAAAAGACTGGTAATACTGAGATATTACAAAATAAAGGGAGTTTAGGGAGTTATTTATACAATTGGGAAATGCAAAGAATTTATAAAAGGATTGGAAAATGTAAAACAAAAAAGCCATACTAGAAAAAGTAGCCTTGTTGGAATTTTTCTACTTTGACCAAAAATGTTAAGCTCCCTTGTTAATTCTCATTATTTACTGGTTTGGCTGATAAAAATAACTCGCCTATTTGAGCCTTATATAAAGAAAGTACAATTGAGTTTAAAATAAGGTATCCACCATATTGGAGGTGTGATATCATCGCAGAAGCAACTTCAAATATACTTTTGTCAGCATTTTGGGCTTGATTGCTTTTTTGGACATCTTTTATTCAATGACTAAAATCACTTGGTTCAATTTTGATCTTAAGACAGTCGCCTTTGAGCTTCCATAAAACATTTGACTGATTTACTCAAAAAGTTTCCAGTAGTCAAAGAAAACTGTAACAATACTTGCTGTGTGGTTTTAATACAATTGTTTATTGTACTTGCGTTTCACTCAAGAACAACGTGATGAATATTTAATTTCCGCATTCCACTGTGTCTACGTTCCAACACAAACATTCAGTAATGGCTTCTAATGTTTGCTTACCAGACTGTGAATTAACCATTTATTTCTCTCTCCTTCATAGTAAATTTTCGGATTGTTACTCTTAATCAGGACTTGGAAACAAGCAACGAGAAAGTAAGTAGCCCCAAATCGATGACTTTGTGTAGAATATTAAAATTTTTACCTGTTAATTAAATCTTTCTGTTTACATCACTAAATAGAAATGAAAGTGCTTTCTTTATACAGTCTTTCCAGCCGTTTCTAGTTCCATAATCTATGGCATAACCTGAATTCATTTAAATGCATTAAACAATATAACAATTAAAAACATTTTAGCCATATATGTAATTTTAAACCCTAATAAAGGATTGCTGTTTTGTTTATTAACAGCCAGCACATTTCAATCATAAAAAAAATGTGATTAAAAAATGACTGCATAAAATACTGTGTTTCCTTTAATTTTACAATGAACCCATACGCTGATAAATTAAAATTAACAAACACTCCTAGACCAGTATTAACAATTAGTAAAATACATTTTATTTTAGGTCTGTGGAACAATGTAAAATGACAGATAGATTTTATGACCAGGGTAACCAATGTTTGACAATCAATCAACCCATGTCTGTTTTTTTTTTATATAGTATACTTTGATTGAGCTGCAGGTGAGTGCTGTCATATTTGAATGATATATATAAATTAAGTAAATTAATGGCATATTTTCTTTTTTTGTAAAAGCTGAATTGGCCGTTTATTGGTCAATTTGAATACAGTGTTGTCAGTTACCATCTTGATTGAAAGAACACTCTAAACACCTTAAGCATGCTAACTTGATGAAGTGTTTTATGTCTGAAAAGTATGGGTTTTTTTGTTTGTTTTTTACACTAAAAACATTTTTGCAAAGAAATTGGCAGTTTTTTAAATTAGCCTTGTTACACCCCCACTAGCTGTCATCTAGTCACTTGGTCCTGTTTGTGGTTAGTTTATCTCAGTAGAGCTAAACTCAAAAGCAAGACAATTGCTCAATCCTCACCACCTTTTTTTTTATTTGGGCAGTGGAATGTCCCATTAAGCTTACATTTGTAGCATATTAGAAGACATGTCTCCTAAAGGTGTTCAACATAAAATGTAACCTTTTTAAGGGTGTGGCTTAAATATTTAATCATAATTTTACTGGGACAGCAGGATCAAATCTATTAATACAATTAATACTTTTATTTGGGGTAAAATGGCTGCCAGAGCTCTATTTGTTAACTAGAATTAGAAAATATATTTTCGGCTTGAGGCACTGAAGGTCTGGCACACCCCTTCACCCCGCACTTAGTAATAGCTACATACTTGGTTGTTTTTTTTTAGATACCTGGTGGCATCCTGTTTTTAATTGTTTTAACTGCAGATAACAATCTTACATATTTCAGGGGTATATCCCTAAATAAAGCCTGTGGTAGGTCAGAACATATGCTTGGTATAGTACTAATTCACTCCAAAGTAATACACTATATTTCAGTGATACAAATATCTTACTTTGCTTTGACTTGTCATAGACAAATATGGATTCAGAGATGTTGCATGGCCTAATTGCTACTCATGATTCCATTGTAAACTTGGCAAACAGCATATTTTCCATACTATGTGCCTGCATACAATCCAAATAGCTGTAATATTGTATATATCTCTTGTAATCAGAAAAATCATCTATTGACAGCTTGAACTACTTTACTCTGTCCATCTCATCCATTCTGCCATAATCCCTTATTTGTCACTGCATTTTGACCAGTTATTTCAGCCAACTCTCCCCTCAGTGTCTTCTACACTCGATGATTCTTCATTCACATCGAATTCAACTGTATTTCTCTGTTTCTTATTTTTTCACCCAGTTCTAGCTTGCACTCGTATTCACTATACAGTGTTGTATATTTCTGAATGTGACCCACAGGAGTGATGATAAATGCCACTTTAAAAGGATATGATATTTCATCCCAAAATCACCACAATTTCATTCAAGGACTCAAAGTCCTACTTCCAGAAAGGAACACACTACAGAGGAAAGGTGAGTAAGGAACATGTAAGGGAAAGGGAAATGATGTGAAGTGCACAGGAGGCTTATTTTGAAATGTGCAGGGGGTTTACTGTGAAATGAATAGGGCTTAGTATGAAATGTAGAGTATCAGGACAAAAGATTATACATTAACCTGTGTAATGCTAGGTTGGCAATATCCAGCATAATATATATCACTCTGAATTTAATCAGCAGAAAGATGGTTCTGTAAGAATGTAGGCCCAACGGACAATTGCCTTCATTCCTCTTACCAGCCCACCACCATCTCAATGTACATATAGCAAATTCTAATTCTAATTAATACAGATATAGGGACATTGTTAGTCCAAAATGAAACACTTAGACTATTACAAAAACATGTAGATTATTTACATAGTTTATATGGATATTTATACACAGTGTTTACATAATTCCAAAAATGGTGGAATTCTTGTAGATAAAAAAGGCCATGTCTGGGGCCATGTCTGACTAGCATGATGGCCAGACGTGTTTTTACATAGCTCCAACACTATACCGCATAAACACGGGTTAAACTGCCTTTAAACGAATAGGTAACCCTCCTGTTGTAGCTGTGGATGGACACTACACCTACCTACACTTACCAAGACCTCAACATGGCTCTACGGCCATCTGTGCCCGGCGTTTGGGAGAGGCGGACGATCTCCTGACCCAGCAAGCACACGGCTTGGAGCCTCTCCACAGCCCCGAACCCACCCCCACCTGGACCGGTCGGGGTTATCCCGGTCCCCACTGGGGCACCTCCTAGCTCACAGCTACGAGCCACGACAGTGCACACCGGGCTGCCGGGCTGCCGGGCTGCCGGGCTGCCGTCCTGCCACGTGTTCTCCAAAATGGCCGTCGGAGGAATGTCTGAAGCTAAGCACCCACAGTGTGAAGACCACATAGCTCAGGCCTTTGAGAGGTTCTGGACAAATTTCTGGAGCTCCGTCTGCCCACAAGCAGATGAACCAGTGTTGACAAGTGTTGCCCCCACTGGCCCCCCCAAGACACTGCAACAAACGGCAACTCCCTAAAAGAGGCCTGGTCAAGGCACCAACAGAGCGGTGGCAGAGGAAGAGACAGCGAAGGGCCCCAGCCCCCGACCTGCGGGGATCCGACATACACCCGGACTGTTGTCCATCAAGAGAAACTCCCCTGGAGGCCCTTCCATTACCCAGAAAACTGACTCCCAGAGTGAAAGGAAGTAGGTTGGAGGCAGAACTCGAACCCTGAATCCAGCCACAGCTAAGGACAGGACCCTAGAGACTGTAGTGCTGAACGGTGCTGAAGTCTGGGGTAGAGGGGTGGCTGATCAGGGAGGTCCATACCACTCGCCATTCTGGGGCAGAAGTCTCTATGCAAAGGGTATAGGCTGAATAGCAAGCTCTCTGCCACCCTCTGTGGTTATAGGGCCCACCACCCTGTCACCACACACTTCTCTAACATGTACTTTCTTGTACTCTCAGTCATAGCTAACTTTACTTACCCAGTGGTATCTCTATTCCATGTTAATACCCACAGTTCTATGATCTAGCATATATAACCCACTGTCTGACCACCCAAATAGAATTCTGTTCATAATGTCTATTTTCTAAACAAAAGCGGTGTCACTGAGGTGTTATGCTACCACTGACAACCAACCTCACCGCACATGCTACGTTTTCCTGGCACTGCAGGTCCCCTTTCCCTCCCACCCCCATCCCAAGTTGCTGAAGGGGTTAAAACCCCTTCAGTGACTTACCTGTATCCACGCCGATGTCCCTCGGTGCTGGTTCACGGTCCGCCCACGCTCCTCCTCCGCCGAAGTCATCCTGCGGGGGAGACCTATTGTGCATGCGCGGCCAGCGGCGGGGGAGACCTAATGCGCATGCGCGGCAATGCCGCGCACGCACATTAGACCTCCCCATAGGAAAGCATTGAAAAATGCTTTCAATGCTTTCCTATGGGGATTTCAGCGACGCTGGAGGTCCTCACATAGTGTGAGGACGTCCAGCGACACTATAGCACACTGAATGTGTGCTATAAACCCAGAAGTGCCCTCTAGTGGCTGTCTAGTAGACAGCCACTAGAGGAGGACTTAACCCTGCAACGTAAATATTGCAGTTTATAAAAACTGCAATATTTACAGTTGCAGGGTTAAGGGTAGTGGGAGTTGGCAGTGGGCAGAAGTGGTCTGGGTGCCTGGAGTGTCCCTTTAAAGGCCTAAACATTATGGTCTAGAATAAGGAAATTGCATGGATTATATGGGTAGCAAAAGAAAGAAACAAATAATATAATTTACACGAAAAAATAGATATTTTGCAAAATTAAGTATGAAATACAGTACAATTCAGGGAAAATATCTTCAACTAAGCACCTGAACTCACAGCAGGTAATCTATATTTTAATAGTTGAATAGCTGCTTTCCAATGGTAAGAAAGAGATATCCAGAAGATAGGGTTAAAATACTAAAAATAAAGAGACTGCATTTTAGTAATGGAACCAAAAAATAAGTTGTTAAATATTATAAAATAAGTCAACTTTTGAGCCTGAGAATCCATCCATTTATTCAAATAGCATGAGGAACTGTCTAACCATCTTGATAATATTCCCATTACTCTTAGAAATGTTCCCCAGTTGTCCTGTGCCCGTTAATCCAGAAAATGTATTAATTCAGTGTGATAATCTGGCGTTGAAATAAAAACTCAGTCACATAGATGTGAGTTTATTTTGTCTTACTATCATGCTATTTTCATGAAATAGTTTGGGGAAAAAAACAATAAAACTTTTTAACTATTTTTCCAGAGATTCTGCTCATCCTGTAACTGTCTTTGCAGAGAGATACGGTGTCCACATGCTTTTCTACAACACTGCTTACTTAACCTTGTGATCACAAGACTTCTGAAGAATCCAACACTCACATGCATTCTCACCCAGACACACACTAATATGCATGCACTCACATACATACTCACACAAACACACACTGATATGCATGCACTCACATAAATACTGACCCAGACACATACTGATATGTATGCACTCAAATACATTCATTCATGAACTCAGTTTCACTAACTTACGTTCATACATTGAGACATGTTTGCACACACTCTGACTCAAAAGCACATCCATACTAGTATACTCACTTCCAAACTGTATGTTTATATCTATGCGTATGAATATAATAATTCTACAGAGATTATTTACCTGGAAATTCCCAGTTCCTGTAAACTAATAAGTAAATTAATCCCACCAAATACCATGTTCCTTGTTTGATACTCATTTGTGTGTGTGAGTGAGTTAGTTCATGACTGCATGTATGACTGCATCGCAGACCTGTGTCTCGATAATGTGAGCCTGAGATGCTCTCTGAGTGCTCGTTTTACCATGTCCTCTCCCTCTTGTGAATCCTTTCTGTCAGAGCATTGCCATGGGTTATTACGGTAGCATTCCAACACTGCACTGTACGAGGCCTCACAAGAAAAGTGTGGGCACCTTGCAGAGGGCCAAGCAGGAGATTGTGCAGTGCCACATCAGGGAATGTAACGTCCCTTCTGCAAAGCCGCAGGGAGGGGGAGTAACATTAAGTAAAGCCCCCCAAAATTTAAAAATTTAAACTGTTCTTCTTTTATCCCCACAACACAGCCCCTTATTAGCCCACAAATTTACCCACACACTGTGTTCACTATATACACACACAGCATCCACAACACACACACTAAATACACTTTACACACAGTGCTTATACTATACACAATGCAAAACACTATACAAACACATACCCTGCACCCACTACACACACTGATCCCCTATACAGCCAATCACCACATCCCAATTAATCATTAATACATATACACTACAGTCCCCAAACACACACATTACATCCTCTATAAAACCTTTACATTGATTAGTAGTGGGATGGGTGTTGGATCTTGTAAGTGAAATCTGTTCTGGCCCTTTGGGCTGCCCTAAAGATACCACCCCTATCTGCCAGTGCTTGCAGACACTATCCTTCTCACCAGCAGCACTTTAAACAAATGGTGCACTGTGTTTTCTGAGAAAGGAGTGTATGTATGTAAATATTGTTTTGGGAGGTTGAATGGAAATCTTGGGTGAGTTCCCACACTTTTTACCCAGGAGTTGACAATTGATTTAATAACTTATCTAACTCCTCGATGACAGAGATTTGAGCATTGACACTGCAGGGGCATAATCTATGCACCAAAACTGCTTCAGTAAATTGTATTGTTGCTTATAGTATCCTTTTTCTGTAGCCATTTACCACAGAAGCAATGCTAGTTTTACTTTTATCCCTATGGCTTTCTAAAATCTCCAAATGTTTCATTTATTCATAAAAGCAGTTGTACACACAAGAATCCCTTTAAAATGTGTGTGACTATTAGAGGAAGGTTGGTTGCTTTTAGAGTTAACAGTTATAACAAATGGTCCCGTGGTCCAATGGTCAAATGGTCCAATGGTCGATGTTGATCATCATAACTACTATAGTACATTTCAACACTTGTCAATTAATAGAGTTTTGAGCCTGTCAGCAACTTCTTTAACCCCTTAAATGGACACTATAGTCCATTAGCTTAATGAAGCAGTTTTGGAGTATAGAATTTTAGCTTAATGAAGCAGTTTTGGAGTATAGAACATGACCCTGCAGCCTCACTGCTCAATCCTCTGCCATTTAGGAGTTACATCCCTTTGTTTATGAACCCTAGTCACACCTCCCTGCATGTGACTTGCACAGCCTTCCATAAACACTTCCTGTGAAGAGAGCCCTATTAAGGCTTTCTTTATTGCAAGTTCTGATTAATTAAGATTTTCTTATCCCCTGCTATCTTAATAGCTTGGTAGACCCAGCAAGAGCCTCCTGTATGTGATTAAAGTTCAATTTAGAGATTGAGATACAACTATTTAAGGTAAATTACATCTGTTTGAAAGTGAAACCAGTTTTTTTTCATGCAGGCTCTGTCAATCATAGCCAGGGGAGGTGTGGCTAGGGCTGCATAAACAGAAACAAAGTGATTTAACTCCTAAATGACAGTGAATTGAGCAGTGAAATTGCAGGGGAATGATCTATACACTAAAACTGCTTTATTTAGCTAAAGTAATTTAGGTGACTACAGTGTTCCTTTAATGCACAATTTCTCATTTGTTCCAAAAATCTTTGAATATAGCTAAATAAAATTGTGAGTTGTTTGTAAAGATAATCAGATCTCTGAATATTTATATATTTTTATTGCAAAGGACTTCATTCATCAGCTTGCTACTTTTTTTTCTTTTATAAAATTGTCTGCACAGCCATTGTCAGCCAGGTGACATCATGCTGGGACAACACATTTCTCCGAAGCGTATTCAGTAATAAGTGATACTAGCTAAATCATAAGTGATGTTCAATAACTTAAACAAAAAGTTCCAAAAACAAGAGTACACTATGAAAGAAGACATGGTGGAATGTAAAGATAATTTTTCAACAATAAGACACATACTCGATTTTTGCATGGCACGTGCATTTTGTTAATCTGACGACAATCTGCCCACATTTTGTTTGACATTCTTTAAGTATAAACTTATTTTTCAATAAAATGATAATAAACATGTAATAAAATTTAACCGTGAAGCCAAGTTCTAAAGATGCTTAATGTTCCTTCATAATGCTGTCTGCTGTTGGTATTTTCAGATTAATTATGTCACTATATCTGTATTTATGGGGAAAATGGACAAAGACTGTCCAGATGGAAATTGTGTCGAGTCCACTTGGAATGGAATAAAGACAGCGGTTATAAAACATTTTGGTGTTGCAGATTTTTAATGGTTTTTTTTCTTTCGTTTTAGTGTTAGATGGCTATAATACAGGCTCTTGGTGTTAAAACATATTTGAGTTCTTTCTCCTGAATTATTAATAGCCTGATGCAGAAATAAAAGCCTATTAAAATGTTACAATGTTAAGAAAAAAAATTTTTTTTCAAAAAATCTGTTCTAAAATTTGAAGATGCAATGTCACTTGTGATGCCATGACCTTTTTTTAAGGACAGAATTCACAACTTCTGATCATTACTAATTTAATACAATCATCTCAAGGAGGTTTTAATGTGACTCCCTGTATAATACAGTGTGTCACTTCGTCTTGTAATATGATTTCAGTCTATATAATTATACTGCAACAGCATACTGCCTCCAGGTAAAATGGACCAACTGGGCTAAAATATGGAGCATGAACATCAGGTTCTGTCAGCTGCTATAGTTACTGATCTTTTAAAATATTGAAGCAATGGATGTATATTAAACAATCTAGAACTACTGCCATTTTTAGGCGAAAGAGAAATCTCAAGATGATATCACCAGATGATTTGCAACGCAGTACTGGCTTAAATTACTGACACTTTAATCCCTTATGAACAAACGTTTAAGCAGATCATTTTAAATCATGAAACAAATACCATGTGATTGATTGGTCTTGGGGAGATTTATTTATTTTTTATTTTTTATATTTAAATAGTTACTTTTGCATTTCATTTGGAGCACCAACACTGCCTATACCAACACATATCCTTAGACGGGGATTATACCGTCCACGCGAAATACAGCAGAGCTCTTAGATAGCTCAATCAAATGTGAGTGGTTCCTATATAGCTGCTATTTGTGTGGTTTGTACCTTATCATACTGTACTGCATCATTATTGTCATTTTTATTATTCTGAGGTTCAAAGTACTGTACCCTTTGAAGATTCATGCACGTATAAATTTTGGGTGCAGTATACACCATACATCTTTTTTATCTTCTTAATTTACAAGGTTTTGGGAATCCTTGTATTGTGTACTGCAGCCCTCACCAAAAATTAATTGTACTATAGTGAGAACCTATTATCCTTGTTTCCTTCTAAGATTTATCAAAGGGTTGCTTGCTAAACAAAATGGTGTAAAGTACTAAAAGTGGGACAACCACCATGGAAACCAATGGAACCAGCAGGCACATTCCATTGGTGACACCTCCACTTCTAATCACCGTATTTGCTTTACTTTTCAGAACATGACACTTTAAATAAGTCTCCCCCACTGCATTGGATTATTAATTATTTACACTATGTGAACGGAGACAATCCGAAGGGCAAGTTTTTGCCTGATTGTGTTCTTCTCATTTTGTTTTGACAAGTTTGCATATTGCTAGGGTCTCTTTAAGACTGATAGGTAATCCCAATATGGACACATTGTTCATAGAAGATTCTAAACTAGAAATCAGTGACAAGACTGAAGAAGCTGGTAACATCGATCCTAATAAGAATTTTGGTTCTGGACTGTCTTTCATAATGTGATTTTACTGAAATACGACTTTTGACATCGGCATATCCCCAAACCCAAATTACACCACCTTCACTGCATCAGTCACGCAGAAACCTCCACTGTCTTTATCTACAGCAATTCAGTCACCCCCTGATTTCTCATCACCCCTCTTGACTCATGTCTCTAACTGCCTCTCTGCTGTTTCCAATTGGATGGCTGCTTGTTTCCTGAAACTCAATATGTCCAAAACAGAACTTCTGGTCTTCCCTCCCTCCTGTACACACTGACCTGTGCTAAAGCAGCAGCAATGTGGAGGATAGAGAGTAGTGTGTGACATTGTGTGGATTTAAAACGGGCAGCCTAATCTAAAAAAAAATCTTTAAAGGACTCCTGAAATAAATTGGTCTATTCCTGGGTACAAAATTATACTACTAAGAGAGTCAAAAAATGCTGATTCTTCCTTTTTTGAAGATGTCAGGATTTAAGGAACTAGATAGGCT
This sequence comes from Pelobates cultripes, assembly GCA_933207985.1. Classification (NCBI taxonomy): domain Eukaryota; kingdom Metazoa; phylum Chordata; class Amphibia; order Anura; family Pelobatidae; genus Pelobates; species Pelobates cultripes. The sequence goes on along the minus strand of OW240922.1, from coordinate 98,454,566 downwards.
TCTGCTCCTTTCAGAAACTGGCCAATATGCGTACTTAATTTGGAACACAACAATGCATGTCATCATAATGATATATATGCTAGACAAAAAATGATATATATATATTTTTATTCATACAAAGTGCCATCATAAATCACGTACTACCTACTTGCTGAAAGAAGGGATCTGCAAGCATCTTGTAAAATCTTTTCCAGTTCAACACGCAAAAGAATTTAACAGTTTTAGCTAGTCTCGAAGCTTTAAACATTACATATTAGTGAGCATTTTAAGGAGAACAAAAGACTCAATCTACCTTTAAATCTCAGTGAAGAAGGAATACCATGGACTTTACATTACTCCAGAGCAGGAGGCTATAAAAATCATGTCTTATAATTTCACATTAGTTATCATCTGACATAACACACTAATGGCAGACACTAGAACATAATCTTTATTTATGTGATCTCCAAACTCTGTCTGAGCTCATAAGAACGGACAGCTCCCAAATGTTACACAGCTCCAACAAGTCGATCAATTTTAACATTTTCATTGGTGAGTTTATTGGAGCACAAAGAGATCATTGTGTAGCTGGTCACAGAGTTTTCCTCTGGAATATAACAGAATATATCAGTGTAAAGTAAGGAGAAATACAAATATGTAGCACATTACTTTCTTCTCAATATCAAAACTTAAAGAATATAGGCTTTTGTTTTATCCTTCTTTTTAAAGCAGTTTGGGCGAATGAATGAAATAGTAGTCCGACTCACTCCTGTCCACACTATATGTCTCTGTACACAATGTGTAACTATATTTTATCGATCTGTCTCTGCATTACTCAAACTATATATGACTGTGTCTGCTTTACTCCAGTACTCTGTATTACTAGGGCTGTACATCACTGCTTCTATATCACTCTGATTATAACTGACTGTCTCTGTCTTATTCCACCATACCTGACTGTCTCTACATCACTCTTCTAGGGCAATTATCAATTTAGTAAATAATCCTGACAGGAACAGTGGGAAGGTCAGGTATAATCTAAATAATGTTAATAATGCTAAGACACTCAGGTACAATCTGAGTAATAAAGAGATTGCCAGGTATACAGTAATAATGCAAAATGTAAGGTAATATATCTGGATGTCTCTGTATTATTCAGCCTATACATGTATGTCAATCTATTCATGAGTCAGACTATTCCTAGCTGTAGCCAAAATATAGTACAATGCTATAGATGTCTCTGTATTGTTCAGTAAATAATCTATATTACTCTAAATTACTTCCTTTTCTTTGTATTTAGAAAGATTGATATTGATATGCATGAAATATACTCAGTGCATTTAGTAGCACAGACTCTGCAACATAAGAATAAGGCCTTGTGCTTTTAAAATGAAACTCTGTGACAGAAGTAATGGTTTCTATAATTTAAGAATATCAGAATTAGGTTGGGTTTTATGCTTTAAAAAAGATGTCCTTTAGTATAGAAGGGACAAGTTCTATACTTTTAGAACGATAATGTCTATTAAAGAAGTGAAGGGTTAGAACTTTTAGAACAATTTACTTCTAAATTTTAGAAATACAAACTTTGTTATATAATGGCACGTTGTACATATTTATAAAGACTGGCTCCATTATATAATGGATAGTTTCAATACCAACTTAGAACGATATACTCTGTTGTATAAACATCAGCTCCTGCGGTTTTAGAACTCCACTAGACTCCACTAGACGTGCTTCGAAAAATTAACTCTGTAGCCCAAGGCATGGTCTGTATGCTTTCAAAAAGCTGGACTATGCTAGACATAACCATATAAATCATTTTATCTGAATTTATGTGCTTCTCTAATATTACCTGGGAAATAATAGTCGAACACCTTGACAACAGCAGGTTTCAGATTCATCACCACAAGATTTTGCACTATGTCTATGGAATAAGTTTGCACTATGTTGGTTAGCTGAGGGAAGAAGGGAGATTTAATTTAATATAAGGAAGGGGGTCGTTGAATTATATAGTTATTTTTTTTTCTTGTTTAACTCTTCTAAGAATATATATTTACCCTGAAGAAAAAACAAAATAAAAACATCAACAGCCACTAAAGGCATAAAATAAAGTAATTATGCACGTTCAAATATAATATTATATCATACTGTGAAAATGTATTGATTACAAATAGTATCATATTGCAATATGACAGGTATATGTAAATGGTCATGTAACAATGTGACCTGTAATTGTATTAGGCATTTAGAAATAGAATTAAATAGATATAAGATCTTATGTATGAATAGAATCACTTAACCTTTTCATATAAATAAACTTAACAACTACACACACATGTACCAAGAGAATCATGTGGTGAATTGACCTGTGTGTACATTTGCCTTAGACCTTCTGGTTGGTCTTTGAAAGACAGAAGTCCATTTTCTGCATATATACTTGTGAAAAGATGACATGATGGTTTTTGACGAGTGATGAAGGGAGAAAGGATAGAAATAATGGATGAAATCAATTACAAATGCAAAAAAAAAGTACTTAACCCCTTCAGGACGGAGTCAATAGTGCACGTTCTGATCAAAACAAAGCGTAAACAAAAACTGGAATCTGCGCTATATGTCTGTTCAACCGTAATTCACTGCTGTCACATTAAGTGCACCCACACTTATTATATATAATTTTGTTCAGGAGAAACAGGGCTTTAATTTATCATTAACTATTCATATATGGAGCATAATTTATTATGAATAAAATTAAAAAAAAATGTGAGAAAATAGGATTTTCTTTTAAATTTGTATTTCCATCTGACATTTTAGCTGTGAACGTCATAATAGGTTTTATGGTGTTTTGGAAAGTTACAGGGTCAAATATAGAACGTTCCATTTTAAAATTGAAATTTTCCAGATTAGTAATGTTACCTTTGAGACGGTGTGGTAGCCCAGGAATGAGAATTACCCCCATAATGGCATACCATTCGAAAAAGTAGACAACCTAAGGTATTGACAGTGGCGTATGTTTAGTCTTTTTTAGTAGCCACTTAGTCACAAACACCGGCCAAAGTTAGCATTCATATTTGTTTTTGTGTGAAAAAAGCAAAAAACAAATATTTGGCCAGTGTTTGTGACTAAGTGGCTACTAAGAAAGACTGGACATACCCCACTTGCAATACCTTGGGTTGTCTACTTTTGCAAATGGTATGCCATCATGCGGGTAATTCTCATTCCTGGGCTACCATACGCTCTCAAAGGCAACATAACCAATCTGGAAAATTTCAATGTCAAAAAAATGAAATGCAAGCCTTATATGTGACTCTCTAACTTTCCAAAACACCATAAAACCTGTACATGGGGGGTACTGTTATTCTCGGGAGACTTCACTAAACACAAATATTAGTGTTTTAACCCCTTAAGGACCAAACTTCTGGAATAAAAGGGAATCATTACATGTCACACATGTCCTGTGTCCTTAAGGGGTTAAAACAGTAAAACATATTACAACAATAATATAGTACATAAAAGTGCCTTTGGTTTGTAAAAATGCAAAAAATGTCACTTTTACTTAAAATATCATCGTTGTAATACAATTTACCAGTTTGAAACACTAATATTTGAGTTCAGCGAAGTCTCCCGAGTAAAACAGTACCCCCTATGTACAGGTTTTATGGTGTCTTGGAGAGTTACAGGGTCAAATATAGTGCTTGCAAATTAAATTCTCTTTCTCCCTGTGTTGTCAGGCATGTCAATCAAATTTTTATTAATCAAATCACATAATTATGTGTAGAAGATTACTTAAATATACATGTAGAATTTTAATATATATGCATTTATAGGTATTTCAATTCTACGTGTATACTAATGTAATCTTTTATGTAAATATATGTATTTATCTATATATATATATATATATATATTTGCAGTTATTTGTATTTTATATATAGATAGATAGATATAGAATATCATTCTAAGTGTATTTTGTTACCAATATATATGTACTAATAACAAAATACAGTTAGAATGAAATTACATATGAATATATAATTTATATTAAATTTTGTTTCAATATTTTATTTATTTTATTTTATTTATTTATTATTGTAATTATACGTATATACATATAATATATGTGTATATATCAATTATATATATATAATCTATATATATATAGATTATATATATGTAACGTCATTCTAAGTGTATTTTAATACTTATATATGTACCTTTATTAATATTAAAATACACTTTGTATGATGTTACATATTTATAATATGTATATATATTATATCTATAATATATATATACATATATTATATATATATATATATATATAAATACATTTCTATTTTAATTTTACACATGTCTAATATATTTTTTGAATGCTTCCCACCAGCAGGGGGACTGTCTGACAGCCCAGACAGTCCCCCTGCTGGCAGATCCACAGCCAGCTATAGGGGGCCCTGCGATCACATGGCCTCCAGGTGCCTCATTTGCCATGGGAGGGCTGCCTGGGCTGTCAGGCAGCCCTCCAGAAGAGGATCGCGGCGGAGGTAAGTCCACCGAACCTCCTGGGGCTGCAAGCCGTTACGGCATTCTATGCCGCCGCAACGGCTTTAAAGCCCTTTTAATGCGGGACGGCACAGAACGCTGTAACGGCGTTAAGGGGTTAAAAAACAGATCTAAACAGAAAGGACACATCACCATTTTAATAATTTTAAAATGCCACAGTATGGCTGTATTGAGTGCAGTCCATAATCAATTTACCAAATGCTGGCGAGAAAGATTGTATTTTTAATTAAATAAATTACATATATGTATATACAGTATCTCACAAAAGTTAGTACTGTGATAGAATTTATCTTGATTCCAAGGCTCAAGCGTACACTCCTCACATTGTTGTAAATATTTTATTATATCTTTTCATGTGACAACACTGAAGAGATGACACTCTGCTACAATGTAAAGTGGTAAGTGTACAGACTGTATAACAGTGTAAATTTGCTGTCCACTCAAAATAACTCAACACACCATTAATGTCTAAACCATTGGCAACAAAAGTGAGTACACCCCATCACCAAAAGCACCTTAAAAGACATTTATTGCCACAGTGCAACTTCTAACCTTTTTGGACTATTGTATATGTATTACTAACTATTTTGTTTGCACTATATATATGTCTTATCTATATGCTTTTTACTATCTGTAGTCCACATTGATATACTTTGGCGCAGCCTTGCATTACTGTTGGTTTCCATTCTTATGCTAGAGGGTTAGAGGGTTACCCTCTGCTAGGCCGCTGCCTATTCACTTTTTATTATTAGCACTGACCTCTTATTTTTTGCAATTTATTTTTTACAACCGGCAGCACTCATCCGTCTATTTCCCAAAGACAACCTCTTGATATGGCGCTGAGCACGTGCACTCATCTTCTTTGGTCAACCATGGCAAGGCCTGTTCTGAGTGGAATCTGTTCAGTGAAACCGTGTTTAGTCTTGCCCACCATGCTGCAGCTCAGTTTAAGGGTCTTGGTAATCTTCTTATAGCCTAGGCCATTTTTATGTAGAGCAACAATTCTTTTTTTCAGATCCTCAGAGTTCTTTGCCATGAGGTGCCATGTTGAAGTTCCAGTGACCAGTGTGAGAAAGTGTGAGAGCGATAACACCAAATTTAACACACCTGCTCCCCATTCCACCTGAGACCTTGTACCACTAATGAGTCACATGACACCGGGAAGGGAAAATGGCTAATTGGGCCCAATTTTGACATTTCCACTTAGCGGTGTACTCACTTTTGTTGCCAAGAGTTTAGACATTAATGGCTCTGTGTTGAGTTATTTTGAGGGGACAGCACATTTACACTGTTATACAGGCTGTACACTACTTTACATTGTAGCAGTGTATAATTTCTTCAGTGTTGTCACATGAAAAGATATAATAAAAAATTTACAAAAATGTGAAAGGTGTACTTACGTTTGTGAGATACTGTGTATATATATAGGTATATATCTACCTTTAATGTGCAACATGTTATAAGTTGTATGTACAAATGTCTCCACTGGGACTATCAAAATTCAGAAACACACTTTTTGTGTTTTAACATTTATATATGGTGAAGCTTGATATAAAATATTGCACACTTTGTACCCTCATTTTTATGGTAACCCCAGAGATAGTGGGATTGTTTTTATTTGTTCACACTATGCTCACCTTTTCTAGATAAATAGTAACAGAATTTGGCGTTATGCTGACCTTCTTCACCTCAGGCATGTTTTGAAGCTAATGAAAAAAAAAAAAAGATATTTTAAGGTTAACTTATGATCTTCTACATAGTTTTTGAAAAACATGCACATAATCCATGAATTTATATGCTCTTAATGAGCACAGATTGTAAGTTTTTTGTGGAATTATTGAATTGCAGGTTTCAAATATAAAATTCACTTTATTAAATACAACTAATAAAAACAATAATAAAAACATCCAGAAACGATTTTAACTTAGCCAGCTTCTTCTGTCTGGTAGTGATAATTCTTGATCATTCAAATATAGTGTTAATTTGTCAGCTGTGGACATATTTGTTCCACTCCCACTACTTCAGACAGCATACCAAATTCCAATCCTCTATTTCACCCATTATCCATCATGAAGTAATGTCCTGCATTTGTTCTATTTCCTCCTTGTGTGTGCTCAATCATCTAGACGTGGCATCTTATCACTCATGCTTTCCATAGCATACCTTCCATTCACTGGGTCTTTAGCATACTCATTTCCTTATTATTATGCACAAGTCCAAAATATAAGTAATAAAACTCCCAGTATTGTATTTCCTTCCGAACATGCATACATATTTTAACAACTATAAAGATGGGTTTAATAACGGTTATTTTATGCAAATTAAGGGGAACAGGCATGGGAACTAAGTTCGCTGACAGTTATACAAATGCATTTATGGCATATTGGGGGTAGAGTTGAGCAAACCCAAACAGCAAAGTTTGGTTTCGTACCGAACATTACGTTTTTTTGAGCCCGGACCTGAACACGGACATATCACTGTATGTTCGAGATGGAGTTCGGTGTTTGGCGATTTAATGACGCGTTTTGAAAGGCTGCAGGGCAGCCAATCAACAAACGTTTGACTCGTGTGCCCTTAGAAGCCATCACAGCCATGCTTACTAATGGCATGGCTGTGATTGGCTAGTGCAGCATGTGACCCAGCCTCTATATAAGCTGGTTACTTAGTATTGTTCAATTATGCCCCTACTCGCTATACCGCAAGTAGGGGCATTTCTATTAAACAGTGAGCAGCCTGTGGTTGCTCACTGTTAAAAAAAAAAAAAAACATTCCCCCCTCCTGAGCCACCACCTGCGATGCGCGAGTAGGGGCTTTTAAACTAAAGGATGGACCTATTGCCCCCCCAGCCCCTCCCCTGAGCGGGGGGTGGGGGCCCTAAATACCAATAGGGGGGGACCTATTGTCCCCCCTGCACCCCACCCCTGAGCCATGGCTGGGGGCCCTAAATATCAATAATACCCCCCCAAATTTAACCCCTACCCCCCTCATCCTAAAAATAATTATCTAACCCTTATCTAAATACCTGTAAAAAAAAATAGACTTACCATTTGATGTCTTCTTTCTTCTAAACTCTTCTTTTTTCAGCCCCAAAAAGGCCAAATAAAAATCCATAATCGACGCACTTTAAAAAATAAATTAAAAAAAAACGGGCGCAAAAATAAATAAATCAATTTTTACCCATGGAGGGCTCGGCACAGACTGAGCTCTGCAGGGTGGGGGAAGGCCTATAAAGCCTTGCCTTGCCCTGCAATTATGCTCAGAGCACTGTGATTGGTGGGTTTAAGTCATCCAATCAGAGTGCTCTGACAGGTAAATGAAGAGACTGACAGGTAAGTCTCTACATTTACCTGTCACAGCACTCTAATTGGTTGGCTTGAAATCCACCAATCAGAGTGCTCTGTGTCATTTTACACAGCGTTGGAAAATTACAAAGAATTTTGCTAAGAATAGTTGAAATGTACAATCAGTCAAACATATATTTCTTTATATTTGTGTTTAGGTTCAACTGATTGTATATATAACTGTATATTATTCCTCCCTTATTTTATTAGAGCATATGTTTTTGTGGGACTCTAAATTAATTACTTATAATTTGGACAAGTACAATAATAAAGATATGAGTGTGCTCGAGAACCGGCGTATGGAACTTTTTTTTTTGAGAAGTTAAGAGCTGCTGCACTTTTTTTTGTAAAAGAAGAAACAAGAGTAAAATAATTCTGGATATAACAAGATAATTCCAACAGTAAGGCCCCCACTGAGACATTATAAGACTTTAAGAAAAGAGTGCCATGACTTGAGATATTGGCTAAACAATTAAGAGCTGCTGGCTAAAAAGCATCTATGTAGGCAGCCAGATATATTGGGGACTCAGATGCTCAGCTCAATCCAAAACCTTAATTCAACCAATACCCTGCAAAGGTAGAGCACAGTTCTGCTTCAAGGTGGCATATCAGAGGGCAGTGCACCAGGATGCAGGTGGGTAGGTTGGATCTTCTGTCTTCTTTGTGTTCCCCCACAGTGCCGGTCCAGGGGGAGTAACAGGGCACTAATTGGACACCATAGGGGCTCTGGAAACTCCAGAGCGGGAGATCATCTGCCTCTCCTGCTCCAAACATACAAAAGGACCCAACTGTGAAACAAGAATGCCAGTAAACGGCATTTAGTTGAGTCCCGGTACTCCGCTCAGGTAAGGGAGCACAAGAGGCACTGTTAGAGTTGAGCAGGGTGCAAGATTGGCCAAATATATAGATATAAATGCCCTAATAGTGAGGAGCTCATGTGAAGTGTCAGGTCCCGCCCCTAGCGAATAGAACTTATGATATGGAACATGTGAGTAATAAAATGCCATGTCTGGATGATGGAATGCAAGTCAGAAGGCAATTGAATGCATGTAGGGCATTACCTCACATCTCAGATCACAGATGAGGTTTGGAATGTGGCATTCTTCCAGAAGTAGAGGAAGTAGAACACACGCGACCACAGCTGACAGCAATTAATACATGATGATGACCAAGGATTATCACTACCTGACTGAAGAAGTTGGATATGCGAAAAACTTTTCTGGATGGTTTTATTTTTAATAGTTGTATTTAATTATGTGTAATTTATCTCTGGTATATGTGAGTGTTTCATTTTTGTATCTGTTTTCCATGTGGTTTAAGGGTTCTACACTATGTTTGTACTGCTATTTCTTTTCAGAATATATATATATAAGGTATACATGTTGAATATTTTATAAGACTTGACATTCAGATAAGTGTTGTTAAAATTTAATTATGTTATGTTGTGCACATTTCATTACATAGATGTGTTATAAAGGCATGTAGCACTCCACTGAATATTGTTTTGTTGAGTGGAAAACAAGAGTTGTTGGATTTTGGTTGTGTGTTTTTGGAAACTACACATATCAGTGTGTTAACAGCTGACATTAAAAATGAATCACTTCTCAGTTATTTAACTTTTTTCTTCATTTTTAGCACTTTATTTTTTGTTAATTCAAAACATTGAAAATCATCTGTAACTTGTGTTAAAAAAATTTCATATGATGCTATGCATTCATTTAAATGTGTATTAAATAATTAGCAATCCATAGCATAGCTCAGTTCAGTTCTTTCCTAGCACAGCATCGGTTATATTTATCTTCCTCTCTCTAACCTATCTCTGTGCTGAGTGACAGTTGCAAATTGCAGAGCTAATAATGATTGACAGGGAGCCAAGATGGAATCGTTTAGTTCCAGGACAAACTTAAATACAGTGACATGGATTTGTCAATTAATTAATAAATTACCTTTTATATTTCAGACCTGACAAACACATATTTGTTAAATGTAGGGATAAGATAACATAATATATGAAGTACTGAGATGTGAAGGCTCTGTTTTAACAATTCTCCATCACAGAAGATTTTGCCTTTTAGGAAATAATGCAAATATTTATTGAGGGATTTACCAATGCAGCTGTGTCCTCACCAGGGCTGAATCCTGATAGCAATTCCACTTGTATGAGAACCATATTAGAAGCATTTCGACTCCCAGTGTAACTGCAACAAGAGACATGAATACAATCTAATAATATACTTTCTAGAGCAGAAACGCTGAATGCTCAAAACTCATTTGGGACTGGTTACATCTGCTCTCCAGACCCATATTCAGTATTTTCAAAAATATGTAGATGTTAAATATAGGGAATAATGGAACGTAATATTACAAATTCTTGGAGGTGAGGATACCATGTTAAAATATTTGATAAACTGAAAACAGAAAAACAAACACTGACAGCAACTAAGTTGTATTAACCCACTTATCTGCACATTTTAAATCTCAATCCACAGTGACAGTTTTATAGTAATTTAGGTTAAAACAAATACTTGTGTGCATCAAGCACAAACTTTAACACATCTCAGTGTCTGGTTCATCAATTTGAACAGAGTTCCTATTAGCCAGCCTAGAACTGTAGTTCTGGGCTGTCTTATGATACCACATGAAGCTGCTAATGGCACCCTATGACAGTGCACATAGAGATTTAAGGCACCATTAATACTGCAAATCACTGAAGTGGTAATGGTGTTTGGAGTAACCTTTTTAATATACCAACAGATATACAAGAAAGAGTACAGCACCATTATAATTCAATTTATTCCAGTGCAGGTTATTACAGGAACAGTATTCTCCAATAGTTAAAGGAACACTATAGTCACCTAAATTACTTTAGCTAAATAAAGCAGTTTTAGTGTATAGATCATTCCCCTGCAAGTTCACTGCTCAATTCACTGTCATTTAGGAGTTAAATCACGTTGTTTCTGCTTATGCAGCCCTAGCCACACCTCCCCTGGCTATGATTGACAGAAAAAAAACTGATTGAAAAAAAAATGGTTTCACTTTCAAACAGATGTAATTTACCTTAAATAATTGTTTCTCAATCTCTAAATTGAACTTTAATCACATACAGGAGGCTCTTGCAAGGTCTAGCAGGCTATTAACATAGCAGGGGATAAGAAAATCTTAATTAAACAGAACTTGCAATAAAGAAAGCCTAAATAGGGCTCTCTTTACAGGAAGTGTTTATGGAAGGCTGTGCAAGTCACATGCTTGGAGGTGTGACTAGGGTTCATAAACAAAGGGATTTAACTCCTAAATGGCAGAGGATTGAGCAGTGAGGCTGCAGGGGCATGTTCTATACACCAAAACTGCTTCATTAAGCTAAGGTTGTTCAGGTGACTATAGTGTCCCTTTAATCCTTTGTCTACACAGCATGGATAAATAAACAATAATCAGTCTGTTTATAAGGAAAAAGAGACAAACATGCAGTGCAAATAGGAACTGGTCATAGAAGTGACAATTATATCAACATTTTTATAATAAGGGCATTACCTGACTAATATAGCAAGACGTAATTGCTCTAGACCCTGGCTGTTGCACTGTGTGTGATAAACAGCGACTTTGAGGTCAAACGTCAAGTGACTGGCTTTTGGATACATGTTGTATTTCAGGACACTCTGTAAGATAATTGAAAGCAGATATCAGGGGAAAAGAGAGGTCTTCAGAATTGTATTAAATATAGGACCCAGTGTCCTTTCATGGCTACAGTCATATAAGTAATGGTCTATGATTCTCCTTAAATATCAGGATATCCAGAACTCGAGCATTCAATAAATACTGAGTCGTGGTCATTCTGGACTCAAAGGACAATTTAAACCATGCAAAATTCAACAAATGGCATTGTATTTTTAATGTAAAAAATAAACAACAGAGTATGGAAACCAAATGAGGATGATACAAAAATAGATGTATTCCCACCTTAATGTAGACACAACCGTAGCCCGTGACAATTAAAGAATATTCTCCGGGTACACGTGGCAGAGTTTCACTCTGCTGTAAAAGCCGGTTCTGTGAATTCACTTGGAACCGTTTTTGAAATCCTTTCTTATCAGACACATTCACCAGCACATTCATTTGGTCCCTAAATGTGACCCGTAAGTATTTGGACAGTGCCTGAATGGCCACAACTGTATCCTGTGATGGGAGGTAGAAAAGAAGGAGATGATTTGCACATGTATCCCTAAAACTGCAATTAAAATACAAAGGATGAAAAAAGGAAAACAAGTGGCTATAACGCACATTTCTGCTGTGAAATGTATTATATATAATGTTTATATTTGTGTCTGAATTGTCTCTTCCCATTTATTTTTTCATTTATGGGCAAGACTCCACTCTGTTACCTGTGTGGATGAGAAGCCTCCACTGGGGTTTTGCTGTTTGATTAACCACCGCACAATGCGTGATGCTTTCTCAATATCTTCTGTAGTCACATCAGAACCTGAGACCAAAGCCAGTAGAATATAAGAGCTTAACTCCACACTGGCTGACACTCCACCTTCCGATCCTGAAGACTGCAGTGCGTACTCCCAGTGTGTCTCATCAACTAAGGGCATGTAGATTAATTATTGCTTTGCATCATCAAAGATTAATGTTGTTATTTTACGATAGTATTATTGCAATTATTATTATGATACTTTATTTTAAAAAGCACCAACACATTCCACATCAATGTCTTTTTACATGGTATAAGTAGAAAGAAAAAGATACAATACATCTAAGAGACATCATAAAATTTGACAACCAAACACAGGAGTTGACGGTCCTATTCCTTAGGGAACATACAATCGAGATGGATAGGAGGGGTGAGAAAGTGGAAGCGTTGGCTGCAATAGGGAGGATGATGTTAAGTTAAATGTGAACATCTACTGAATAAGTGGAATGCGTTAGTTACTGAGCTGAGTGTAGGCTTAATTGAACAGGAGTGTCTCTAGGGAGCATTTCAAGTAAGACAGAATAGGGGAAAGTGTGGGGAAGTATATTCCAAAAGGTTGGTGTCGCAGGAGAGAAGTCCTGCAGTCTAGCACGGGAAGTGGTTATAAAAGAAGAATCAAGGAGCAGGTCATTGTTAGATCTAAGAGGGTATAATACTAATGTATATTTATATGTATTACATTATTAATGTACATATATAAGCTATATGCAACTATATTAACTAAATTAAGGCAGATGCTAAAGTACGCTTGTGAATGAAATAATCACTAAGAAAATGTATATATTTTAATAATTTGTCGCAAAAACCCCCCACAATTATAACAAATAAAAATAAGTTATATTTTATACATGATTCCAATGACATGCACAATTCAAAATAATTCAAAACTTGCAAAAATGTAATATCTTGATTTGTCATTATTGTGAATTGTATCCAAAATTAAATATAAAATTGAATATGTAGAGAGCCATGCAAGTGCAAATAAAAATGTATGAATTATATATTGTTTTCATTATTTTTATTATATAACTTACATTCTTACTGTAGCTTTAACGTTACATTTGTTTGTTTCCCTTTACAGACAATTTACTATTTATCATTTACAATCTATTAAAATGTTCTATCTTTGTGTAAGATGCTAACAGTTTTTTTACACTTCTATATAGTTTGTGTATTTCTCACTAATTATAGATAAACTATTGTTAGACGTTTTGTTTATACACTATTTGATCTCTTGCAGTTTTGTATGATAGATGACAGATAGACAGATAAGTATACATCCATACATCTTATACAGTCCTTATAGGGATTATTACCTGACAGGATTGCCACTTGATACAGATTGTTCAGAAGAATTGCCCTGTTTGTTAGATCATTGGCAAGTGTGAAAGCATACGCCAGCAGGGCCTGAGTGTAAGGATTTGTCAGATTAGGGACTTTGTTTCGTACGCAGTTCAACGCATTGGCCAGGATAATGTTCTGTGGAGAGAATGCTATCTTAGAAAACATAACAATAACAATAGAGATGAAAAAACACAACACTGTAGATTGTGGTTATATTAAAGCATTAATGGCCTGAGATGTAGGAGAAGCAAAAATGGTATTGATATCACCCCAATCTCCAGTAACCAAAAATTTGAAATCAAACTTGATAAAGGACTACACTACCACCATGTGTGTGAAAAAGCAGATGACCTCAAAACATAAACGTAAACATGAATAAAAACACAGACAATCCTCTGACGGAAACAGGAGAATGATTTAATAATAATTTCTACCAAACCATATATGTAAAACACACAGTGAAAATGTCTTTACATTTTGACATTCCCAAGCAACATGTGATACCCAATGATTAATTGGAACACACTCGTTTTTAACATACTCTTTCTTGTTCCAAAGCAATAATAATTTCCTCATACTTTATATATATACTACATTTAATGTTACACTATATTTTTGTTTATCTGTTTTTCATAACATAGTTAAAAAATTATCATCGGAAGAGCTTTGATATCCAGTGTGTTACATTAGCATTATGTTAAATGTATTTATGCAAATATATTTATTTATTTATTTATTTACACGTAGACGTGTATGCCTAGTTTGTTTGTTTTCCTGTTGATGTAAAATCCACCACATTTCTGTTTTGTGTTATCACTTTGGTGCTCACTTATTTTAATTATTATTTTAATTTTCAATGGAATACAATGTTATATACTCACAATTGGAGGAATTCCCATTTCCAGTAGTGCAGCAGTGATATATGCAGATAGAGACACATCATCCTCTACACCTCCCTGCACAGGGAGTAATATAAAACAATATTTAATGGATTACTGAAATATCATCCATAGTACAGTAAAGGTTTGTTCCTTATCCTTTTAAAGCATTAAACAAAGTATTTGATGCAGTTCTGAGGTCAAATGGGATAAAACAAAAACTATTCTTCTTCAAAAAAAAGAATGGCCTGTCTGCTAACATGGTTATTTACTTAAGTGAGAATTTAAGGTAATTAAACATGAATTCCAAATTTAAGGCCACGTGAGCTGAATGGAAAAGCATAGCTGGCTTAGAGAATAATTCCAGTTTTGCTACTTTGACCTTAAATCTGAAAATCACTTTAAACTGACCTTGCCTTCTCACGTTAGTGAATAACCCAGTAAGTGTTATGTACATCCTCTTGAGTCTTTCATCAGTCCTGAAAGATAATTCAAAGATAATTCAAAAGCAGATCATTGCATGTTTAGGAGTCTACACCTAGATGCAGACCAAATCCCAGGGAAATTTTTGATTTTCTACAAATAGACTTCAGGTTCCCAGATTGTCATTTCCTTCGATCCAAAAAGATATGAAATAGATATATCTAACAGGGAAAGTGAATTTCCACATTGTCTATATCGGAAGAAGGGCACTGAAGTGATTGTAGAGCCTAGACTTCCCTTTAAAAGCCCCCAGCACCATGGGACTATTTCTAGTACACACTATTTTAAAAGATTTACAATCTAATCTTCACCATGCTTCCTGTGAGAGAAAAGATAATGTGAGAGGAAAAAAAAGATATGCACTACTTTTTGGCCAGATTATCACACCAAGTGCTTACACTCCACAAAAAAAATATGTGATTTAAAAAAAAATAGTAAATTAGTTACAAAATAACTGGTCTTGTTGCAAGTGTTCATTCTCCTCTTTTTATGTAAACAGTTGGTGAGATTTTATGAATGAACATGTGTTCACTACTTGAACAGGCAAACTGAATGATTTTCTTGAAGATAACACTCAAAAATTCCACTCTCCCACTCATTATTGGCAAGTGGAAATTGTGTCCTGAAGCAGGGTGAACCCTTTTCCTTCACTGCCTGTGAGTCACCTTAATGATGTTTGCATAGTTACAAATGGTATCTTCATTCAATATTTTCTGACGTCCTTAGCCGTAGGTGTTATTTCATTGGCATAACAGTAAGTACTACAAACATGGAATGCAACAATCATTTGGGAGAGTCCTGTCCATTCCCTGCATTTATCTTACAAGAGATGGTTTGCAGCGGCCAGTACATTTTAAGCCTGGCTTGTGACACAGAATTTGTTGCAGAGAGTTTTGCTGAAAACATTCAAGGTTATTTATGAAAGTATATATTAACTGGCTTTCAAAGTGCATCCAAAAGTGAATTTGACCTGGTCTGCAGTAGACATTTCGGAATGAGTAATTTTATAAGTAGGTTTGTGATTACAAAAACTGAAATATAAAACATAATGAATCAATAACAGACCTAACTAAAAGTATGTGTAGCATAGTCTATAAGATATTATAAGATTATAGTTGTGTATTATAATGCTATTATTATTATTATACAGATAATGTATAAATCAAGTGGAGTGGAGTGGAGCAGTATAGTAAAAATCACAGTTCAGGTGATAAACAGATATAAATAAATTGTGAAAAATTCAAAATGTTGTAATGATACTTAATGGTCATTAGATGGCCCCAGGACGACACATCTCACAGCGTACATGGATAGAAATACATAAACACAGATAATACTGCAGACTGCTTTAGATAAATATATACTTAGAACATCTTGTGATTAATGTATCAAGATTCCCATGAAATTACCAAAATATTTAGGCTAAGGAAATCGAGATTATCAAATTTCAGTCAAATAGTGACAGCTCGGTTGTCTTTTTGATAAAGTGCAAATTAATTTATTTGTAGAAAGAAAAATCAATGATATTAAAAAATAGGTAAACACACTGTCTCTTACAAAAGTGCATGGTGAGTAGGCTCAGCATACGCTATTAGTCATTGCCAAGCTTAATTAAGTACATCTGGTGGTGGTGCTGGATATACTGGCTTAAGGTGGCTGTGATATCCAGGACACAGTGATCCGGTTACACTGTAGCACGACTGGTGTTAGTGTGAGTTTTGCTGAGCTCCTGCAGTCTCCGCCTCATGTGTGATGTCAACGCGTTTCTCCGGTTTGTCCAGCTTCCTCAGGATGTGATGCTGTCAGAGCCATCTTAGAGTAGGGTATTTAAAGGTCTCTTTATATACCAGCATTAAACATAATCTAGGGATAAATACAGTTAGACATATTCTAGAAACCCACTCCTC
Source organism: Pelobates cultripes (assembly GCA_933207985.1). NCBI lineage: Eukaryota > Metazoa > Chordata > Amphibia > Anura > Pelobatidae > Pelobates > Pelobates cultripes. The sequence goes on along the minus strand of OW240922.1, from coordinate 98,437,609 downwards.
TTACCCCTAAAGACAGATTAATTTTGTCCTGGAGTCAATTCAACCTATACCGGAAAACAATTATTTTTGGTTCCAGGGTGACTTCTATCTCCAAAAGTGTGGTACAGCGATGGGCACCAAGTTGTCCCTAGCTACGCCAACCTTTTTATGGCACACTGGGAATAGATTCATATGAGCGAAACAAGTAGCTGGGGTGCAAATTTGGTGTTACATAAAAGTTAAATAGATGATCTTATTATTGTTTGGAAAGGTGGAGAAGAACTTTTAAAACTCTTTATTGAATATATCAATTCAAACAATTGGGGCATCAGTTTAACTTTTTTTGTACAGTAGCAAATAAATTAATTTCCTAGATCTAACCATATACATAGAAGATAATCAGATAAAGACAAAAACTTTCTTCAAGACTGTGGATGTGAACAGCTACATCCAAACCAATAGTTGTCACTATAGGCCGTGGCTGAATAACGTACCTAAAAGCCAACTAACTAGATTGAAAAGAAATTGTACAGAAACTAGTGTTTTTATCCAACAAAGTCAAAAACTAATTCAAGATTTTAAAGATCGAGGCTACAGTGAAGATATTCTAAATGCTTCAACGAAAGATGTACAAGAAACTGATAGAACCAAACTATTAGAGTATAGAAAGAAAGCTGATAAATAATTCATTATCTAAAGCAGTCTGCACTATTATCTGTGTTTATGTATTTCTTTCCATGTACGCTGTGATATGTGTCGTCCTGGGGCCATCTACTGACCATTAAGTATCATTACAACATTTTGAATTTTTCACAATCAATTTATATCTGTTTTGGGTTTATCACCTGAACTATACTCTTGTTTTATACATTCTCTTTTAACTTTGATTTGTGTGTTGGGGTTCAACATATGAGTGTGTTAGCAGCATTAAAAATAACATGAATACAATTCAAACCAATACTAAATGTATTGAATTAATATTACCAGAGCGCTCCAAAATTAAATAGGATTGTTATTATACATATCTTTCAACTCCAATGGTCTCCAATGCCCCATCTAGTAAGAGCTTCACCACTAAAATGTTGCATCCCATACACTATGATATATAAATAGGGCAAATACAGGCCATATGTCTGCATGGTGTTTTGTGATGTGTTTACCTTCATGAGTGTGTGAATAACTCTCCCTACACTCTTAAAACATCCATCATTCTGCTGCAGTGTTCCAAGCCATGTCACAGCCTTATTGATTAGATCTTCATCAATAAATATGTAAAGTTTCCCTTGTGAAAAACACTTCACTACAAAAGCAGTAAGCCTGGTAATAGGAAAGACAATGTTGGAATAAAAAATAAAGGCGTGGGAATCAAATAAATAAATATATAAGAGTGAAGAAATGCATAGTGACAAATGTATAAAGAATAAGAGATTGTAATCCATGGAGGAAAAAGTTTGAAAACAGAACGGTGAGAAGAACATGGCATATGAGCATTAAGTGTGGAACTTGAGTTGTAACAATACAGGAACTGGAATGAACATTTGGATAAGAAAGTGTGAGAGAAAATGAAGAGCAGAAAACAGGAAAAGCTATTGATACTATTATATACTTTTTAATAATTTAAACATAAATATATAAATAATTAAATTCAACTAAACACTGTAATACATGATCTTACTGGGGAAATAAAATTCCTCGTACTCACCAAGTACTGCCCTCACCATCTGACTCTCCAAATGCACTATATGATCCATCTGAATGCTTATAATTTAGCTCTCGTTGATACCCTGGAAAAGAAAGGTGTATATAAACAATTTTGGTTCCATAGGCAGTTACACCAGAGCAGAATAGGCAAAACAAAAGAGAAATACAGAAGTGTATAGCTAGGCAAAGGTAGACAGATTAAAAAAACTAAGAAAAGAGTTATTTGCGCACTATCCCAAATTCTATGCATATTTAAATAACTGGAGGTTTTTATTATCACTCCAATGGCCATTAGATGTAAGCTCCCCTGCCACCAGGGACGTATCTTCCGCGAGGCAAACAAGGTATCTGCCTTGGGTGGCACTTTGCAGGAGGCGGCAAAAAAAGCCACCCCCAAATGCCCAGGAAGATCCCTTGTTTGTCTCGTGCCTTGTGGGACTCAAGAACTGGACACTTTTGAGCACCCCCGAGGCGGGCAGCGGTCAGCCAGGAAGCATGCTCACCTGAGCTCTTCTTGCTCAGCTCCCTCGCGTGCCACTTAATGATGCCGGGAGCCAGAATATGACATCACTCCGGCTCCCGGCATCACTGAGCGGCGCGCGAGGAGCTGAGCAGGAAAATCAGAGCTCCCTCGCCACCTACTCAGCCTGTCCACCTCCTGCCTGCCCGCCCAACAGCCCCATTGTACCGCAAGTAAGTAATCCACTCCAGCTCTCCCAGGGAGGCTGGGAGGATTTAAAATAAAATTTAAAAAATAATAATTTGTGAGTGAGTGAGTGTGTGTCTGTCAGTGAATGTGCATGTGTGTGTCTGTAAGTGTGTGTGCCTGTAAGTGAATGTGTGTGTATAAGTGTGTGTGTGTCTAAGTGTGTATGTGTGTGTGTCTGTAAGTGTGTATTTTTGTGTGTGTCTGCAAGTGTGTATTTGTCTGTAAGTGTGTATGTGGGTGAGTGAGTGTGTGTCTGTGAGTGAATGTGTGTGTATGTCAGTCAGTGAGTGTGTGCGTGCGTCTGTCAGTGCGTGCGTTTGTCAGTGAGTGTGAGTCTGTCAGTGAGTTTCCAAGTAATAGTGTGTGTCTGTCTATCAGTGTGTCAAATCAGTGAGTGTGTGTATGTCATTGTTTGTCAGTATATATGAGAGTAAGCGTCTGTCAGTGAGTGAGCATCTGTCAGTCAAAATGCGGCCTTGACAGGAAGGGGTGGTGAAAATTTAAATTTGGGGAGTGCCCGAGTATCGTCCCGCCTAGGGCAGCATAAAATCCTAAATACACCACTGCCTGCCACGTCAATGATGAAAAAAGCTGCGTAAAAACAGAGGCTTTTAGAAAACAGAATAATCAGTAATGAGGATTTTGTAGAAAGATGGTATGAAAGGAAAAATTTGAGATAGATGTTTTTAGTTATAGAGAAAATGAATAGGAAAGACCTAATTATATTTCAAAGTAATGATTTAAATAATAGATCAGAAACTATCACTTTTATCTGTTAATTTAGCGGGTTACATAATGGAACAATAAGAAAGGCAATAAGAAATATTGACCTATTTTATGCCAAGATTCACAACTAAGAGATATTATCCCAGAGAAACACAATATTGTACATAAAGGTCCACTGAATTAAAAAATAAATTAAAAAGAAAGCCTAAAATCAATGTTTTTCCACAAAATATGGATATCTAGGAGGTCCAGCTTGTAAGAATACTAGTTCCTCAAAAAGGAAAAATAACCTTTCACAAATAAAAAAACACATAAAATTAAAGGTACACTATAGTCACCAGAACAACTACAGCTTAATGTAGTTGTGCTAGTGAGTATAATCATTTTATGCAAGCATTTGTATGGAAACACTGCCTTTCAGAGAAAAAGCAGTGTTTCCATTTCCCCTAGGGACACCTCCAAGTGGCCACTCCTCAGATGGCCACTGGAGGGGCATCCTGGCTCAGGGCTGCACAGTTGGAAGCTCTGCCATTCGGCGTCTGCATGGGGATGCTGAATTTTCCTCATAGAGATGCATTGATTCAATGCATCTCTATGAGGAGGTGCTGATTGGCCAAAAGGCGTTTGGCCATGCCCCCTTGCCGATTTTATCCAATCCGATGCTTTCCTTATTAGAAAGCATTGGATTGGATAAAAATTGGCAATTCTGATGATGTCACCAAGGGGGCGAAGCCAGCGCTGTTGGACCCGCGCAGGGCTGGAAATAAGGTGTGTTTTAATTCCTTTTAATGGGGCTAAGGGGGGGGAAGCCACCTAAATGGTGGGTTTTGCACTATAGGGTCAGGAATACGTTTGTATAGTGTTCTTTTAAGAAAGTGTTCTTTTAAGAAAATACGGCAACATATATTCAGAGTAACATAAATAAAACCCAACCATCTAAAAGTAGAATTGCTCTCAACTAGACCACTCTCACATAACGGGCCCTGGTAACTGGTAAGTCCATGACAACAGACATTTATCAGATCAAAGACGAATCACGACTTATTACCACAACTCTAGATGGATAGTCAACAGACATTGGGTCAGGCGCCTTGTGCTCATCAGTCCTCTCCTTTCCCCTTTTCCCTACTCTTTAAACCTCACTTTATTATATGTTTATTATACACTCTGTTAAAATTAGGCAGGATACTGTTAAACTGTTTACTTCAACTCTACAATGTGACAATGTTTATATGGTATGTCAGGATGGAACATTTATGACAAACAGTGGTTTAATGTGTGGAATACATTGTTAACTTGTAAAGGAAAAGATTGTACAGCAAATGCTGATGCCAATCATTGATTATGGGGATGTAGTATATGCGTCTGCATCGCAATCCCACATTAATAAACTCAACACATTGTATAACTCGTTCTGCAGATTTGTGCTACAATGTAATTACAGGACCCATCATTGTGACATGCTAAAGGAACTAAACTGGCTGTCGCTGGAATCCAGACGCACCCTTCATCTTTCCAGCCTTGTTTTTAAGAGCTTTTCTGGTAAACTCACACCCTACCTGAACAAAATGCTTTCCCCAGCTGTTCCCACTTTCTATAACCTCCGATCCAGTACAAGCACTTTACTTAGTCTACCTCAATACAAAAAGAAAGCGGCCCGATCCTCCTTCTCCTACAGAGCTCCGCAATTGTGGAACGACCTCCCGCACAATTTAAAATCTTCCCTAAGCCTAAAGTCTTTTAAGAGATCCCTCTCTGCATACCTCAAAACAGAATGCACGTGTCATGGCTGATTATATATTTCCTGCCTGTTCTATGTTAAATTTTGTATATATTGTGTATTAATATTGTTTTTGTATTTTGTTGTACCTAATGTAACAATGCAATGATTTGTGGACCCAGGACATACTTGAAAACGAGAGAAATCTCAATGTATCTTTCCTTCAATAAATAAATAAATAATAAATTTCACTAAATTACTGTCATCAGATTTATGTCCGGAATCTAAGAAAAGGAAAGTAAGGAAATAATCAAGCATCACACTAGTAATGTTATTCATAAACTAAATTGCTTATGAAGTCAAAACTATATTGGTAGGACCACAAGACCATTGTTTAAAGAATTCAGGAACATATATATAACATTAAAAGAAAATATGAAAAACTCAGCATGTAAACCAAGTACATGGAGGTGATCCATATAGTCTACAATTAAAAGGAATTCAAAAGGTTTTAAAGGATTAAAAGATAACTTACCACTCTGTAGGTAGCTCGTAGCTTTTGATCTCACTTCGGCGGTCAACTGACCTGTGGCCTCCAGATATTGTAAAACGTATACTATGGTAGAAGTGGTTAACATGTTTTGCTCCCCACAACCATATGGCATCTGCAGCAGGTTGTCCAAATTCTGCAACGATGAGCCCAGGAGGTCACCTGCAATGTAGTAATGTGTCACCATATGCCACCAGAAAAAAGCACAGGTTTTACACAGATATATGTCACTGGAGGATACACAGATATTTCTCTCTTACCCATGACATATATATAGGCGCTTACAGAATTTTCCACAACAATGTCAGGAAGAAGCACAGAGAATGATCCCAGAATTTTTTCACTTGATCCTAATAAAAGTAAAAATAAAAGATATCATATGGTAAGAGTAACTATGTAACATAACAGTGTGGACCATAACCTGAAACCAACTAACAATTCTATTGGACCCGATGAGCATGAAATTTCTGTCTGTCTGGCAGCAAAAAAAGTTCTGGTAATGGAGGTACAATAGAAGACAGAGAAGGACAGGTAATAAAGATGAACAGAAGATTGAGAAGGTAGGAAAGCGAAAACAGGATGAAGGAATGAAAAGGGCAGGTATTAATTAAATAACAAAATAACAAAATTGTTTAATTGTTTCTTTTTTGTCAAGATACAAGTCAAATAATTTATTGGTGATATGATTTTACCTTTCAAACAGTAAAAGAACGATTGCGACTTTTCCTTCCTGATGCCTCCTGGCTAATGGATAAAGAAACAAAAACATAACATAAATAGTTGGAGAGGAGACAGTGGAGATGATACACCTCCCAAGTGTCCCTGTTTAGGATGGACAGTCCTTATTTTGGAACCAAAACCCTCTGTCCTTCTTTTATCGGTGCTCCGTGTTGTTGGTGTGTCTGAGTGTATAACAGGGCTCCAAAACAATAATACTCCCAGTAATGAATCTTTAAACTACAATAAATATGTTTTGAAATCAGTATGTGTAAATAGGTTACATTGTTTTTGTTCTAAATTACATTTGCCAATTGTATGGATATATATTGCTATTCGCTTTTTAAAGCTATTTAGTTAAAAAGTATCTTAGATTTTATGACTTTGCAATATTCTGGGCACACTACCCAGTGCTCCAAAATCTTCCAAAACAAAGTGCAGATGTTTTATCATATGACTAAGGAGACACTGCGTGTCTCTTTCCACATGGACTTCGTAGCAACCAAAGAAGAATTGTGCAATAGATTTCCACCTTGCTAATGAAGTGAAATAAGCAGAGGTGCAACCCCACAACATGTTCATAAGTTGTTGTTTTTTCCTCCTGTCTATTCTTTGCACAGTATTTTTGTAGTTATTTATATATGGCAGCCATGATTCCTGAGCAAGATCACCTGTGTAAAATATATAATGTAAAATAGTCCATACCCCTTCTCTAAATCGTTAAGAATTCCTCTGCACTGAAAGGAGAGCTAAAGTATTGTGAACATTATTAAATTAGGAGCCTAATTCATATATCCCTAGGAAATAAATAAGTATTTCAGTGTTTTAGTTGGCAACATTGGACAATGAATGATGTTTAAGCAGGGCCCTCTTCACTTACTGTACCAGTATGTCAATCATGTTATGTTAGAAGTTCACATTTTTCTTGTTTACTTATTGTTCAATTGCACAGAAAATGTTGGCTCTCTATAAATAATTGTGATTGTAATTATATAATTATCCACTTTTTCCTTTAACCCTTTTAAAGCTTACAGAACCCGTTCCTTTGCTAGTAATTAGAGTTAAAAGGTGTGATTATATTTTTGAGACTAATCCTGAGAGTTGGGA
>OW240922.1:98246877-98424794 GCA_933207985.1 Pelobates cultripes | reverse complement strand
AGGAGAGCAGCGTCCTCCCTCCCCAGCGGCAGGCTGAGTTACAGGGGCAGAGGTAGTTGTTCTTGCCCCCCAGCAGCAGCGTGATTTTTTGGGAATTGGGAGCCCAGTCTCCATTCCCCAGCGGCCGAGTGATGTGCCGGGAATTGGGAGCCCAGTCTCCATTCCCCAGCTGGAGATACAGCAGGGAATTGGGAGCCCAGTCTCCATTCCCCAGCGGCAGAGTGTCCTACCGGGAATAGAGAGCCCAGTCTCCTTTCCCCAGCAGCAGGACACTGTATTGGGAGCGGAGACAGTCGGTCCCCCTCCACAGAGGATGAAAGTATGTATGGGAGAGGAGCTTGCTACCACCTCTCCCCAGCGGCGGATCATTAATGGGCAGGGAATAGAGAGCTCAGTCTCCTTTCCCCAGCGGCAGAGTGTTCTATCGGGAGAGGAGCCTGTTACACCCTCTCCCCAGCGACAGCTTAGAGTATCCAAAGGGGAGACAGTCGGTCTCCCCCTCCGGCAGCAGAGCTGTGCAACAAAAGGGGAGACAGTCGGTCTCCAGCAGCAAAACGGTGTAGTTAAAGGGGAGACAGTCGGTCTCCCCCTCCAACAACCAGGCTTCAACCAGGCTACCCTCCCAGTAGCGCTGGCAACAGGGCAGAGAGCCGCTGGTCTCTGCCCGCGCAGCAACCCACCCAGTCAGCGTACCCGTACCCAGCACAGCTGTGGTGAGGCACCTGGACATGGACAAGCTTCTCCTTTACCCAGGTGTAGTAACCATTTATTGTGGGTGGGCTGTGCTGTTGATTATGTTTTGTGGGTGGGCTGCTGGACTAACAAGGGCACTGACCGGCAGGAGGTCAGATACCCTGTTAGTCTGTTTGAAAAGGGGAGAGATGTGACGAGACCAATCTCGCCACATTGCATTGGAGAAGCCTGGTTGCTTGCCTGCTGCCTTTGGACTATGGCCCCCTGTTAAAAGACATATTTTTTACCTGCAGAAAAGCTTCATTCGTGCTTTTCTGCCTGGGGTTCAGTAGATTTGTTTGAATGTGTTATACCCCAGATAGGAATCCCATGGAGCCCATTTGTATGAAACTGACTGTAAAGACTTTGGCTCCATGGCGATTAAACTGTATTCGTGTGGTCTGAGCGCCATTCGCTTAATAATGTGCGCTCGGACCTGAGCTATCTGGGGATATGTTACATGTCTGTGTTTTATGTAATAAATGTGACTTTATGTATTTAAAGTGTTTTGTGTCTTTTTGCAACCATGTGCTTAATGGAGTCTTGTGTCTGTCCTGGGAGATAATTGAATTACTTATCTCCAGGATAGAAGACTCTGAAACTGGTTTGGGACAGAAAGCCATGCTTCATTTAGTCACAAAGGACTTTTTACTAACTTTTGAACCCCTTGTCTGATTTGTGCCATTTTGAATATGTTGTTCCCCTGAATGGATTGATTGTGCATATGTAATTTTATGTGAATGTGATGTATGGTTTTAGAGTTATGAAAGTTGGGTAGAAAGTATGTTTTAACTGTATGTATAATTGGGTTTCCTCTCAGGATAAGGGGAGGGAATATGTGGGATGTAACTGTGATGTGATTGGTTGTTTTATACCTCCCTGTGGGCGGTCCTGTATTTGTAAGACTGTAATAAAAACCAGGCTGGGTGTGCCAGCACCTCAGACCACTGCTTGACCCTCAACACGGAGCCTTGTCTCGTTCTTGGGGGGATTCACTGTATGCTGTTAGAGACTGATTGCCAGGAGTGTAAGCTGTCTGCTTTTCCTGTTCGTCTGCTAGCAGCTATTTGGGAGGTTCCAGTTCGGGAGTTGGAGTGCTATTTTGTATCCAGTTCGTGAGTTTTGGTGTTCTGCAGTAGCTGTGCCTGGATCTCTGGAAAGGGGGCCGATCGCCTAAACGGTTTTTACCCCTTGTGTGCAAAACGGTCCGTTACAGAATTATTAGCCGCTTGGGAGATACCGGCGTTCGGCTAATATTGGCGATTCGTGAGCCTGGAGCTCATGGAGTGAAGTGCCCGTACGGATCCCGTTCGTGAGTTTGCAGCGTTCCCTTGCTTGCGGTTCGCATGATTAGACTGGATACGCATGCAGCCTATGTTATTGCGAACGGGGAGCATTCACTAAACAGCGGTTTGTACATTTCATGCTGAGGGTACCGTAACACCATGGCATAGCTGATGAGAAAAAGTGCTGACAACATTGTCCTAGGTAGTTTTTATCCCTAGTCATGCTGAGCATACAAAAATAGGAAGTGTTATATTGCCTGTTATGAAGCTAAAACTCCAATCTGATATTGAAATTGTTCTGATACATCTCATACCTATTCTTCTACAGTAGGGATGTCCAGAATGAAAATCAAACAAAACAGAAAGGAGATGGATTTTGTTTTGTCATAAGAGACATTTTGGAGTTTTAATTTTATTGAGTGTGTCCTCGTTATTGTAAGATTCTACAACCAAGAAGAGACAGCTGTTGGCTTACTCACTTTCACAAGAAGTTGTCTCTTCTCTATATCTATGTTTCCATTAGCCGGCTTTATGATCTTCTTTCCCTCACAGAGTTCTGTGCTGTTCACAGCCTCTGCTTTCACTGTGAGTGTCACCAAACCTGGGAGAACATAATCTCATGGTGAGAACATCACAAGCATGGTGTACAGGTAACATTATACTGTGGTTAAAAGCAAAGTGCACAGATTCCATGATGTGGTGGTATTGAGCACGGTACATTAGTTAAAATAAACAATAGATAACAAAATTCTTATTTACCAATAGCTTTGGCTGTAACATTCCAACTGAAGATAATGCTACGATTGGAACACACACATCTGGAATACTGACAGGTAGGACATGTGTCCACCTTCAAATCCTGGCTGATCGGTATGGAGACTTGCACCTGAAATATAAACCAACTTGGTAAACTACTCTACTGACACACTCAGAATAATTAGGAGTTTCTGTTTAAAGGGACACTATAGTCACCAGAATGACTAAAGCTAATGAAATGGTTCTGGTGTCTATAGCCTATGCCTGTAGGATGAGCAAAGGCAGTGTTTATTTTTCTGCCTAGTGACACCTCTATTTGCAGTCACTCAGATGGCCGCTAGAGGAGCTTCCTAGTTCAGTGCTGCACAATGCTACACCTATGTTCAGCATCTCAATGCTCTGCATTTAGACGTTGAACGCTCCCCATAGAAATACATTGATTCAATGCATCGCTTTGAGGAGATGCTGATTGGCGCAGTGCAGCAGGGCCAGTTTAAAACCTTATTCACTTGAAGGGGGGGCAAGGCATTGGAGGCATTAGGGTCTATATTTTCAATTATTTAATGTGCCATCTGGCTCCAAAGCACTGGCCAGCCACCACATAATTAACTCTTGCAGTAAGGATTGATTACTATTTGTCAGCTGACTGCTAGTGTGCGAATAGTTTTAATTATGCTATCTGGCTGAAATCCAGTACTAATTCAGGCTCATTTGGTGTCTGATTTGCAAAATGCAGTCAATTTTAAATAGTGTGAACAATGCCTGGATTTTGCAGTCCAGATATCCCCATATATAGCCGGATGGTTTTGCCCTATTCTGTATCGGGCTATTTGAACATTAGTGAATAACCCTGACTGTTTCTTTAAGAAACCCTTTAATAAAATATATGTGTCATCCTATTTTGGTATAGATTTGTGCATTGTTAATTACTAGAGAGAGAGAGAAGGGAAGAGAGGGAGAGAGAGAGAGAGAGAAAGTGACCTTTATACAGTCATCCAGATAGTTAAAAACCGAAGCTTTGAGAGTGAATAACTCTCCCAGGACCACAGAATATGGCAGACTCATCTCCACAAAGAATGGCTGAAAAGCACGGACGTATGTAGGTGCAGAAAGGCCAAAGCCAGAGGGTCCTGTACAGAATATCCCTGCACTCCAGTCTGTGATGGTGTCCGGTACTCTAACATTAAGGCTTGCTTTTCCCATTTTACTGAGTGACAAAGGAGAGAGAGGTATGAAATTAGATTATATAAGATGAACTTGGCAGGATGCAGAGGAAAGGAATACAGTGTAAATGAAAAGAGGTGAAATTGAGTTGAAATGTATCTCATTAAGCAGAGCATTCTAAGTGGCACCTCCCCTCATCGTAAATTTATATTTTACTTTTTATATATGTTTTGTTATATTTTTTGTTATACTTTATTGATCTTCCTTCTTCTATGCCCCTTTCCTACCCAACAACAGCTCTCCTTAATTTTTCATTTTCATGCCCTCTTTAACTTCCTTCTTCCAATTCAGTCAACCCTGTCCTTCCCTATGCAGCTTAAAATATATTATATCACAACCGTTTCTTACTACTTGTTCTTCCTTTAGCCTTCCATTTTTCCCCTGACTAATTGTCAGCTCTTCTCCAAACTATTCATTGTCTCCTTAATTTCCTTAATCTGCCATCATTTCCTGCCTATCTTCAGTTTTCCTTCAAACTGTACCTTTGTTCCTATTTTTGGCTGCTTTCGCTCAAATTTCCTCCAATCCTACTCAGCCTCAGATAGTAGTTTATAATCATGTACCTGAGCTGTCTTACCCAATTACCACAAGTTCCCATAACCAGGTTTCAGGGAAATCTTCCCGAACATTATTTTCAGGAGCCGGAATTGAGTCATATTTGATCTGGGGTGCCTCGACAAATTGGACTTCTTGCACCATAAAGACTGTTGAGAAAATGTAAAAAGTATAATGTATTCCTTCGACAATATTCTGAAATGCCAAACATTGCCTCAAAAAAACTAACTGTCCAAATCTATATATGGCCCCTACAGTATAACCTAAAATAACTCAGCCCCTAGATAACTTAAAGTAACACTCTGGCCAGCAAGGCAACTTTATCTCAATTAAGTTGTTATGGTGTCTGGAGGTCCTGGGCACTGTGTCATGCCCAGCAAGCATGATTCATTGTTGCACTGTATAAATATTGTTTAAAATTTGATGTGTATATGGTATATATGAAATGTTTACCTAATATGTGTGCAAAAGGTTTGCAAATCAGGTCCCTTACTTTGCATCCAAACCTACAGTTTTATTGCATTGGCCGGGTGTGAAACCTTACATTTACATGTGGGGTGTTTCATACATTTCAAGACTTGCTGGTTGCCCACCTGTTGGCCGCTTTTGCTTAGCAGACCTTGAGCCCTCTTCATATGCTAATTGACAAGAGTCAGGAGCCAGTCATATCCAAAAAATATTAATACTAATACAAAGATGAATAATCATGCCTCCTGGATACATATTCAGAATGTTGAGGGTATTCCCTACAAAAGTAGTCTAAACATGACCTGTGTACCTTAAGCCATTTGGGTGAATTGGAAAAGTAATTTCTTTCTAAGTAGCAGACAGGTCTTGTAAGGTGCCTTTGGAATGGATACATTGTAACAATTCAACAGAATAAATATAATTTCTGTACCAGGTGTACAGCAAGAAATATTGAATTTATTTTATAAATAATTTTATATCCTTTTGTGTTTAAAAAGGCCAAAGGTGATATGGGATGTGTCATAAAAAGAATCCTATAAGATCAATTTTACCCCCATATTACTAAAAGAAGGAAATAAACCTATCTTGTGCCAGTGACATTTTTACTAAAAAGTTAGTGGCTGCTAACTGTAACAAAAAAACTTGCGATTGAAAGGCCCCCGTAAATTAATGGGAGGAATATTAAAAATATGATGAAGAAATCAAAAGCTTGACACTATAAAGTTAGGTCCATCTTCACCCCACAAGGGCACTGCACAGAATTAACTTCAAGTCAGGGAAAAGCCTTTATAAAGGCTACAGCATGCTTTGAATCCTTAAAGCATGTAAGCCAAGCTTCACTTCTCTCCAGACTTACTGAGGGAAAATGTTCCCTGTTTAGTAAGTAGCCCTCTCAAGATGCCCATGGGTTGGGATACATGAAAGGGATATTGGGCTTTTCACTGCATTTTCTAAGTGCTCTGTCAATGATCTGTCCATCCTCATTATTACATTTAAAGTCCATACCACTCAATGCCGATTTCCCTCTTGTTATTTTACAAGTCCCATCACCATGGGCTTAGGTCTTTCTAGTGACTGGCATCAATAGCTGCCCAGTCCTTTGTTTTAATTGTTTAGTAGATTTGCTACCACCTGCCTCATGGCGGATTTTGATTTTGTTTAAAATTGGTGCTTTGTGGATATTCTGAATCCTATACTTCATACAGGGTTCAGATGTGAAATGAACTGATTTCAACCTGGACAACAATCTGGTGTTTAGTGAATTGCCCTTTTAGTTTTTTCCATTTTTGAGTACTCCCTAAGAGCTAGTACTTTCTAATGTACTCAGCATAATGGCACTCGTTTTGCCAAGACACATGACAAGCTGAGCTGATCTTTCCATAAATCAAACCTGTGACTTTGAAATATTGTTGCAGTCTTTTTCCTAAACACTCAGCCTGACGCGTCAAGTAAAGATTAAAGAAACATTATCAGAACATATGGTACTATTGAAAGACGTTTAAAGTATCTTGTTTTATAGTTACCGGGCTGTCGATCTTTTACCAAGGGGCATACAGTTCTGTCAGGTGGCTTCTGAATCAAAGCATTTGTCAGGATCTTTACTCCTACATCCTAGGAAAGTTTTGAGAAGAAAAATGTGACAAAGAAAAATTTAGTGATGATAAATAATGCATTGAATGTTTTGGGATGGTAGAGAGTCCTTGAAGAAAAATATGGAACAGAAAAATAGAACAGCAGAGAAAGTTTATCATGGAAAAAGAAGGAAAGACAGGTTATAATACCCTGAAGAGACTCAGGATGTCCGTAAACTGAGTATTCCCATTCAGCATTCGGTCAAATGTCCATGGGTAACGTTTCCAGCATGATAATGAATTAATTTCATCAATTCTGCTGTCATATCCGGAGCGATCAGAAAATTGGAACAGGCTGTACACCTAGGAATATCATCACAAATTAATCGTGGGAGATAATGTGATAATGCACAAACATAACATAACTCTATATTTATCTCAAGAAATAATACAAATGATAATGTTACAAATACATGGTCATAAGATGAATTTTGTCATGTAATAACAAATAACACTGGATAATGTGACAATACATGAGCAGAATATGACACTTGGTGGATTTCATGACAAATAACACTGGGGATAATGTAACAATACACAGGCAGTACGTGGCACTGGAAAAGATTTTATAGCATTTCAGGGTAATTTGACAATACTAATGGGCATCACACAACTCTTGGGATATCATGAAAATAATACCAGGGAACAATTTTCTGTACCAATTTATTATCACTCATTTATAATCAATTCATAGTTTGAAAAATGTCCCAATGTCATACTTTGTATGAAAGGTCTACGTTATGTGTCTACTTTTTTGCAGACACCAACATTCTCCAAATTATAGATGCAAATTGTATTCAGTTAAAACTCAAACTGTTGTTACCGCTTGAGTTTAGAAAGGTTTATCAAGTCTCTCTGTCAGTGACAAGGTTATGCATGACCACCTTGATTCACACATCAATTGTGAATAGAAATAGGCACAACTTCACTTATACTCCATATTCACAGAATAGTGAAGACTCTTTGCAGTGTTAAATGACAATCAATAAAGTCCTTAGATGGCTGCTGAGACCGCTCAATTTTGAGCCTGTGTATGTTGAAAGCTTCAAATGATCTAGTTCTTTTAAACTGACATTAACACATGCATCCAAAATAGTAAGAAGGACAAGAATGTCTTAACTTAGCAGATCATTGATATTGTGAACATTCAAAGGCTTTTTACACCAAATGTCAAACTTGCAAAATCATCTTGACTACCAACAGATTAATGAGTTCCTTAAAGGACCACTCTAGGCACCCAGACCACTTCAGCTTAATGAAGTGGTCTGGGTGCCAGGTCCCTCTAGGATTAACCCTTTTTTTTATAAACATAGCAGTTTCAGAGAAACTGCTATGTTTATAAATGGGTTAATCCAGCCTCTAGTGGCTGTCTCATTGACAGCCGCTAGAGGCGTTTGCGTGCTTCTCACTGTGAGAATCACAGTGAGAAGACGCAAGCGTCCATAGGAAAGCATTATGAATGCTTTCCTATGAGACTGGCTGAATGCGCGCGCAGCTCCTGCCATGTATGTGCATTCAGCTGAAGAGGAGGAGAGGAGGCGGAGAGGAGGAGGAGAGCTCCCCGCCCGGTGCTGGAAAAAAGGTAAGATTTAACCCTTTCCTCGCCATCCAGCCCGGTGGGAGTGGGACCCTGAGTGTGGGGGCACCCTCAGGGCACTATAGTGCCAGGAAAACGAGCATTTTTTCCTGGCACTATAGTGGTCCTTGAAAGGAATGGGGGGCAAACATATGTACATACACTCCTTCAGGTCCTTTATAGCAAACTGCATGGAAGGACAAAGGATACCATTATCAAATTCCATAGCATTTACTGACCCTGTGCACAAAAGACAATAAACTTGATGCACCATGTGTTGAAATTTGTCACCTCCATCACTATCACTTCAAAGAGAAACATATTGTAGAAGTATAGGAGAACATCATAATCTGGAAAAGCAAAAACATTTCAAGACTGTTCTTGGACTATGTATGCTATGCACCGTGGAGGTCATTTTGTACTAGCAATGCAGGGGATAGCCTGTTATGTGTCTCTGTCAGGAAATTAAACCTTTTGATCACAAAGTATTGCTGTATCAGTAGACATCTCCAGATCCCTCAGCCCTGCTATGCCTGTAGCCAGGATTCTGATAACAGATAAAAACCCAGCACATTGGATCAAAGTGTTGAGTGCATCAGTAAAAAAAAAATAAGGAGTCAGAAATTGGCTCTCTAAGCTGTTTTTTTTTTTCTGGGAACAAAGAGAACAAACATATAACTATTACAAAAAACAGGTCCTGAGCTCAAACTCCCACTGCTCTTGGGCAGCAGCAACAACCACAGTACACAGCAGCCCCAATATATACAGTAAAAACCAAAGACAAAAGTTACCTGCGCACTTCTCAAATCTCTATGTATATTTAAACAAATGGAGGTTATTTAGTTACTCCAATGGCCATGAGAGGGGATGCCCACCTGCCACGCCAAGGCAAACCTCTTAGATGGGTCCTACACTGACTATTCACCTTGCTTCCTTGAGCTTCTGGCAAAGATATCTCCAATGAGACAGAGATGAGTATTTTTATATACACCCCTACATGCTTTTTAACCCTTAATAGGGAAAATGGGTTGGGCGGCAGCATTGTAACAGCTGTGTGATACAAAAGTGAATACAAATACAAAAAACAGGTCCTGCGCTCAAACTCCCATTACTGTTGGGTGGCAGCAACGACCATAGTACATCTTTGCCAGAAGCTCAAGGAAGAACGGTGAGCAGTCAGTGTAGGACCAACCTAAGAGGTTTGCCTTGACGTGGCAGCTTGATTATACATTACTCCTCTGAATTAATGTCTATTAAATGTTCTTTTATTTTTATAAAAACAATTTATTAATATGTTAAATACATAACTGATTTACAATGTAACTACAATCCAGACACAAATGAGATAACATCAAATAATGTTTGAATGTCTCTCATAAGATATATACCCATCTTATAAGCAGTTACTTATAACCATGAAGTGTCTACACTTAGTATGGATCTTTCTACAAGATGCTTTGCAAACTGTGAGGTGAATCTAAGGACAGATATGTCAGTCGAGTAAAAGTATATCCAACTGGCTAGCTCAAAGTGACACTATCTTCCTGACAAAGTAGCCATAAAATTGACCAGTCAGTGACACGATTTTCATCATGATTTGCAGTTAACTCCTTAAAGGACTACTATAGGTACCCAGATCACTTCAGCTTAATGAAGTGGTCTGGGTGCCAGGTCCAGCTAGGTTTAACCCTTTCTGCTGTAAACATAGCAGTTTCAGAGAAACTATGTTTACAAATGGGTTAATCCAGCCTCTAGTGGCTGTCTCACTGACAGCCGCTAGAGGCGCTTCCGCGCTTCTCATTGTTATTTTCACAGTGAGAAGACGCCAGCGTCCATAGGAAAGCATTGAGAATGCTTTCCTATGGACTGGCTGAATGCGCGTGTGGCTCTTGCCTCACATGCGCATTCAGCCAATGACAGTGAAAAGGAGGAGAGTTCCCCGCGCCGAGGCAGCCCAGCGGGGGAAAAAAGGTGAGATTTAACCCCTTCCACCCTCTAGAGCCTGGCGGGAGGGAGGCCCAGAGGGTGAGGGTGACCTAGAGACCCTATAGTGCCAGGAAAACAAGTATGTTTTCCTGGCACTATAGTGGTCCTTTAAGAGATTGTAGTTATTGAACATAATGATGAAAATAGCAATGTGAAAATAACACCATCTATTGGCCAAATTGGAATTTTTAACTACAAGGATGATGTCATCACTCATTATCATAGGGTATGCCCTTATATTCTAATTTGTCAAATCATACTACGGACTTGAATCTTAAAGAGACAAGAGATTGTTTAAACTGAGGGAGCATCAGTAGACACTTTTTACTGGAAACACACTTTTCTTTGAACACACCCTACTTGTTCCAACCCACAGTCTCCAACAAACACACTGTTAAGTTTCTCTGTCTAACAGACCTAAATCTGTACTTTCCCAAATTTCTGAATACATTCCCTTTTACTTAACTTTTTCCATCTCCTTACACTTACTCATCTTTACACCATCTTGCAACATACCTTGGATTAACAAGAGTCCTACAGAAAGAGTTGGTAACTAAATTTTATTATGTTTTTTCATTAAGTTAATTAAAATATTTGGACACAACAGAATACTAATAAAAAAAAAATACAGAATATAGTCTGTATCTTGAAATGGGTTTCTCCAGCACTCTTTTAAAAATACAAGAGTTGGGCATTAGCCTTAATTCCAGAATATTGAAAATTGTGAATCCAAATATTTTTTAAAACATATTCTATAATTACCTGTAGGGAACAACAGACAGGAATTATTCAAAAGGTTAGATCATAGAATTGTGATGCTAAATTATTTTAATTAGTTAAGACATAAACCATAGCTGAAGGGATGTTTTAATTTTGTTGGCAGTTACCCAAGAAATTACAAACTATTTCTTGTAATATTCAGTCATTTAAAATTCTGTAGTAGTGAGATAAATTAAACTGTTTAAGATTTTTGTGTTCTGTATGGTGAGAGAAAATTACTAATTGAACTAATTGTGTTGAAATAGCTAAAAATGTATTGGAAAGTGTACACTGCTTTTCAGAGTGTAAGTTGATTGCTCAGTAAAAACTGTAACCAACAGTGAGATAGTTAAACAACCCCTTCAGCCACTTACCTTTCTCCAGTGCCGGGCTCCCTTGGCGCTGGGGAACACACCACCCCTGCCGACATCAAATCTAAATGCGCATGCGCGGCAAGAGCTCAATGCTTTCCTATGGACGTCCAGTGTCTTCTCACTGATTTTCACAGTGAGAATCGCGGAAGCGCCTCTAGCGGCTGTCAGAGAGACAGCCACTAAAGGTTGGATTAACCCTCAGTGAAACATTGCAGTTACTCTGAAACTGCTCTGTTTTTAGCTGCAGGGTTAAAACTAGAGGGACCTGGCACCCAGAGCATTTAATTTAGCTGATGTGGTCTGGGTGCCTATAGTGGTCCTTTAATATTTCTTTGATTTGTTTATTATCAGTTATTTCCTTGCCAGTTTTGTATTAACTGTATGTATCTTTGTTGGTCAATTGCTGCAATATCTGTGTTTAATTTCTAGATGATGGCTGCTTATGATGGATTTGCATAATTGATTTAGAAATTAACTGGGTATTGATGAATGTATTATAGGAAATAGTAAGCTGATTGTATTATTTGTGTACTAATACCTATACATGACTTGTAATGTATCCTGCCCCCTACTGCTAGATGATTTATCAGGTTGAATGTTAGTTTTGTTACTATTGGGTATGAATTTCATCACTCTAAGACATAGTGATCTAGGAGTTATCTTAGTGTGGTTATTGATATCATACTGCCAGATTCTATCTCTTATTGTTATTGCATAATTACTGATTGTCACGCTTGTTATTATCTTTGTCACAACAAATGTATATATTTTTATAATAATCGGTTGTGAATAAATTGTGTAAAATATAAACGCACTTATAAACTAGCCAAGGGTGTAAAAGCTCAATTAGTGAGGGGTTCTTAGCTTTACATTAAAGGACCACTATAGTGCCAGGAAAACATACTCGTTTTCCTGGCACTATAGTGCCCTGAGGGTGCCCCCACCCTCAGGGACCCCCTCCCGCCCGGCTCTGGAAGGGGAAAGGGGTAAAAACTTACCTTTTTCCAGCGCTGGGCGGAGAGCTCTCCTCCTCCTCCTCCTCCTCTTTACGCCCCGCCGGTGCTGGCGCATTCAAGATTCAGCTCTCGCATAGAAAGCATAATGTGATCATCACCGTGAAAATCACAGTGAGAAACGCGAAAGCGCCTCTAGTGGCTGTCAAAGTGAGACAGCCACTAGAGGATTAGGGGGAAGGCTTAACCCATTCATAATTATAGCAGTTTCTCTGAAACTGCTATAATTATGAAAAAATGGGTTAACCCTAGAAGGACCTGGCACCTAGACCACTTCATTAAGCTGAAGTGGTCTGGGTGCCTAGAGTGGTCCTTTAATAATAAGGGGATACAGTGCCATAATATCGATTTTTGATATTCATAAAAATTATTCATTTTTGATAATCTTTATAAAATATTATATTTCATATATTTATTACCTCATAAATATTCTCTCAAAATACAGGTGATATTTCTCATTCTCCTTTGCCTTGTAACATCAGTGTGAGACATATTCCACCATTATGGCGGCCAAAGGGTATCACACAGCAGGACTCATTCTCACATGCTATGTGGCATCCGATTTTCCCTCAGCCCTCCCAATTATCCTACAGCCCAGCAGTGTTACTTGGCATCAGGAGGGTTGAATGAAACTGCAGGGGTAGGGCCTCTTTATCCATGTTCAAGGTTCATTTACATAAATTCTGTGCATTTTAAGCCAATACCCAAGTGCAACATCAGCTCTGAGTGTATCGGTAGCCAGCTGGGCAGCCTGTATCCCGAAGCAAACCCATGGCAAAGTGGCAAGCCACTCTGTGCGCAGGGGCCTTGTCTGTGACATTGGTCACACCATAGACAGATTCATCTGCTGGTCGCACCCCACCCATTAAAGATCAGGCAGCTAATGTTGGCAAACCTGCATTCCCTCAGCAAAAGTGGTGGCAAAAAATCTCCAAAACACAATTTTGTCCTATTTGTTGTATGTGCAGTTATATTAATAAAATAAATAAATCAATAAAAATGCAATTGATTGTTACATTTGTGTATTCCTAACAATTAATATATTTGTGTATAATTTTGTTGCAGATAATACTAATATTACTAGGAGCAATATAAAAGATGTGATTATTCTGAAACATAAAAATGATATAATGACCATGGAATATACTGATATATTTGAAACAAAGATATATATATATATATATATATATATATATTTAATATAAATCCCTCTATAAACTACTTGTTTAGGCTGTTTAACCTTATAGAAGAGGTGGATTAGTCTTCTGCCTAAATTGCTTATATTCCTCTTGTCTCATTGATAAATTGTTGCACTGTATTTTTGTATGTCCTTTATATTTTGTTTGTATTTTCATATACGTTTGCATGCATTTAGCATGAATTGAATACATTTGATCTTTTATTAAGTGCACTCCTCTTTTTTTCCTATGTACTATTGATGCATTACCTGCAGGGGGAATGGAGCGATGAGAGAGCACCTAGTTTGATAGTTCTGTCTTTCTTTAACTATATTTTTTTGCTTTGACATTGTTTTACAAAGTGTGCCCTCTCAATGAAAATTGTTCACAATAGCATAATAAATACCTAAGGATAATATGATGGGCGATCCCCAAGAATAATGTAAGAAAAACAAATACCCAAATATAATATGGCAAATTATACCTGTCGATAACAATAATAACAATATCTAACTTTTAAATGACAGCTAGGAATGTAATGAAAAATATTACTAGGGATAATTAAAAATAATACTTGGTTATATTAATATTATTTCAGTACTTCATGGGGATAATGACAGCTAGGTATTTCATATAAACACATAAAATTGTCACGTTGAATTACCTTGTCAGCTGTCAGTTCTTGATCAGTGTAAGAAATTTGAACACTTTTGTCCACAACTCGTAGACCACATACTGAGTCAGCCGATGCTTCCATATGTAAATTGAGTAAAGTTTTTGGGACCGCTTCTCTCACTGGAAATTTTAAGTTCACCTTCAACAAAGAAAATTACACAGATTTAATGTACATAACTTAAACTAAACAGTGTAATTTATTAGATGTGAGCTCAGAGCAGAGATAACTTTTTCAAAAGTGAGTGCAGAGTAAAGCTAACTGTATGAGTATTGAGCACAGAACAGAGATTAGTGTAAGAGAAGCGAGCTCAGAGCAGAGCTCACTGTTTGGGAAATGTGCTCAGAACAGAGATTAGTGTATGAGAAGCGAGCTCAGAGCAGAGCTCACAAATTGGGAAATGTGCTCAGAACAGAGATTAGTGTAAGAGAAGCGAGCTCAGAGCAGAGCTCACAAATTGTGAAATGTGCTCAGAACAGAGATTAGTGTATGAGAAGATGGTTCAGAGCAGAGCTCACTCTATGAGAAGTGAGCTCAGAACAGATCTTCTTGTTTCTGATGTTGTCTGGATACACAGCTAAGCATATGCAAAAGTAAGCTCAGAGCTCAGTGATTAACTACTGAACTTAAAACAAAGTTAGCGTATGATTACTGAGCTTAAAGCAGTGTTTATTGCATGAAATGTGAGCTCAGCACATATCTCACTGTGAGGGTCAACCCATCACGTCACTAGCTTGGATACCAAAACACATCAGGCAAAGTTGGCACAATATGCTCCTACCACTGCCCTTACACAAGATACTTAGGCCAAATTCATCTGCAAATATCACTGCAGACTCCATGTTGCCCACGTTACCCATAGCAACACTAACATCCCTTATTCCACAGTTCTATTCAAAACTGTGGGAAAGACATGGCATCAGGTCCATTTCACAGCTAGTACAAGTGACAGGCATACTCAAACTTGCAGATTTGCAAGAACAAGGCACTTTATCCCAAATAGCTAATTTCTCATATATACAACTACACATATGGGTGAAGAAACATGTTGATTTACTCAAGAAATGTGAAAATTAGTCAACGGATGGATGAAGATAAGATCAGTCTGAGGCTTAAACCAGCTAAACGCATTATATACATATTAGAATGAAAAAAAAAACTGATTGCACTAAACTACATGATATTCAAGCCTGGGAGAAACTACTGAAATATAAATCACTTGACTCTCAATAGAAACATATTATCTGAGTGCATAAACAAATCACGCTTTGATATTCATACATAGAACTAACCAGAAAGATTCCGTACTGATGGTATTTAGTTCCTGCGTGCCTACACCACCGTAATCTGAACATTCCAGCTCGATGTTGGATATGTCTACCTGAAACAGGCACCATGCTGCACATCTGGTGGGCATGTCCAAAGTTATCCCAAAACTGGGTCAATGTTGTAGCTCTAATTTTAGTGTGTAAAGGTACTAATCTCCCAAAACACCTGAAATATTTTTACTACATCTTTTCCCTAAAAATATTAAGAAACAACAGAGGTATTTAATATACCACATTCTTATTGCTGCACTAATTACAATCACCAGAAACTGGTGAACAGCAAACCTCCCAACGACCTACTCTAGTATACAATTCTTAGATAGCTCCAAAAAAAAAATGAAATGATGGTGAGGAAGGCTCTTGCAACAACTAAATTTTGGAAAGCTGCCTGGCTACAATGGGATTACTATTCACTTAAATCATTTTACAGCTAACATACACAATATCCACCAATGATTACATTGAAGAATAGAGCCCAGCCCAACAGCTATGCTCATAATTCACAATTTATCATTATTAAATGCTCATAATTTATAAATGCTCATATTTTGTAAATGTTCATAATTGGTAAATGCTTTCATAATGTATAACTGTTTACATAATTCATACAAGTACTCACATTTTACAACCTGTATAGACACTCTCAACTTATTACCGGAAACATGCAGCCCATGACATATGACTTATGATCTATAACCTTTGATCGGAAATGTATGAGATGTATCCTTCACATCTCAAGCCAAGCATCTTACACCAAACAACCTTTTCCTGTAACTTGCCATATAACTTTTATCATGCACTCTGCACGATGTAGGATAAAATGTAAAAGGAAAGGTTAAAGGATCTTAACATGTTTAGATTGGAGGAAAGACAAGACAGGGGTATATGAGAGAACCATTTAAATACATAAAGGGAATCAACACAGTAAAGGAGGAGACTATATTTAGAAGAAGAAAAACCACAACTAGAGAACATAGTATTAAATTAGAGGGGCTAAGGTTTAAATAATAAGTTCAGGAAGTATTACTTTACAGAGAGGGTAGTGAGCGCATGGAATAGCCTTCCAGCTGAAGTGATAGAGGTTAACACAGTGAGGGAGTTTAAGCATGCATGGGATAGGCTATCCTAGACTTAAGATAATGCCAGGGACTAATGAAAGCATTTAGAAAATTGGACAGACTAGATGGGCCAAACGGTTCCTATCTGCCGTCACATTCTATGTTTCTATTTTTCTATGTACCTTAAGCTTTATTTCTCACTATAACCAACTTATAACCAACAACCTACAACAAGTACCTTGTAAGATGTGCCCTATGATTCATACCCATAAAACTACAATACAGGAAGTACAACCTATGGTGTTCAATTAATTATTATTATTATTATTGGTATTTATATAGTGCCAGCTTATTCCGCAGCACTTTACAATAAAATTGGAATTTACCAAATGAGACAATAACAAAATGTAAAAGGAACAATAGGTAGTTGAGGACCCTGCTCAAACGAGCTTACAGTCTAGAGGAGGTGGGGTATAAAAACACAATATGAAGGGTTAATGGCATATAACCTATAACCTACAACCTATAACCTGCATCTAAGTGTGTGTATGTGTGTATCAGGGTGCATGTATGTGTCAATGTGTGTATCTGAGTCTGTGTCAGTGTGTTTAAAGGTGTGTGTATATGTGTGTGTGTTAATGTGTATGTATATCTGTAAGTTTGTAAGTATGTGGCAGTGTATGTGTGTATGTGCATACATCCCAACTAACACATCACATGCCAACCCTACATGCAAACACACCTCTATTTTTAAACTCCAAAATTATATATAACTTTATTCAAACTCCAACACTATACACTAAAGCACACCAGCATTTAAAAGCTAACACTCTATACAAAAGCATGCTTACATTAAAACACATAAACACTGTTCACAAATAAAACTCTGCAAGGGTGAGAAAAAGGTAGATCGCAGTTGACATAGCATCATTTGAGTTGTACAACAGATGGGGATCTACCTTTTGGTAACCCTTGCTAAAGGGGACCCATAAGCATGTCTTGCACCTCTGCCTTCTCTACATTAGTTCTGCCACAGTCGCTCACTGACCTTGTTGGGAAAGCATGTCTCTGTCTTGAAACGCAGTCTGTCTGCGGTCATTGTCCCATTATTCAGAAGAATATAACCAATCATCTTTGGTGCTGGACCAAAATCTGATGTAAAGATGATAGGTAGATAGAAGGCACCTTTCACAGCTAGATGAAGAAATGAGATTAGTACTGGATGTATCATCCAAAACCTTATTGAAGCACACGTTTGTGTTACAGTGGAACCATCACCAATGAGCAACAAATATCAATATGTAATCAACAAGAGCCCCCTGAGTTAAAGGAACTGTACATATTGATAGATCATAAAGATTACACTCACGATCTGCCTTGGTAAGAAAAATCGATCTTTGACCAGATACCAAAATCCCAGTTCTTCCAATAATCTGCAAGAAAACAAAGCATTTCAAATATATAATCCCACAAATTGCATACTATATACTGACTGTCCCTGATATTACAGCACACATTGCATTATATAAACTGACTGCCCCTAATATAATCCTACACACTGCATTCTATATAGTGACTGCTCTTGAGATAATCCCACACAGTGCATTCTGTATTTTAAATGTCCCTCATATAATCCTACACATTGCATTCTGCAATATATACTGACTGCCCACGGTATAATAGAGCACATTTTATTATGTATTCAAACTCCCTCTGCATACCTGCCAAGTATCATTATTTAGGAAGTACACTTATTTAGGAAGTGCACAAAACATCTGTCTCTCTTTTCCGTCCTAATATTTATTTTTTGAACTCCATATTGTTGGTGTGTCTGAGTGTATAACAGAGCTCCACAGAAATAATAAGGACAGTAATGTGCCTTTCGAACTACAGTAATTGTGGTAGAAACCTGTCTTTATAAACAAGATAGATTGTGTTCTAAACTACATCTTAGTTGCATCAGTTGTTATTAGTGAGTCACTTGAAATTTCTCAGAGCAGACCTGCCCGTGGCCAAACCACCCAATCACAGCACCAAAATTAAAGTGTCCCTCTTTGTCCATTTAAAATGTTGAAAGGTATGAATGCCCCTGATGTAATTGCACAGTCACATTCTATATATTGGATGATCATGGCAATGTCAATGTGTCTGACATGTTCTGCTTCAATACTGCTCCTCTATCACTGAATGCATAGAATTCATTATTGACTCTTACTTGATCAATCTGTAATCCCTACTCAAACCATTTTTACCTGATATAAAACATAATATTTCAAATATGGGTTATGCTCACACTCACAATATAGGTAAATTGAACACTTTGGGATTCTTGCCTTAGATCCCTCAGGCTGAGTTCATATGTTACTCTGATATTTACTCGTTTATCACATAGAATAACACTAAATATGGGATCCATCCTCAGGAAACTCTGTGCCTCACTGTAATATGGATAAACCGTTTGATAGACTGGATTATAAAGAGGACTCTTGGGGATTCCGTACGTTGCATATAGTGTTTTATAAAACCCCTAGAAGAACAAGATAAACATGATTGGGAGAGACAGAGAATATAGTCTGAATAGACAAATAGTAAGAGAACAGACAGAGTGACAATATAATATATATACCATTATCCTTCATGTGATTGTTTTACAGAAACTTAACACGTGACCACTCTGTTTTACCCTTAATGAGTGGAAGATGCTTCCAGTTAATGCAAACATGAAAAGAAGTGTGACTAAAGTAAGTAAACTGTTAAAATACAGTAAATACCATAGCTAGGAATTTGGTTAAATGTGTGATCTCATGCCAGTGAGTGTTAAGACAATATGGGTGAAAGATTAAGAAGATCTCACGGTCAGGGAGACAGATCCAGTCCATTTGGAGGTGTCCAGGAGGAAAACAATTTTCCCCATGTCATTGGTCTGATCTTCCATTATAACTGTTTGGCTCTCAAAACTGATTTGGAGAGAGGCTCTAAAAAACTGGACTGCACTTCCATCCCGATTCAGCACCACCAACTGTAACAAAAACACATAACATGATTGTGACTGATCTTCGTCCAATAAATTTTCACCAAACACAAAACATTACCTGACCTTTTACCAAAATCTTAGCAGAACTTTATCCTAGCATTTTACCAAAATGTGTGCCAAATGACAGTGGCCTTGATCCTTCACCATTATGTGCACCGTATGTAAAGAACATTGAACCTCACTCTTCACCAATCGACGTAGGCATTTATTTTTGGACATATACGTTTTCACCTGAATATTTGTCTATTCTTCTGAAAGACAAATTGACAAATGCAAACTACAATGATTTAAACAAAGATCAAATTGCTTTTGGATGACATTTCCTGCATACAATTTGTTTGTTAATTCATGTAATTACCAGTTCACTCCTTGTAATTTGATTATTTAAAAATAAAAGAGGAGGGGGATTAAATAAATTAAGCCTAAGGGGGGTCAATATGAGTATTGGTATAAGTGCAGTATAATTCCTCTATCATGCTCCAACCACCATGCAGTGGGTATGACACGTCTACTAAAAAGCAAGCAGCCAGCTGCTGCTTTCTGTAAAGAAAAAACAAACTAGTGACTGTATAGCAGAGTTGCTAATACAATAAAAGACATTGTTATTTTGAGACACCTAATAAAATAATAAAGCGGGGGCATAGTGGCCAGCAGGTGGAGGCTATTAAATACAGTGAATGCGAAGAACATTGTTCCCCAAGCTCCACCCATGATCAGAGAATAGGGGTTCTCATATAATACCTCAGGGGAACCTATTGTCCCCCAGGTCCTCCATTGGTGGCAGGTGGGGTTTCTAAATAATATACAATGGGGAGTGACCTATTGCCCCCCACCCCCCACTTTTAAGCCAACCAATCAGAATGCTCTGACAAGTAAGTCTCAAGAGAAGTCTTTAGAAAAGTGAGACTTACTTGTAGGGGACAATTACGGGAACCTATCCATTGTCAACTTGCAGGGGCCAGAACGGATATTATATTCTCTTCTTTATTATATTAGGGGCTGGGGAAGGTGTCAATAGGTCTGCCCCTAATAATTTTATTTAATAATTCCAACCTGCTCGCCACATGCCTCTAACCACAGCATGCAGGGTGGAGCATGAATAAAGCTCCTTTATGCTATTTCTTAGTTTTATACTAACATCTGAAAGATCTGAAAGATCTAAATTAATTTTGATCTTTCACTTGCTTAGTAAATAGTTCCCTAATTCTTGTGTGAGATTTCCATAAGGATACCAAATAAGAGAGCTATCTACTATACACCTCCCTAATTTGGTACTCTTAAAAAGGCACCACAAGGGTACCAATTTAAGGACCTCTCTGCTAAATAGATGCGAGATGAAGCTGCGGATCTCAGAATTTTTAATTCGTCAAAGTGAAATTCCAAAATGAAAACAATGGTCGATATTTGGTTCACACAAATTATTTGAAATTTTGTGTGTTAGCCAGGATAAATATTTTATTTCCTTACACTGAATTTGACTGTTAAACCATGCTCACAGTCCTCATGCCCTGTTTTTTTTTTTTGGCTAAGTGACTTTATTCATCAAGGCAGAGACGCTATTTGGATTAACTTGAAGTTTTATCAAGACCAAAATCAATAAATGCATCAAACAGCCTCCCCCGAGAAGTGTTCCAATCAGTAATCACACTAAGCCAATTACACACAATCACACTCATCCAGCCTTTACAAACAATCACATTCAGCCAGCCTCACAAGTACAATTAGCCAACTTCACATATATATCAAATGTAACCCACCACAACAGGGGGGTGTTTTTGTACTGATCCAGTGCCCAGTGGATCCTATTTATGCTCCTGCATGTGGCATCATCTAGACACTGTTACGTTTTAAGTACAGAATACATAGTAGCATCTAGACCAGGCTTCCCCAAACTCCGGCCCTCCAGTTGTTGCTAAACTACAACTCCCATGATTCTATGAATGAAATAGATAGGCTTAGAATCAATGGAGTTGTAGTTTAGCAACATCTGGAGGGCCGGAGTTTGGGGAAGCCTGATCTAGACACTATTTTGTGCCATTATCCTGCAATGCATCTGTTAAAAACATATGGCATCACTCTGACACTACACCTTTCCAGAACAATGCTTTAGTAAAGTAAAGCAACACAGGTCTACATTTCACGTTATTCTGGAGTCTCATTGAGCATCACATCTGAGTATCACCAACATGACACAATCAGTGTCTACCCCATTAGGCATACCTCAGTTATCCAATCCCAGAGACATTGAATGCCACAGGAACTCTTTTCTTACCGTTATACTATATGGATGCCCTACTTTATAATATGTATCCATGTCCTGAAACTTTAATGTTCCAGCATTGAAAGAAATGGGAATTTGTTTATCAGATGAGATCTTTACCCCTGGAAAAGAAAGGTTCTATTGTCACAATATCGACAGCTTGCTTTAGAAATATTATTGACATTTCCTGTAATCTAAATTTGTTTTGTTTGTTTTTTTTAATAAATTAAACTTCACACGTACAAGAAAAAAACATTATATATTAATAGTAACATCATATATACAATTATATAAATGTACATTAAAAGAAGCTTAAATAATTCTGTAAACATACATTCAATTTATCATCTTTCCGGGTTCCTTTTTTTTTTTTTTTTTAATAAAAAAAAAAAAGGATTTGCGTCAAATATCAGTAAACAAATAAATATTTAAAAAATTTTTAAAATAAATTACTTATTTGGACTACACAGGTAGAAAGAATACAATCAAAATCAATTAATCCAGGCACAGCTATAAGACACAAGACAAGACAAAGACACTAATTAAAATACTGATAACATGATATCCATAAAAAGCCACACACAAAAAATCAAGAATAGAGAACAAGGAGCATTAGAATAAGACAGTGGTTTCAAAGAAAGGAAAATAAGAGAATAGATAGAGAGAATAAAATAAATATTGGTTTGGCTCATAGATGTGGGTAATGGAACTTAAATATGTTTCAAATGGAAGCCATAAATTATTATGGGCAGAAACTGCAGTCAACGCCTCCATATCATGAATGAATTGTATTTTCTTTGGTATCGAGTCTAAATCAGAAACTCCACTTTTCTAACTGCGAGCTGTACACGAACATGTGGCAGTGCAAATCTTACACAATTTCAATGCTGTTTATAATAACTGGCTGTCATTTGGCACTGAATTTAGAAGATCCATTTTTGGATTTGGGTTATATATGTTGTAATAATATTTTGTTATAATATATTGTAAAGTAGAGAAAATACTTTTGTTATACAAAGTGGTCATATTTCCACCGCATTTGGAAGAACCCTTAAGACTACATCTCCACCGATATAAAGTGCATACATTTGGTTAAATGTGGGTAATTTCATCTTGATATGAATTGTACCCATTGTCTTTAATAGTGTTGCATATAGATAAGCTATAGACATTAAAAAATCCCCAGGTCTCTGTTGTCAAGACCAGGTCTCTGCTGTAAGGTTTTGTAGTTCATCTGAAGGCATCCTAAATTTATCCATGAATATGTTCATTATTGGGCTTTGTCTAGACTGATCAATATCTCCAACTGTCACCATAAAATTAGGAAACCACTGTGTAAAATGTTTAGAACTGCGTTTACATTGCTCATGAAACACTGGGTTCTCAACAATTGACGCATATAGCAACTAACTTGTGGAGAGACCATCTATCAGAGCGATTTTGCCAAAGTCTGTACGTAGATACAGTATTTGGAAGCATAATTTCTAGATCTTTTATTTTTTTTTTAATATTAATGCAAAGCAATGTTGAAAGTTGTAGTGGTGAGCAAATAGAGTCTTTTCTATCATCCCATCAAGTTTGTCCTAGCAGGGAGTATCATTTCAAAGTCTGCAAAAATTGTGGGGATCTATAGAAGAAAATTAGGCTAGTCATTCCCTTTCCTCCCACTGATCTCTGATAGAGATCTACCTTAATGGGTAGTCTTGTTTTCATCCAAGATCAAACAAACTTAAGCATATGTTTTTGTAGATTAACTAAATTCTTTACTTCAATAGCTATAGGTAATATATAGATAATGTTCTAAACAAATATATATGGTAGTATTTTGTAGACATGTGCAATTCATTTCGGTATGAATTTAAATTCGTCTAAATTTCTGCAGTTTGGACATTTGGATGCTTCTGAATGTCCAAACTGCAGAATTGCCAAAGTGCAGAATTTTGGAAGTGCCGAACCGAAACGAACCAAATTACTGAAGTCCCGAATTGCCGAAATGCCGAATTTCGGAAGTGCCAAACCAAACCGAAGAGCCGAAAAGCAGAATTTCTGAAGTGCCGAAGTGCTTCAGATTTCTGAAAAGTGGCAAAACAGGAGAGGGAGGGAAAATTAAGGGAATTATGACAGAAATCTAACCTAACGCTAACCCTAGCCCCTAACCCTAGCCCTACTCCTAACCCTACCCCTAACCCTACCCCTAACCCTAGCCCTAACCATACCCCTAACCCCTAATCCTTAAACCTTATGGTTAGGGGTAGGGATAGAGGTAGGGTTAGGGGTAAGGTTAGAGGTAGGGGTAGGGTTAAGGGGTAGGGTTAGGGGTAGAATTATGGTTAGGGTTAGGGGTAGGGTCAGGGTTAAGGTTAGAGGTAGGGTTAGGGGTAGGGTTATGGAATTGCTGAAGTCCCGAAGTCCAGAAGTGCCGAATTGGCAAATTGTCGAAGTCCCGAATTTCGGAAGTGCTGAACCTAACCGCCAAAGTGCCGAATTCTGAAGTCCTGAATTGCCAAAGTCCCGAATTTCAGAAGTGCCGAACTGAACCAGATTTTTTGCCCATGCACAACCCTAGTATTTTTGGTAGTGGCATAATTTTCAAGGATTAAACATGATTGATAACTGAGATGCTAAATGAAGTCCAATGATTCAATAGATTATTTAATCTCAGTTTTAACATTAAAATTGACATGATTTCAAAGTAGTTCAGATATTGTTGTGTTCAGAAATATTTTTTTTCTCAGAGCTTCTGTAAGGATCTCAGCATAGTTCTATTAAATTTAGAGACTGTAGGCAAAACAAGTGTTTTCACAGAGACATAAAGACGTGGCACCTTGTTTCTTAATTCAGAGAATTTGTAGTGCTTTTTGAGGTTTTGAAGAAAACTGATCATACTTTGTACAATACTGAAAAAAAAAGCTCAGCAGGGCAATCCTGAAGTCAACTCAATCAAGTTCTCACCAGGAGATAAAAGGGCATCTATCCGTTCCCATAATGATCTAAATAAACCATGCTTGAATTATATCCATTAAAACTCATAGGTGCTATTCACTAAACCAGGAATAACTTGTTGAGAATCTGACAATATTATTTTAGGTCAAAAAGACAATTCTTCAACTCAGGCATTTTGTTTCTAGTAAAGTTATTTTGATATACTGTTGCCAATACACTTGTTAGTTCCCCACAATTGCTGGCCTAGCAAACAAGTTCCAAAGGTGGCTATTGTGGCAAAACTAGCCACTTCATTGTGAAAATACTAGTTTGACTTCACGAACAGAACATGGACATATCGAACAAACTACCGAATGGAAGACCACACAGTGGAGTCGTGTGTCTCCAATTAAGAATTGCAATGTGGTAAACCGCAAGATCCTAATGGTCAGATGGGTGGTCACGGTTCATATGAACGAACACATGGCGGTGGCCATCTTGGAGCACGAATGCCCAGCGGTGTTTGGTTGTCGAGTGCATGGAACTAAAATCGGCCACTCAACCTCACAAACACTGCTGGACTTCATTCCTGTTCGTGCGTGTACTTCCGTTCGTCCAAACAGAGCGGTTCACCTAAATTAAATCACCGACCTCCAGACGCACGACTACCCAGTTTATAAATATGTACGTTCATCTGTTCATTCGTATGAACTCCCGAAAGAAGACCGGTCAAAGCCTGCAATTGCTTGGAACTGTTTTGGGACTTCACCTCGTGGCTGACTGGTCCAAAACATCACTTGAATGGCTTTTCTATTCTAGCAAACGGATGTGATCGGTATTTTAACAGATTGGGCGCTCAAATCCCACCTATTCAGTTGTGGAGTTCTGATAAATATTATACGAATTATTATGTTCTAAAAATTTTGTGTAATGTTCTGTACTGAGAGATAATTTAATTAAAAGATTGCTCTTACGCAATTATCTCTCCAGTACAGAAAAGGATCCTGGGAAATGTTACTGTACTCCCAGTTTTCCACAAGGTCCACCAGGGGAAAACCCCTGGGATGTCACTGTGGAAACCCCTTGCATGGGGATTTGTATAAAGCTGACTGTGGTTCAATAAAAGTTCAGTTGACTCCCAAAACTATGTTTCGTCCAGTTGTTGGGGAAAGGGATTGAAATTGCTATGCTACTCCTTTATTTGTATGCTGACTACATCTACCAACAGAGATATTACGGTTTATACTTCTACTCCGTTACAGTTATCATGTTAGGATTATAGCCAAGTCCATAGCAATTTGGCACCTGAAGCCATAGCCAGCAAGGTATTATAGGGAGGTAGCAGGGCTCCAGGGGATAGGGTTTTAAAGGGTTACACGAAGCATCAAAATCTCCATAACCTGCTGTATTGGTTATAACACCAGGAGTACCCTGGAGCTATTCACCGGTAAAAGGACAAACTTTTTACAATGACTTGCCCTTGTGTATCCTCAAACAGGTTTACAACATTGTCATCATGTGGCTCATATATTGGCTGACAGCACAAGCTGATCACTCACATTCGCCAATAAATGCATAGAAATATGCACAGATGGACACGGTCAGGCTGGAACTCTGACTAATGATGCTCAAATGGCTCTGCTCTAGCAAAAGTTACAATGAATCTCTGTATGTGCAGAGTTTCATAGTGAAATTGTGCGCATACAAACTCCAGGTACCATGGCCATTTCAAATCACTGAAGTGATTCTGGTGGTTAGAGTGTAGCAAACTCACCCCTTCAAGGGAGTTTGCCATGAGTTTTTGGAAGGGGCTGTTTGCCCGCCTCCTGCCCTGTGACTACGGCACTGGAATGTATTGCCCTTTAAGAACGCATTTGGGCATAATGGATTTTTTAATTGTGCTGCTACTGGCCCTTTAAGCACAGTGTTTGGACTTCTATTGGACTGTGTATGGCCCTTTAAGAACTGTATGTTGGCATATTGAGGCTTTTTGGGACAGTGCCCCTTTAAGACGGTGTCCCCAGTGTCCCCAGACTTGTTGGGGACAATGCCCCTTTAAGACAGGGTGTCCCCAGTGTCCCCAAACCTCCAATATACTGTGTTCCTGGCTTTCTCCCACTTGGTTCAGTAAATGGGGCTTACTGAACCAAGTACCACCCAGGCAGACCACCCAGAAGTGGAAGCGTGCAGGCAATTTACCTCCCAGGCTGGGAGCTTGCTGTAGGTAAATTGCCGACCGCTAGGGGGCCGCAGTTCGTGAAAACAAATACGTGGCGGCGGCCATATTTTTTCAGCCGAACGCAGTCAGCGGTGTGTGTAGCCAAATTCATGGAACTGAAATCGGCTACACAGTTCCACAAACACCGCAGACCTTTACCTTCTCCTACACTGAGTTTTCAGCCGCAGAGACTAAGTCCCGTTCGGGAGTGTTTGTGTGTAATTGCTGGGAGTGTTTTATTGTAATGTACGTTTTTTATTGGTTGTTTTACAAAACCCTGTGGGCGGTACTATGTTTTTTAAAATGGGCATAAGAGCAGAGTGTTTGATTAAAACTTCAGTTCTACTTCACCCTCAATTTGGAGTGCCGTCTCTTATTGGGGGAATCTGCTACAAGGGATTGCTATGCTAGTCATATTCTCTTGCTATAATCACTACTAAGCTCTTGTAATAGCTTGTTCCTGTCTTGCTCTCTGAAGGAGTCTACGGTGGTTATGGTGTCAGCTGGAGTGCTTGGAGCCCTCAGGAAGAGCTAAGAGCCTCCTTCAACTGAGGTACCTAGCTGGGGTGCCCGTCAATCCGTTACATGGAGTAACCCTTTAAGTAATGAAGACCTCTGGCTTTACAGTGACAGTATTAATGGCAAAGAACCTCTAAAGGATTACTAAGAATGAGAGCAAGATTTGTGGACATTTTGTCTTCCTCAGACTGTTAACACTCACCTGTTCCAACCTCTTCAACAACTGCAATTATCTTGATTGAGTTGTAATAGTAATAAGCAAACTCAGAAAGGCTGATGTATTGTGTTTCAACAGTTGTTAAAAAGCAACCATTGAGGTCTGTCTGTTGAAAGGAAAAAGTAGAGAGAGAAAATAAAACAAATTGAGAGGTAAACACACAATCAGTCTATCAATAATATGTATTTTTTTAAAATCCTAGTTTTAATGGTTGTATCATGTTTTATCTAAAGTACAACAATGGGGTTTATTCACTGTCTGAATTTAGTAGACTTGAACATGGCAGAAATATTTGGAAAGTTTTTCATTTTGGGTAGGCCAATAGACATGGATGTGATGGTTTAGCTCATCTGAATATTGTCCATGCAAAATATTCGGAGAAACTATTTAGATGAACTAAAAGGACACAAGAATGGTCTAATCGGTGTAGTGCACTATACGATGATTAGATACAACTTTAAAACCACCTGCCAAATAGTGTGCAGGCCCCCCTTGTCCTGCCAAAACAGCTCTGATGTGTCTAAGCATGAACTCCACAAGATGTCTGTACATGTCCTGTGGTTTCTGGCACCAAGACATTAACAGTAGATGTTTTATGTACTGCAAGTTGCAAGGGGATCTGGGGAATTTGGAGGCCAAGACAACATATCTGCCGTGTTCCACAAAGCAATATTGAAAATGTTTGCATTGTGGCGGGTGCATTATCCTACTGAAATAGGCCACTGCCATCTGGAAACACCATTGACCATGATGGGGTTACATGGTCTGCAACAATCTCTTGGTAGGTAGTACACGTCAAAGTAACATCCACATGAATGCCAGGACCCAAGGTTTCCCAGCAGAACATTTCCCAGAACATAACACTGCCTCAGCCTGCCTACCTTCTTCCATTAGTGCATCCCGCTGCCACAAATATGTAAATGTGATATAGAACAGAGAATAATCCCCCTTAAAAAAAATACCACCACTCCAAAACATCAAGTGGGTAGACACAGCAGAAAATGCTTACTTGATATAATGTCGTTGCTTGTCAGATAAAAATCCTGGTGCTTTCACCCCAGTGCTGGACTGATCTTAAACACAACTTACGTAGTACCCTAATATTTCCATTGAAGTTCGCACGCGGTAATAGTTCCAAAATAATGCCACAGGTAGGGTATAAAAAAGTGCACCATTTATTGAAAAATAGATAGAGAAAAAAATATAAATAGAAGCCTACCTAATAAAATGTTATCTCCAATATGTGCATCAAAAGCCAGTGTGCAACTGATATGCACATTCAAATAGGTGGAAATGAAACACCATGCATCAAAAACAAAAACAAATCATGTATCAACTGAACATGCTTGTACATTGCATGAGTCATTTATTCAGTTATACAACCAAATAAGCCTTCAGAGTTATGGAATTCAGACAACTCGCCAATCGGTCAAAATGTAGACAAATTGCAATTAGGCCAAAAGCGAAAGCACAAGTCTAGATTTAGAAAATGGAAATTTAAAGGCAAAAGTTAAGCTGAAATATCTAGTAATAATGTGATTATGGCAGAGCTGGAGAAGCTGTCCAGATTAGACATTTTATCTAAATTCTGCCTCACGGATTAAAAAATAAACCCATTTGTATTATGGCTTTTTTATGACTGTTGTGATTGTGGCCCAATCAGAAAAGTATTTTTTATAATCTAGATAACGATAAGCCTGGAACAAATGCAAACAATATTTCAGCTGAACACCAGAAAAGAATTGTTCTAGAAATTCACAAAATTTCAAATGTACAATGACTGCAGAAGAAGGTGGTTTGAAGTGGCTGTCTAAGCACCATAACCACTAGAGTTTACCCATCCCCAGCTGCACCAGTAATGTGGAATTTGCACTTCTGCTTTACCAATAACTATCCTATCCACCCAGGACAGCGATGATTGGCTTCTAAAACTGTAAATGGGTAAGACTAAACTAAACTACATTATCTTTCTATTGGCTATAAAATACTTACTTGACCTTCAGAGGTGATGCAAATATCATCTGGCTGAAGATATGTGGAGTAACACATACGAACTTCAACAGACCCACTGACTCCTTTTCCATACGTATATCTGAACACATGAGAAAGAGAGACATTGACTCATCCACAGGACCTCTTGGTCTCTAAAAAAGGACACGTAGTGACTGACCAAGAAAGCAAACTATGTAACCCTATATACCTGTCACTGGTGGCTGTTTCAGCTATAATAACTTGCAACTCATATATAGAGCCAGAAACAGTATAACTAAAGTTTAAACAATTTAATAAAAATAATATTCTATCTTAATACAGAACCAAACATTTCTAATTTACTGATTTCTTAGCGTAATGACTGATTATACAGCCTCTATTCTATACATGACAAAAAATATTATCAAATGTGAAGTGACCACCCTACAAAGTCCTGTGCAGAGTATCTGTAATTACCTTGTCTCACCTCTATTACTTACTCTGTAAATAATCCTTCTAAACTCTCCCTGTACGTAACTTTCACTCACTTTCACTCACTCCCCTGAACAGAGATTACACCATTTGTCATCTCTTATGTATAAATACTTTATTGCCACTTTTCCCAAGCCTGCATAGAAATCCCACCACTTCTTACTTTTTCTGAATATAGAGATTCCACCACCTAAGACATGTCTGTGTAGAAAAATGTTACCTCTCCAATCACAGAGATTCCATCACCTCTAACTGTTCTGTTTATCTAGATTAAATCAACTGTAACATTTATGTGTAGAGATAATTTATCAGATCTACCAGAAGATATTAAAACTCCCTCATACAAAAAAAATAATAAATACGTGTAATTGGTGCTAACCAGTAAAACAACAAACAAAAGAGAAAAGATAAGTGCAGTTATTATCACCTGTGTGATTAATCACTATTTCAAACTTACAGAAGACATACAGACCACAGAAAATATGAAAGAGCACTAAATGCATACAGACATTACCCTAGTAAACCTTCTGTGGGCTGGAATAGAAATCTACAATAGCATCGCTCAAAATGTAGTTCAAAGTTGAGCAATATTTAGTAAATATGTTCCAGAACACCCATTTATGTGTGTCCCTTTTCCTTGGAGGCAATTAAAGATAGAGTTACTGTATTTCTGGAGTTTCTCTGAATCTAGTCTGATATACTTGAGCCAGTTCTATAGGCTCATTCAAATGTGAATAATAGGACAGTTTCGCCTGCTCAGAGTGCATGGGAATTAAATTTGTTTTTTTAAGAGCACTGCTATAAGGAGGCAAGGAGGGAGACAAACACTTTCCTTTGCAGGCTCGGCTCTGTATGCAAGGACACCTTCTTCATATATCTGTTTCTGGTGTGCTGTGCTGGGACTAACTATGTCAGCTGTGCAGGGTGTTACTAGTGCCCGGGACAGACGTTAATTAGTAGCAGTATGTGCAGTGTTTCAAGCAGAAATACTGCACATACCAACTCCTACCCTTTTAAATATAAATATATTCTATATATTGGAAATGGCCTTTGCACCCCAAATATTTTTGATCTATATTTCAGTGGGTATGTTCAGAACAGCCATTCCTTTTATCATAAGTGATGCGTCACCTGCT
The DNA here is from genome assembly GCA_933207985.1 of Pelobates cultripes. Taxonomy (NCBI): domain Eukaryota; kingdom Metazoa; phylum Chordata; class Amphibia; order Anura; family Pelobatidae; genus Pelobates; species Pelobates cultripes. The sequence continues at coordinate 98,393,428 of OW240922.1, read as the reverse complement.
ACAGACTTTCAGCTCGAATAATGAATCCAGGACATATATTTCAACTGGCTTTTCAATGGTCACTTCAAACCGTGGCAGCACTGCATGAGAAGAGGGAGAGAGGAGAAAGAACAGAAGGTAACAGAGAGTCTACAGAGAGTCTGTATCTAGGGTAATGATGGCTACAGTGTAAATAAGCCTGAGTTGTTTGGTGGAAATATTAGAGAAATGGGTGAGTTTCTTAATTGTGAGTGCTACAGAATCCATAATCTTCCTCTCACTACATGATAAATTTTCATTACTGCTTTAAAGATTAAAAAAAAATTTTATATATTTTTTTCTATTTTTCAATTTCTATTTGTATTATTTTTTTTTATTTTTTATTATCCACTGTGGTTGCATAAATAGGAACATTACATATGATATCGGAGTAGTGCCCAACTAAGCTTGGAACATAGCTGGTCCGGAGCCACCTGGGAAGAAAGAACAGAAAAATTCATATCCCTCTCCACCGACCCAGAATGGTAGGCCCACCTCAGGAAGACGGGTAAGGAAAAGGGTGTCCGGACACCCTTTTCCTTACCCGTCCTCCTGAGGTGGGCCTACCATTCTGGGTCGGTGGAGAGGGATATGAACCGGAGTAGTGCCCAACTAAGCTTGGAACATAGCTGGTCCGGAGCCACCTGGGAAGAAAGAACAGAAAAATTCATATCCCTCTCCACCGACCCAGAATGGTAGGCCCACCTCAGGAAGACGGGTAAGGAAAAGGGTGTCCGGACACCCTTTTCCTTACCCGTCCTCCTGAGGTGGGCCTACCATTCTGGGTCGGTGTAGAGGGATATGAATTTTTCTGTTCTTTCTTCCCAGGTGGCTCCGGACCAGCTATGTTCCAAGCTTAGTTGGGCACTACTCCAGTTTCAATTCCATTGGTTGCTGCAGCTCCGGCCCAACCTCCGGTTGGAGTAGCTCCGCTGTTTCAGTTAACTCCAGTGCTGTCGGGTGAGTCTGGTTCTATATTGGAGGATGGTAGGGTGGGGGCTGGGGGTGACAATGGCAGTCCACTTGATTGGGGTTCCATGGTGAGGTGTCTGCAGGGATTTATGGATCAGTGCAAGCGTAGCTCAGCAGGGTCTCCATGCCCCTCTTCTTTGGAAGCGCAGGTTCGGGCGGGTAGGACTCTTCTCCGGTTAATCCTTCTGGTGGGACTGGGGTGTTCATGCTGGGAGGACGTTGTTTTCCCTGAATCTCCTTCCTCCATGGCGGGAGTGGTGGGGCCGCAGCAGCTGCCCCAAGTGTGGAGGTTGCAGAGGTCGCCCATGGGGCAGTCTATATGTGTTGATAGGCCCTCTAGGGCTACATTTGCATCAAGAGGTCCAGGAAAAAATCTGGAAAGGAGAGTTCATGGAAATCTTCTCCCTGCTCCTATTAGAAGACTTGCCCCTCCTGATAAGGGGTCTAAGGACTCTGTAAAGAATAAGGACAAGTTCCGGTTGTAACAGAGCTCCCTGTACTCCGACTGAGTACCCTCCGTTGACGGATGCTCCTAGCGCTTCCTGAGGACTCCAAGCAGTGCAGCAGACACCACAACCACCGCAGACTCCGCAACCGCTGTATCTTGACTGGAGTCTCGTTGTCTTCCTTCCACCCTGGATCAGCTTCTGTCCTCCAGGACTGTGTGGGAAAGAACTCTTCCTTCCACCCTGTACGAACCTCCAGCATCCAGGACTGTGTGGTGAAGACCCCTCCTCCAAGGAGAGCTGTCAGGAACAAGCTCTTAAAAGAGCTAAGTGACTCAAGCTCAGGGGAGCATACAGAGCATAGCAATCCCCAGTGTGATTATAACAGCTCCCTCCAATAACGAGACAAGGCTACGTTTAGAGGGATCAAGAAGAACTGTCAAAACCTTTATTTCCCCTGAGACCAGCCAATATGGTCACCACAATAACATTGTTGTGAAACCTCAATAAAATCACAAACAGTCAAACCATATCAAGCAACACACAGTGAATTATCACAACACAATGGCACATTTTAAAAGGTGGAGGGAGACAATATTTAACAGTAAATATCTCACCTGCCTGCAAAATTAGCAATATGCAAATCTACCTGAATATGCAAATGAACCAGTCTTGCAATTCAGGTAGTGCATATTGCTGTTGCTACCAACAGAGGGCACTAGACAAGCTCCATAGCCAAATCTACCTAGTTGGTAGCAAAACTCAGCAGTACAGGAGAGCAGGCAATACATTTCACAGTACACACACACACACACACACACACACACACACTATAAACAATTACATTACACACACCCTGCACCTATAATGGGTACAGGGTGACTAAAACATAAGATAAATAAAGCAGCCTACATAAATAGTCTGTCTGAAGGTAGAATAGGGGCTTTAAAGCCAAATACATCAAAGAGTCATAGTCACAGGGAAGGAGGCTGACAAGCAGGCCTCTCCAGGACCAAGTGGCGAAGGGCACTTCGTCACACCGGTATAGGAAGATCCTCAAAATGTTTGGTAACTAGCTCAGGGCCTTCTCGATCCTGGCAAGTGTTATAGGGGAGAAGGCCCTGGATAAATGTTCAGCCCTATTCTGTTTCCAGGATATGTTTTGGAATGCATGTCGGGTGTATGTTGGGTTGAGCTGATGGCAGTTTCACCAGAGGTTGGCGGTTCGCCTATCTATTGGTTTGGATCAGATTGATATTGGCTTGTGGTTGGTGACCATGATTCGCCCTGCCTCACACCAAGGGGGTATGTTGTCTTTTCTTGGGGGGAGTGGGGCAGCAAGGTGGAACACCCCTCCACGTCGGCCTTGCCCAGGCGCGCAGGCCACTGCTGGCAGTTTAACGAAAGCCGCTGCAAGTGGGGGGCCGAATGCAAGTTTAAGCACGAATGCTCTGGGTATGGTGGTTCTCACTCTGCAAGCAGGAAAAAGAGCGGGGGAATACAATGGTCTCAAAGGGCAAGGACGCCGGTGGACATCGGTGTGATGCTCCCGTGACTAAACCGTTACAGGAACCGCAAGGCTGTTTCATGAGGGTTTCCGCAGTGGGTTTTGGATTCCCATCAGCCTAGGGATTCTCTTGGGGTTTGTCAGAACCTCAAGTCAGTTCAGGATTACCCTGAAGTAGTGGCAGACAAGTTCAACAAGGAGCTGTCATTGGGTAGGCCTGTTCTCGGCTCCGCCGACCTAACCTTCAGGTAAGGAAATTATTCTTTATTTGTCCTACCCGTGTGGAGGATCGGTGAATGACGACATTGATGTGGAACTGTGCAGGGTTTCGTACACATCTTTCGACACGGTTCAGATGGTCCGGGCTGCGGGTTTGGGGGCTCTTATGGCGAAGGCACATGTCGAAGTGGCTTTTGGCTGCTTCCAGTGCACCCGGGCTGTCACCACCTACTCAGTTGTTTCTTCCAGGACAGTTACAATGTAGACCTATGCCTGCCCATGAGTTATTCGATCTCCTGTTTCTATTTCGAGTGTTTCAGTACGTTCCTGGAGTGGGTGGTGTGGGAGGAAGCAGTCTGTAATTTGCTGCTACATTACATGGATGATTTCCTCTGTGTTGGTCCCCCAAGTTCGGACGTATGTTCACACCTTCTTCGGATCCTGGAGTCGGTATCGCGTTTTTGAGGGGTTTCTCTGGCCCATGAATAGACAGTGGGTCCTTCTACTTGTTTGGGTTTCTTGGGGATTGAGATAGATTTGGTTGCTGGTGAGTGTTGTTTGCCAGACAATAAGGTAAGGAGTAATAGAAAAAAAGGGGTAGGGTCGCACTCAGCCACAGCAATTCAGTCCAGTGTGCTACTGAGCATGGGTCAGCAAAAAACCCAAAGAATATATACAAATAGAAAAATCCCAGGCACTCACTGCGAATTGTATGCAGGCAGATTTATTGCAACGTTTTGACCTGTTAAGGTCTTTATCAAGCTGAGGCAATAAGGTAAGGAGTGGCACGGTCTGGTCTCAGCTGCCGAACTTCTCAAGAAGATTCAATTGTGACAGCTGCAGTCGCTCTTGGGTAAGCTGCAATTCGCTTACTGAATTATTCCCAAGGGGAAGGTGTTTACTTGTCGCTTGGCAGCTATGACCGCTGGGGTGGGGTGCCCTCATCATTATGTGCGAATTAGTCGCCCCTTGCTCGAGGACCTGGTGTCTGGTCCATCTTCCTGGAAGGATTTAATGGTTATTCATATTGGCAGGCGCCTGAGGTATCTAATGCCGAGCTCCACCTCTTTATTGACGTGGCCGGAGCAGTGGGTTTTGAGGCCATCTTCGGAGCCCACTGGTGTGCGGTCTCCTGGCCAGAATCTTGGTATGCTGCAGGTTTAGCAAGGAATCTGGCTTTTTTGGAACTTTTCCCTATCGTGATGGCGGTGGAGCTCTGGGAGCATCTCCTGCAGGGTCACAGGGTTGCCTTTCATTGTGATATTATGGGAGTGGTGTTGGTCATTAATAATTTGTCAGCATTTTACCCTCCTGTGGTTCGGCTGCTGAGGTGCCTGGTCCTGTGTTGCTTGGTTTTGAATGTGTACTGTAGGGCTATGCATGTCCCCGGAGTTGCTAATATTACAGCAGGTGCTCTTTCTCGTTTTCGGTGATGAGAGCCTTTGGTCCAAGGTGTTATCCTGGAATTATTGGAGGGGGCTAGGGAACCCAGGGCTTTTGAATGGAGCAGGATCAAGTTAAATAAACAAGTTTCTAAATTTGTGAAGGGAATGGTGTCCGGTAGGCCCAGGCAAAACCCAGAGGGAAGTGATGTACTTCAGGGTGATGGGTCCACCTTACGGAGGTAGGACTGGATTTATTTAATTTGGTATTGCAGGATGCAGTGGAGGAGGCCATGGCTTTGGTGTTGGGGTGGCCCCGCTGATGTAAGGGGTAAACCAGCTGGTTTCATGGTGGTATATGGCCCTTGTCAACCGTGGGTTGGATCAGCGGTCCGTGTAAAGTGGATGGGTAGGGCTGTCCCTCCCCTAACCTCAGGTGCAGTTATGGATAACAGACGTGCCCACTGAGCCAATTATTGGCTACTGGTTACCATTACATGGATGGAAGGCCTAGGAAAAGTTGGAACGAGGGGCAGGGCAGCTGCCTTAAGTTATGTTTTGGTTGGCAAGGTGGTACTCAGCAACAAAGATTTATTTGCTTAGTAATTATGTATATAGTGTTTTATGTTATAAAGTTGAACTTTATAGATTTATATATTTATATTTTAATAAAGCAGTGGCCTATTTTCTCCAAAAGTAAGTCTGTGGTTGTTATTTCGGGAAATATGTGGTTGGGGTGTTATTGGTGGGTTAAGGTTATGCCCATACACATTTACCCTTTACCTATGCACATGGACATCATTTTCTATTCCCTTTTGCTTGGACCATAAGAAACCCCCATTATTTTACCATTGCCCTCATACTTATCTATCACTTAAAAAGGGACCACCATGGACAGTATTTCCTTTATACCCATTGTGCTCAGTGAGCCTACTTTGTCCCGTAATTTGTTCCGTCCACCAATAGTTCCTAATGCCCACAACTCTATGATTAGACAATGTCTGGCTCTGGACAATGTTAAATACATGGTCCAGAGCCAGTATTGTATTTTATATCTTTGTTATTACCTCTGGATTTACATTGATAGGCAGTGTGCAGTTTCTTTAAAGAATATTATAGTTAATGTATTGGAATAATTGCGTTAATCTATGATCTTAGATACAGTATGTTCCCTGTACTACAACTGAATAGAAACGTATGGAAAATATTACAGACCCAGGTATTTTCCTTTCTTTTCTGAAATACGGATAAATGCCTACCTTCTTCCTGGACAATAAAGGTTTTTAGAGTCTGCCCATTATCCACATTAATAGTGTAGGTGCCAAGGAGAGGCTCAGAGGTCAGGTTAAAACTCAGGTCAACAATTCCTGAGTTGGTTTTGATATCCAGCCACTGGGCAATACGGTTACTCTTAGAATCCTGTATATAACAAGGTAGGCAAATAACATGATTAACATGTTTAATAAAATAGCATCCTCCCAATTCACAATAAACGTCATATATCCCTCCATTTTATACTTGCATTTCCACCCTATATATTCCTTATTCCTATCCCAACATTAAGTATTCATAATTCCTTCTCTAACAGGACTATTTGCTAAAGTAAATTCAACGTGAATTTCAAACATAAGGCCACAGTATCTGAACTGAAAGCATAGCTGACAAATATTTTTTTCCAATTTGGTTATTTTGACCTTAAATTTGAAATTCTCTTTGAATCCTCACTTTAGTGAATAACCGTGTAAGTTTCTTGCACCTCTGCAATTCTCCAGTTTCTTTGCAATCTATCACTCTCTTTCTCCCTCTCAGCTTCTATGAGGAAACACTGTCTCTGTTTGTTTCTTGATATCGGGCACCTCTCCTTCATTCTCTATCTACACAACATGCACCACTAACATTCCATTCCCGTAGTGTTTACATGCTCCTTCACTTCCTTCTCAGTAAACCTTTTATTTTCTCACAACAATACCTGCCTCCTAAGCTTCCTTCAACTCCCTTCATTTCTGTTTTTCACCAGATGGCTCCTTATTACAGCTGCTTTCCTTCACTTGCATTCCATTTTCTTCAACACTGTGCCACACTATCACTATAAAAATAACCCCCTTAGCAATTGACTCTCCTTATGCCTCATTTCATACCCTATGTCATGATTTGGCCTATTCTCAGTCTCGTGCAGTACCACTACCTGTCTGTGGTGCTATTCCAGGCTGCTGCACCCAGACTGAGATCTCTCTATGTTCCCAGCTGGCCTTACTTTACAATTATCTTCTCTCTAATTAGATGAGCCTCATCCCTTCTTGTTTGCCAGTTCAGTAATGTTAATGTTGTTGGTCTGGACCTATTGTTCCTGCATTCCCTGTAACCATTTCCTGAGTTCCCTGTATTTAGCGTCTCTTCTCCTACATTCAGTTATCTGTGTTTGTATTTTATTTAACTGCCTACCAATACACTTATTTTTGCCTTGATGTGTGTGTATATTGTTTTCTTAGCATTCTGGGTTTCACCCTATAGAGGATGCTGTACTGGGCAGCACCCGTTCCCGACCAGACCCCTGACACCCTAAATTTCATTCCCTTCAAATTCCTCACCATTAGAGGTTCTTGACTTACCTTTAGTTCCACCACATGGTACTGAAAAGAATGAAACACCAAATTAGACAATTCCTCTATACCTTTTTATCTCTTTTTCACACTCACATTTTAAATATTTTACTTATACCTAGATTCCAGCTATATTGCACGTACATTTCAGTGAGTGAACACATACATTCCAACTACGTCACACATACATTCCAACTATCTTGCACATACATTCAACTATTTAATATGTATATTCCAACAAACTTACACATTCCAAATTGCTCACACATACGTTCATATATACATTGCACTTATTTCACACATACATTCAGCTATATCAAATGTAAACTGATCAGCCACAACATTAAAGCCATGGACAGGTGAAATGAATAAAATAGATTATATTGTTATAATGACATTTGAACCCTCAATGAGGACATGGACATCACAACTAGGCCATGGAGCATTGGAAGAAGGTTGCCTCGGATGATGAATTCAGTTTTATTTTAGATCAGATGGATGGCAGGGTGCATGGGCATCATTTACCTGGGAAAGAGATGTCAGCAGAATGCATTATGGGAAGAAGACAGGCCGGTGGAGGAGTTGTTATGCTCTGGGCAATGTTCTGCTGGGAAACCTTGGGCTCTGAAATTCATGTGGATGTTACTTTAACACATACCACCCACCTAGAGATTGTTGAAGACCACATAATCCGTTCATGGCAATGGTGTTCCCAGATGTAAGTGACCTCTTTCAGCAGGATAATGCACCCTGCTACACTGTAAACATTGTTCTGGAATGGTTTGAGGAACATGACAAAGAATGCCTTGCCATCCAGATTCTCCAGATCTCAATCCAATTGAGCATCTGTGGATATGCTGTAACAACAAATCCATGTTTTGGACAAATCAGATGCATCCTATAAAAGATATAAGGAAGCCAATAATGCATAAAATAAATTCTAAAAAAACAAAAAATTAAAGTGTAGGTACACTAAAAACTGGAATGGGGGTGTTAGTTAATGAAGACCAGGAGAAATTTTTAAATAACTATTTCTCCTCCGTATATATTAAGGAAGAACCCATGGCAATAGATGTGCAAATGATTGCTGCTAAAAATTTGCAGAAAAATTCAAAACAATGTATTCATCCACGAGTACTGAAGGAACTAAGTGTAGAAATAAGTGAACCTCTGTTTTTAATCTTTCAAGATTCTTTTCTTTCAGGAAGTGTTCCGGAGGATTGGAGGAAGGCAGATGTGGTTCCTATATTATAGGAGGGTTCAAAATCAAAATTATAGACCTGCAAGCTTAATTTCTGTGGCTGGAAAAGTAATTGAAAGGTTATTAAGAGACAATACTTAAGAATTCCTTGAGAAGAACATGGTTATCAGCAAAAATCTTCATGATTTTATGAAGCACAGGTCATGTCAAACTAACTTGATTGCATTCTACGAAGAAGTAACTGGAAGTGTAGATCAGGGTGTTGCAGTGGATGTGATCTATTTGGATTTTGCCTATTTTAGATTAGTATTCAAACTCAAAGAAATCAGTCTAGATGAAAATTCTTGTTATTGGGCTTAAAAATAGAGCACAAAGAGTTGTCATTAATGGTAAATTTTCAAGCTGGACAGAGGTGGCAAATGGTGTCCCTCAGGGTTCTGTTCTGGGACGCCTTCTATTTAACATGTTTCTAAATGATCTTGAAAAAACATTGAAAGTCATGTTTCGGTGTTTGCAGATGACGCACAACTCTGTAAAGTAATACAATGTGAGCAAGATATTACTTTGCTGCAGAGGGATTTAGATAGACTGGGAGACTGGGCACTCAAATGGCAGATGAAATTTAATGTTGAAGAATGCAAAATTATGCACTTCGGCATGAAGAATTCACAAGCAATGTATACCCTTAATGGAAGCGAATTAGGGATAACAACACTTGAAAAGGACTTGGGAATTGTTATAGAAAAGAAACTATGCAACAATGTGCAATGTCAATCAGCAGTGGCTAAGGTCAGTAAGGTATTGTCATGCATGATAAAAGGCATTCATTCTCGGGATGAGAATATCATTTTGCCTCTTTATAAATCGCTGGTAAGCCACGTATTGAATATGCTGTGCAATTTTGGGCACCTGTTCTAAAGAACGATATTATGGCACTAGAAAAGGTGCTGAGGCGGGCTACAAAATTAATAAAAGGAATGGAACATATCAGCTATGAAGACAGGTTAACAAATTTAAACCTCTTTAGTTCAGAAAAACGTTGCCTGAGAGGTGAGATGATAACATTATACAAATATATTCGGGGCCAATACAAACCATTGTGTGGAAATCTATTCACAACCCGGACTTTACATAGGACACAAGGTCACGCGTTTAGACTGGAAGAAAAAAGATTTTGTCTAAGACAAAGAAAAGGGTTTTTTTACTGTAAGAACAATAAGGAATTGAATTCTCTGCCTGAAGAAGTGGTTTTATTAGAGTCCATACAGATGTTCAAAGAGCAACTAGATGCATACTTGCAAAAACAGAATATTCAAGGATATCATTTTTCAATGTAGTGTAATAGCTTCTTGACCCAAGGATAAATCTGACTGCCATTTTGGGGTCAAGAATGAATTTTTTTCCTACTTTGTTGCAAAATTGGAAGTGTTTCAAACTGTTTTTTTTTTTTGCCTTCTAATGGATCAACATAAAAAAAAACAATGTGAGGAGGGCTGAACTTGATGGACACATATCTCTTTTCAGCTATGTAACTATGTAACTATGTAGGCCCCAGCTCGCAACTTGCAGTACTTAAAGGATCTGCTGTTAAGGTCTTGGTGCCTGATACTACATAACATGTTCAGAGGTCTTGTGGAGTTCACACCTTGATGCATCAGAGTCATTTTGACAACACACGGTGGACCTGAATGATATTCGTCAGGTGAGCAAAAATCGGGTCACAAGAGTATTCGGCAGGTGGTTTTAATATTCTGGCTTATCAGTGATTATTTACATATGCCAACTAACCCACATATACATTCCAGCATGCAAGTTTATGCATTCCAACTTTTTCACACATACATTCCAGCTAGATCTCACATATATTCCAATACATTCCAAGTTTCACAAATATTCCAATTATCCCATACATACATACATACCAACTATCTCACACATACATTCCAACTATCTTACACAACTATCTCACATGTACATTGATACTATTCTAAATACATTCTGATTCTGCAGCAATGACTACAAGTTTATCAACCAATGGTGAATTAACCCACTTATTTATATTTCTATTTTTTTTTTCATATTTCCAGTCTCACCTGATTCTTTGCAGTGAAGAACTTTTCATTTAGAGTCAAAATGCGGAATAAAACTAGGAAAAAGAGATACATTTTTATTCTTTAGATCTCTGCATATGCTCCCCCAGTCCCTTTGCCCTTTCTTACCAGTTTGGCTTGGCCGGTAGGTAGGTTTATCAGTTTGGACCACAACACCATTGCTTATTCTACGTATCAGAACATATTTACTCTGCGAAAACTGAGCATCTCCCTTTCCTACAATACGTACAGTGGCGACTTCCTCTAAACCTCCATCGGGAGGTGGAACCTGTAGGAAAGAAAGAGAAGACATTCCCCAAATTATTGTTTCATCAAAAATTCCTCCCACTACCTTGTTATACATTGGAATTATAGTATAGGAACATGAGTCAGTAAAGTTAAACAGTGCTGACGGACCTTAAAATAAGTGTTTTAGCTGCAACATTGAACAGATCTCTTTAAAAGAATACCTGTATGATAACAATGTAAATTTTGTGTTAATTTTTTTTATTATTATTATTTTATTATTTATAAAGCGTCAGCAAATTTTGGAGCGTTGTACAACTTGTAACCAGACAAGTTGGATGCACAGGAACAGAGGGGTTAAGTACCCTGCTCAATGAGCTTACATGCTAGAGGGAGTGGGTATGGTGACACAAAGGGTAAAAGTAGGTATATTAAAGTAGTTTGCTAGAAAAGTATTCACTGAGGGCTTAGTAGGTTATTTTCGACAGTTTCAGGAGAGGAGTCAGGGTATGGGGATGCTGTTAACAGTTTAATTGACACGCTTTCCTGAAGAAGTTTTTCTTCAATTATTTTTTTTAAGGAATGGAGACTGGGTGAAACTCTAATGGAGAGGGGAAGTGAGTTCCACAGAAAAGGTGCAGCCCTGGAGTCTTGGAGGCGAGCACCAGAGATGGAAGTATGGACAGAGGATCGAGGTTGGTCTTTAGCAGAGAACAGGGGCCTAGATAGGACATACTGGTGTATTAGGGAGGATAGGTAGGTTGGAGCAGTATTATGTAGAAACTTGTAAGCAAGTATCAGGATCTTAAATTAAGCCCTATATCTTACTGGAAGTCAATGTAGGGACTGATATAGGTGGAGGCGGACAGCAAGATGAGCTTCGCCACCGCATTCATTATAGATTGCAATGGTGCAAGCTGAGAACACGTAAGACCACTGAGAAGGGAATTGCAGTAGTCAAGACAAGAGAGAACAATGGCATAGACCAGCACCTTAGCCGTTTCTGGCATTAAATAGGGGCAGATCTAGTCTTCTTTCACTCTCACTTTCTCATTGACTGTTTGAAGTAAAATGTATTTCTCTCTCCATTTATGTTAATGCATACTTATTTACTGCAGATCTACAGTATCTCTGGGTGTAAATATTTAGAACTAATTAATAGAGATAATATTGCACTGTTTATAGAAAAACTGTGAGCTGAGATTTGAACATTAAATAAAATACAATACACAAGTGAAATTCCTAAAAATAAATAAAGTGCTGGTGCTGCAATCACCTTAGTGGGCCACAATAACCACTAAACAGGTAAGAGTGATTAGTTAACAGAAAGAATGGTGAGAGTACTCAAAAGGATTGAAATAATATTACCCAAGATGAAGTCAATTTCTGAAATTAGACAAAAAACAACATAGGGTAATAACGTTATAAATAAAACACTTCTAAAATTCTGTGTTAGTCTCACTCACATAAGTGGAGCCACTTATAAAGCTGGCTCGGACTGCACGCCTTGAATGAATCACTGCTTGGACTTTAGCTGGGTTCTTCCCAAAGCTGGATTTGATGTACCACCAGGAACGCAGGTTCAGGGGGTTACATAATTCTTTATTTATCCAATAATAAATAAAAACCACAAAGGATTATAAATAAATAAAATTACAGGAAAGTCCCATAAAATAGTCCAAAATTATTCACCTGACGCGTTTCGACGATGTGCCTTCGTCGGAGGTGATACAGGTGACTCTGGCGTGCAGTCTTTTTAAATCCGTTCTTGGCAGAGTCACCTGTATCACCTCCGACGAAGGCACATCACCGAAACACGTCAGTATCTGGATGTGTGTGACTGTATAGTCATGTGTGTCTGTGTGTGTTACAGTGTATATGTGCTTACATCTCAGCATTTAAATGCCAACCCTACACACAAATGCACCCCTGCATTCAAATGTCAACACTACATACACACATCTCTGCATTCAAAATGATAACCCTACACACTAGTAGACCACTGCTTTCAAATGCCAACAGTACATAAAACACAAAACACTACACACAAATACACCCCTATGTGACAGAACCATCTGTCTGCTTGGATTTTTACTGCATTCGTATGTTTGTCCCCCGTTCGTATGAATGGCTGGTTTCTATAGCCCAGCCATTCGAATGACTCTTTTTCCCGAACAAACCTGCCGAACGAACGGCCACCCAAATGAGGAGTGTGCTGCTGGTTAACGAAGTGATCCCAATTAGAACGTTGTGGTTAACCGCAGACACTTCTCAATTAAACCGAATTCAGGGTGGTCGTCGTTCGTATGTCGACCACGAGGCAGCGGCCATTTTAAATCAAGCGAACGCCCAGCGGTGTTTGGCTCTATTTCTATGGAACTGAAAACGGACACTTTTTCTGCCGAACACCGCTGAAACAACGGAACGCCTGGCTGCCTCCACGAAAGCATGCGAACACCGGCCGTTCGGGAGATTGAGAGCATATGAAAAGACTTAACCCAGATAGCCTTCCCATGGAGTCATTCGTATACCGAAAGACTGTAAGAACTTTGACTCCATGGCGATTGAACTATGTGTGTGGGATCTGAGCGCTATTCGCTAATAATATGCACTCAGATCCAGGCTATCTGGGGACATGTAATACGAATGGGAAATGTTCGGTTTTTATGTAGTTATATATTTTTATGTCTTTTATTATTTTATGTCTAAGATGGCGACTGGCTTTGTCCTGGAGTTAATTGAGTTACTTGGTAATTAACTCCAGGGCAGAGGGGAGGGAATCATAATGCACTGTGGGTAAAATCTGTGACTGTGTGTCTGGAATGTCCCCATATCTGTCTGTCATTTAAGTCTCCCATTTGGTCCCCTAGGGGAGTGTCCACCAAGTGGGAGACCTGCATAAATACGGGCAGGTAGCCCACAGTAAAGCCAGATCCTGTTTGACCCTCAATGCGGAGCTTCTGTCTCGTTATTGGGGGGATTTCTTCTTCACGTTTAGAGACTACTGGATGGAACGAAAGCCGCTTGGGGAATATTGCTGTTCGACGGTTACCAGCAGTTCGTGTATTGCCGTTCGGGAGTTTGGAGCCGTTCACGGATCTCGATCGGGAGATTGCCGCTTCCCCTGCATTTGGTTCGTGTGTTACAGAGTAAGCGAACGGAGACTGTACTGCAGCCGGGGAAGGTCTACTAAATGGCGGTTTGGCTTAAAGACACTAGAGGTGTCTTAACACCCTAGATTCACACTCATATTCCTAAATATTTTTTTTTATCATTTTATTCTTTATTAGCTTTTATCTTAACTTACACACCTGTAGCCCTGCTTTATTTTTATGCTAATGAAAGCACTTGCCTGCACTCCATCATGTCTTCTCCACAGACATCTTAAAACCACTGAGCAATTTTGCCACCCCCTATAGTGAATTAATTACACTCTAAAATAGGGAACATTTGTTTTTTTCAAAGATCTATTTAATCTTTAGTGAACAACCCCACGTCTGTTTTTTTGTTTGTTTATTTCGAGATTGTGTTTTTACAGATCATTTGGGTGTGTTTCCACTGTTAGGTGTTGTTTTCTGTTATAGCATAATGGATTTTGTTTGTTTTCTTTTTTTTAGTGACAGGGAGAAAATATCTCTGTTGTAACGTGAAGATGGAATCTAGAATTGTAAAACAAAGATTTGGTTTTTAATACCGCAAGTTCTCTTACAAAATCCAAAGTAAGGGTTGTACTTTATTTAATGTCCTTGTATAACCTTCCAGTAAAGGACGCAAACTACGTGCTGTCTGAGAATATTAGTCAGACTCCTTTGGTGAACAAAATTCTTATAAATATTAAATACCACAAACAAAAACATATTAACAACAACAGATATAGAAAAGATCAATCCATTGTTCCTTTCTGTTTATATGTTTGTCATTGTTTTTTAGAGAATGGAAGTCAATATAGGAAAAAATATAATCAGAAATATGTGGACCCAGATCGGATTCTGGTCTCTGAATAGATCATCAAGTTTCCTTAAGATCTCCATTTATGAAATTACGTTGTCCAATCATCCTGTAATCTCTGACAGCATTGGGGTAGGTAACTATTCTTTATTCCAACAAGTGGGGAGTGGGTTGAAAGTGTGAACATTCTTTGTGAAAAATATGTTTTTAGCTGAACTTTTTCTAAAAATATTCTAATAATTCTCAATGATCATTAGCATCTATTTTGACCAGTACAGGTATTTGAAATGTTTATACTTAGAAACGGTTAAAAATATTTGAACGCACTCCTTGTCTACAATCTAAATACAGTAACCTTCATTGAAATACAAAGCCTTCTGAGCCTATGTTTCAATGTCCAATATTTGTTATTTCCTATTAGCACGCACATCTGGGTGCGCACACTAAAATGCCACATGGACATATTGAAGTAGTAGGGGAACAAGAGGCATTAGAGACCGGTGGTTTAAGCTTCAGTCATGAATGAGAAAATTCAATAAAATTCTTCTAGAATCTGGAAATACAGGTTAATCCTTGTAACAAACTGGTTCAATTTACCAAAGTCCATAGATTTCTGGAACCATGAGGGATGTTACAAAAAAAATTAAAGAAATACCAATCACTTTACATAAAACAATGTAATAAGGGAAATCCACCTTTAACTTACTCTCTAAATTGGCACTGAAATTAATGATGATTATGATGATATATAGAATTATACAAACCTCCCAACTTAAAGGGACACTATAGTCACCTGAACAACTTTAGCTTAATGAAGCAGTTTTGGTGTATAGAACATGCCCCTGCAGCCTCACTGCTCAATCCTCTGCCATTTAGGAGTTAAATCCCTTTGTTTATGAACCCTAGTTACACCTCCCTGCATGTGACTTGCACAGCCTTCCATACACACTTCCTGTAAAGAGAGTCCTATTTAGACTTTCTTTATTGCAAGTTCTGTTTAATTAAGATTTTCTTATTCCCTGCTATGTTAATAGCTTGCTAGACCCTGCAAGAGCCTCCTGTATGTGATTAAAGTTCAATTTAGAGATTGAGATACAATTATTTAAGGTAAATTACATCTGTTTGAAAGTGAAACCAGTTTTTTTTCATGCAGCCTCTGTCAATCATAGCCAGGGGAGGTGTGGCTAGGGCTGCATAAACAGAAACAAAGTGATTTAACTCCTAAATGACAGTGAATTGAGCTGTGAAAATGCAAGGGAATGATCTATACATTAAAAGTGCTTTATTTAGCTAAAGTAATTTAGGTGACTATAGTGTTCCTTTAACATCAGATGCAACAAGGCCATACAATATCTTACATATTTTTCAACAGTGCAGAACAAATTATATTATGTATTTGAAGCCATTGTTAAAATGTAATCCTATTCTGTCACACATACAGCACCTATGCCAGTGTAATGCCCAGGGACCAATTGTAACACATTACAGGTGCATGTTTTTTTTTAACTAAATCTACCTGCTACAGTTACACCTGCACCTTGGCATATATATTAGATTACTTTCCTCTGAGTGGACATGGCATTATAAAGATACAAATTGGATAAGATATGAGAACTTTAAAGGCTGTGATACAGTAACATATCTTTATAAATTATTTTTTGAATGACAGGTCTTGTGATTCATACCTCTGTTAAACGATAAATTAGGGTTGGGGAATTCCATTGATGTTGCAGAAATACAATTCACATTCTCCTGATTAACACATGGAAATCTGCCTTTTAGAAAACAAGTTACAACATCTAAGAAGTGATGGAAATGTGTGCTATTTTTTCACCTCTATAGAAAATCTGACCCTTTTCAATGAATGAGTTGGTTGGATGGGTCTTATACAGTGACAAGAAATGTGCCTACATGGATGGTTAGAAACATTTTATTATAGTACAGTTTACACTACATGATGGCTCTTACTCCAAATTCTAAATGTCAAAAATACAGTTTCAGAGAGGAAACCAGCTTAGGTCACCCAGTGGTGATCTGTCGATGAATGCATTGCCCTAGACCAGTGTTTCTCAACCCAGTCCTCAATGCACACCTACCAGTCCAGGATTTAGGGATTACCCAGTTATGTCTAAGGTGTTTTTTTTCTTCTTTGTAACTGGGTAATCCCTAAATCCTGGACTGGTAGGTGTGCCTTGAGGACTGGGTTGGGAAACACTGCCCTAGACCATCTGAAAAAATAGCACATAATGTTCACTGGCTCCTGTAACTGATCTATTTAATACAGTGCCCCTTCATGGATTTCTAAATCTTAACAAACTCAATAGCTAATTTAAATGCCATTGACCCTGCTCTTTGCACCATGCTTCTTAGTTCGAAAGAGTCGGTACATTTTGGAAAGCTCAAATCGTATATTTCTATCAAATCCTTTCTCCATTGAATAATCAGCCTGCATTTATAATTTTGGAACCATCAATGCAAGTATATATATTCTATATAATTAGGAAAATCCCTTCAAGTCTTCAGAATGTCTTATGGGTTCAAAGCTGGGTTCAAAACCCTTATCAATACCATGGAGGCATGAGTACTATGGATCGAAAGGACAGGGGGATTGACTTATCCTTATCAGAGTTGTTAAAAATAATAATAATTCTATTCTTCTGCATATACAGATAAATAAACACACTATACTACAACCAGCAGGTTGCTATAGAACTCCAACCTTCTTACACTATTGGTTTAACAGATCAATTTAAGTCTAAGTAGTTTGAATCTTGGTTAATGTATATCTCTGGTCAACATTCTAAATAATAATGCATCTGTATAAATGTCAGAATACAACTAAAATGGTAATAGTAATATCTTGCCACACAGTTATTCACTCATACATTGTTTGCTGCTCCTGTCTCTACTATTCCAATTCTCTGACTCCACGCCAATCATTCAAAAAGATCTCAAAAGATGCAAGGTCACCATCTACTTCTGCTATGGTACCAAACATGTCAACCTCCATTCCTACCTTGAATTTATAGCATTGAAGAGGGCTTGTAGTCGGATTGGTGCCCGCAAACAGTTCAATCACGTTACCTTTGACCTCAAGGGTCACTGTAACTTGGATAGTGAGATTGTTGGGTTTGTCGGTTTCCAGATGCAGACACACCTGATCTGTGGAAGGGAAGTGGAGCTCGGCTGGGATTAGGGTTACATAGTATCTTGAGGGAAGAGAAAATTATGTTGGAGGCAAAATGCTGTTTAACAAATTATAAAAAACTACAATGATAAATTAGCAATAAACTACTTGTAACATGCAATACTAACGCAGTAAAAATATGTAAATAACAGACTATTCATGGAGATAAGGTGTATGATATATCTGTGGTAATTCTTGTCTTCAGAGTTTAAATGTAATATTAACTTAGTTACCCACCCTCAAGTCTGATTTCTATTATCATGGATCTGTGCCAATTGACCATTCATCTATTCATCTATTAGCCATTTGCCATAAAAAAATTTACATAGAAGAATAATTCAGCCCACCTTTCAAGAGATCAGTACTAAAAAGTATTGTAACTTTATGCAGTGCAAAACTTAATCTGAAAATAGTGAAACCAAGAACAATGTTGGTTGATAAAACATAGTAAAGTATTGATAATGACTCTTCCACAGCTGGACTCTTTTTGGATACTTCATAAAGGTAAAATCTCTATTAAATAAGTCATAATGAGCGCTTCAGTATTTCACCAAACTCAATAAAACATATCATAACACAAAGAAAGGACTACTTGGAATAATTTTTAAAGCTTGACATCCTGCTCCTGGCTCCTATAAATGTCAAACATCAAGTTTTCTCTTACCTACCTACTTTCTTAACTGTCATAACATCTGAGACCCACCTTAATCTGCATTTCAACCCACGACGAAAAGTGACTCCATAAAAGCAACAAATGGCCTCCAGCTGGATAGATCCAGAGAGTATTTTTTGTGGTTTATCTTTCTAAATCTATCTGCAACATTTGGTAGAACTAAAAATAAAAAAACATTGTATACCTACAACACTTACAGTACCTCACTCTACTGTAATGGAACCTGTGTGCTAAGTGCATGTGCTAATAGTAGATTTAATAAGTATACATTAAAAAGACTGGCAAATATTAATATATAGAAAGTTATTCACTAGAAGGAATTCAATTTGTTGTTTCCTGAATTATCCGCATGCCTTACTAGCAAACTTTCCTCGGCAATCTTTAAATACATATTTTGGTATATTTTCTCTTTTATCTGATTGCCCAAGTAACACTTGATTCTTACTAAGTGGTTATATGGGGGAAATGACTTCTGCTGATTCTATATCAATGTTACCTGTTTTGGAGCAGATGGGAAACTTACATGTTCGGAGTTTCATGAAGGTCAGCTTCTACTGCTCCGAGAAAAGCAAGCAGGATTAATAAACACATTCTGCATCCGAGCCAGGAATATTCTGGCTTGGAATCCTTCTTATATGGCTGTTTATTTTATATCAGCATATTCTGCCTGTCCTCCTCCTCCAGACCATTCCCTTATGCCAAACTG
This sequence comes from Pelobates cultripes, assembly GCA_933207985.1. Lineage (NCBI taxonomy): Eukaryota > Metazoa > Chordata > Amphibia > Anura > Pelobatidae > Pelobates > Pelobates cultripes. The sequence goes on along the minus strand of OW240922.1, from coordinate 98,374,233 downwards.
CATGGTCGCTGCCAAGACTTTCTATAGACATAAAATAGGCCTATTTCCAGTACCACGTCTAGACCTGCCACCTCAATATTATGTATCAAAGACATGCTTTCATAGACCTTCCCAGTACCATTGTCTGAAGATTAATTGGTATTCAGTAACCTGAGATATACAATGCAGCAGAATATTACTTCATATCCCAGGCAAATTGCTTACTAAGAGATTTTCAGAGTTTGGATAACCAAGTCTCTTCCTCTCACCTTCCTAGGTTATCTGTACCTTTATTTTTTAATGTATCCATGCCAGGGCTGGACTATCCATTTCTAGGTGACACTGACTTAACTAAGACTTATTTAAAAATGTAAACCATTTTGAAGCAAAAAACTATTTAATTTTGACAAACACATTTACATGCACACTCATTGTTACATGTACTATACTGTGACTTTTTTTGCTGTAGACTTCTGTGATACAATTAGAAACATTGTCCATAACTGAAATTGTGTTGCTGTAGAGTTCTGTAGTGTGAGTACATTAGTATGAATGATATTAAAGGGACTCTATAGGCACCCAGATTATATTTACATTGCCGAATTTAGGTAAGGATTTGGGGTTTTCATGAGCTGTAAGTCATAATCATCGCACTTATGACAAATCACAGCTTGAACTATCTTGCTTTGCATGTAACGCGTCTATCTCATATATTAGTTTCCTCTTTTACATTGCATTACTGAAATAAATGAAATTTTGCGCGATATTCTAATTTTTCGAGTATCACCTGTATATATCTGAGGTATCCTGTCATATACTAAAAGTTTTTTTCATATTTTTTATGTATACTTAATTTAACGAAGAATCCATTTCCTTTCGAAACTTGATTAAAGGATCATTAGATTAAAAGATAGTGTTGAGGTGACAGCTATTAATGCTTAATAAGTGTGTATACACTTGCTGCATGGCAGGTTTGGCCACAGTGAGGTACAAAGCTCTATTATAGTAATACAGGATTATTATTGACCCCCACAAGATTTTTATTTCTTTATTTTTTAAACTTGTTTTTACTTTTGTAATGTGGTAGCTGGCTATCTAGTGCTGGCCAACCATCAGATAATTAACCTTCACCCTGCCAAGGTTTTAGTTTTTTTTAAACTATTTGCCCTCTGGCTGCTAGCACTGCCAGAGGTGAAATAGTTCATAGTTTGGACTTAATTTAGTTAATTCGTTCCGGATTTCAGCGGTCTGATGTGGCCTTTGGTACAGCTTAAATCTGGACCAAATTCAGGTTTGGGGCCTAATTTACACAATCTGGAAATTTTTGAATTCCATGAACAATGTCTGTAGTTTGAAGTCCAAATGGCGCCCGAATGCATCTGGATGTGTTTTTTCTATTCTGACTTTAGTGAATAACTCTGTTGGCTTTCCAACCAAAACCTTTGTGTAGTTTTAAATATCTGCCAGTCATAAAACCAACAAATTGTTTCACCTCATGCTCAGGCAATCCACAGATAATCCCTCTTTTTTATTCTCATCATTACCCAATGTTAGTTGGTGGTGGCCTAATTGTTGTACTTAGAGGGATGCTCCAGACCCCTCAAGCACTTTAGTGTTCTGAAAAGAATTATGTGTGAAGAGTGTATCCTCTTTTTTTCATTTTGAAAAAGTACAGATTTCAATAAAAATTTACACTTTTATAAATTAACCTTGTTACACCCCTTAGCTATCAATCAGACAACATGTCCTGTTACTTCCTGGTTTGGTTAGCTCAGTAGAGCTAAACTCCAGAGGAAGCAAATGCCCAGAGCGGCTGCCTGACAAAGACTTCTCATTGAGCTGCATTGGGAAATCTTTGATTGCCCGAGTGGGGTTAGAAGGGTGGAAATTGCAAACGACGCAGACAAGAGAAATGCCAGTTCTGCCAGCTGTTTTTAGATATAAAGCCATTAAAAATGCATTATTAAATGCATGCACGTTTTCATTTGATATATATATATATATATATATATATACTAAATATTGATTTTTATTTATTTTGTATTTGGGCAGTGGAGTGTCCTTTTAAGTTGCTGTTTGACTCTTTACAGTATTTGTATTTTGTTTGCTTTATAAATGTAAATACAACAAAACTCTACCTCATTATTGTGATTGCGTATATAGATTCGACTAACTATGATAAACTTTGAGTAAACGCTTAAAGATTGCCACCACGTGTTTTTGAGATACAATTTATGAGGTTGTGGATTAAATTTCTTTACAGTATATATTTAGCAGATTCCTAGTCTGAGCATTATAAATTATTGTCTCTCTGTTTGGCATAGCAATGACAATGGGAGGTAGCAGGTGCAGTATTTGACCTGTAACATTGTGACTTCCACATGTATTACATCCATTGTGTTTCTGTGAAAGAATAGGTTATATATCTTTCACCAAGTCACAAGGACCAAAAGACAATACCTGTGCCCGAGCAATAGCTAAAAGTGTATGTTAAAGGCATACTACTGCCAAAAAGTAAAACATATTTATTTAATTAATATATTATTATTCAGATCTAATATGTTAAAAAGTTGTATCTGTTGTATCTTTAGTTAGTTGAATAGTTTGATATATGCTATTTACAGAAGACAGTGAGTTGACTAATATGTTAAACAATAGATTTCAAGATTAATTTCATTCTGAACTGCAATTTATGTGAAATTGGGCCAATTTGGTGATTGTTTGATCTCCGAGCTGAAATGTAGCTGAATCACAAACCAAATGAAATGCACAATGTGGGCAGTTTATAGCTCTGCCCACAGGGCCAAAACATGGAAAATTGATGAGAAAAAAAGATGACTGATGAAGGGAGAGTCAATATTCAGAGATCAAGTCAGAAGTGACCAAAAGAGGGAAAAAAGGAGAAACAGAAAAGTAACTCTTTATATATGATACAAAACATATTGTCAGGATTGACTAAAATCCAACACGCAGTATCCAAGTAGCCAGCAAAGTATAAAAATAATTCAAAACATCAATGTGATCAAAATCTAAACCACTTAGATTAGGGACACAAGTGGTCAGTTAAGTGGTACCAGATCCACCTTGGGCATTGACCCTGAAAGTAACAGATAATGAAAATAAAATAGAAAAACAATCCCAGTGAAAGTGGGGGATTCCTTCCTGGTAATTGGGAATCAGAATAGCAATTCCTATTAAATGCCTTTGCTTAAGAGTCCCCATGTATAGTGATGTGGCATAGACTGTCCAGTATGTAGTTATTACTACAAGAATAAAGGGACAAGACAGCAAAGGGGGCAAATTCGCTAAACAGTAAACTATGTACAATCGACAACTACAATAAAAGTAGAGGGGGAGGACAGCATAGATTAGTGGGTCACATTAGAAAATAGGCAATAATGTGGAGAAGGGCTAGTAAGTGGAACGTAGTTCCAGTGGGGGTAGAATGGATAGGCTAGCAGTGAAACAAGGAAAAGTGTGGATATCCCTGCATCCGAGGGACATACGCTCTTACACAACTCCTCTCCACTAAACCCCTAAATCTAAGCCCTACTTCTTCTGTGAAACACCTTCATGGGTTTTCTATTCTAATGTCTGAATTTCAATTTAAAATGGTGCCCTCCCCGCTGTGCTACCAATACCAGAGTAAAATAAAGAAAATAAATAAATGAATAACTACACCATAGTGGTGTTCATAGTGCTCAAGTACATAAAAGTGCATCAGGGTCCCCTGACGAAGGTGTCAGCACCGAAACATACGTTGGGTTCTTTTTTGCTCTTTTTGGAAGATTATAGCTGGAGGATTGGTATCCTTACCTTACCAAGTTTAGAAGCTGTATTATTCAGCATTACTCTATTCTGATTCCCAATTACCAGTTAGGAATCCCCCACTTTTACTGGGATTCCTTTTCTATTTTATCTGCGTTATAAAGTACAAAAATACCCTAATCGTATTACCACGCCTTAGAGTGTCTGGATTTAATGTAAAAACTAGACTAAACAGTACAAGCCAAAGTCAGGAGTGCAGAGAGAGGGTAAATTGTGAAGAAAACCAAGGTCAAGGACAATAGAAATAAGAATAGTCAAATAAATGACCCGAAGATCAAATACACAGAGAAATTGATAAATAAAATGCATTTTTTGGATAAACAACAAAGGGAAACCATGGCAGGGTAAGGCATAATTGGAAAACTAGGTTTAAATCGCCTAAAGAGTTATGTGATTTACTATTTGCAATTACATAACCTTGGAACAGGCAGCAACATCAACATGGGAATGCGTTAGAGGTAAGTGCGGCCCGGGTCATCGTGGCATACATAATGTACTTTCCATAATACTGCTAATATGTTTACACCCCATCTAGTGATTGTTTGCTGTCATTTGACAACATTATAGGAGGCTTCATATTTTGCATTTAACTTTCTTTACGCAACTCCATAGCAGCAAAGAAACATAAAGAACAAGCATAGGTAATAAGAGGCACATTGAATCCAAGCCCCTCCTCTTTCTTTGCTGCTCCATCACAAGAACAAGGTCAGAGTTTTGGTTTACCCCACTCTGTCTCTAATAGTGTTCACTGTATTTCACCTTTTACTTCTTTTTTATTGTTTTTCTACTTATTGATATTGTTCATTTAGGTTTGGGAGTGTTTTAGGGCTCTCTGTGTTGGAATCCCTTTGTTTGTTCCTTTGAAGGACCAGGTTCGGATTGGTGCATATTGTTCCAAGGGAGGTTTGAGTGCCAATGGGATTCTACTGGCTTAGGGTAAGTCCCCAATGTATTACATTTCACTGGTGCTGCTAAGTAGGGCCTGTGCATACATATTCTTTGTTTCTTGGGTGAGTCTCAGTGGATTATAATTTTATTTATCTTAACCTGACTACCCTCGGCTATGGTTGGCATTGTTACCGGCTGCTCTCAACCTGTTGACTGCCTCCTGCCATTATTAAAATTAAGATTATTAGTACACTAAATCATGCTCTATACTCCCTTGCACCTACACACTCTACACCCCCTTATATACACACAATACACCCCCTGCACCTACACACTCTATACACACAGCACACCCCCTGCCCCTACACACTCTATACCCCTTACATAGACATAGTGCAGGGGGTATATAGTGTGTACGTGCAGGGGGAGTACTGTGTGCCTGTAAGGGGGTATAGAGCATGTAGATGCAGGTGGTGTACTGTGTGCATACACAAACTACAACACAAATAGTCTCCTATGCAAACATACAATCGCCGGAACCAGGAAGTGATTTGGAGACAGTCGGCAACAGCAGCCAGGATAGCAGCCGGAAGATTTTTTTACATTACATGAGTATATGGAACTTTCTTTGTGGTTTCCTGAGGCTGGTGAGCGGACTAACTAACTCCACAACAAGTTTTGCTGTTTTTTAATTGCTATTAATAAAGTATACTTACCTGAGATCCGGATTGCAAGCTTCCTTTCCACGGATCCCACGTACTCTAGGGGCTGATCCTCCCTGAGTGCTATAGAAATGAGTGGTGCTTTTACCACTCCAATCTTGTGAGTGTAACACCTAAAGGGCACCTCTGTTTGCTTTATTTTATATATTTATAAGTGAATTACTACGCTGCACTAGGAGCTCTCTTTCTGTTTTTGTCTCCTTAATAGGTGTCAGAGTGATTTCCATGTTTGCAAGTATACCTACAGATGGTGATTTGTTTTACCACAACCACTGTTTGGTTTTCAATTATTTATAATATTTCCACTCTGTAAACACCTCATTTCATGTACACAGGGTTACTTTCACTCTCTATAACAGGTCCATAGTGAATACGATTTTTTTGTTGTTGCGCACCATTACTACTGTAAGTTATTTTATGTTCAAATCGTTTTACCAGGATTTATTTTTGTTGGTTGCTGCATGTACTAAGATCCTTCTCTCATTTGCGCCATCCTATTTATAATCGTTTTTTCTTTTCAATCGCACAAGCAACCTCCAAACACATACAACACCACAGGAAGCATCCACACATATGCACAGCACACTTTAACAATTCTGTTCTACTATTGTTCTCGGGTATACCACTATTGAGGACACCAGAAATGCATCACTATCAAATGCAGCACATGTTTATGTTGCACAAAAAAATACAGACATTTATTCCACCCCAGAGCACTGGATGTTAGTTTGTTAGTTTGTCACACTAACAAATACGCCTCCTTTCTGGCTCCACCCCTCATAGTGGGCTGCTCTACCTTTAATTGCCCGAGCTGAATTTTTGTCCCAGTCCGGCCCTGCCTCTTAACCCTGTCAGTCAGACAGCCAATAGAGGCACTTCCTGCTTGCTGACGCTGGAGGTCCTCTGAGGACATCAAGCGTCACTTAAATCACCATAGGAAAGCATTGCTGCAATAAAAGTCTACTTTTGTGTCTGAGAATCCACCCTTTTATTCAAATAGCATGATAATCAGTCTATTCATCTTGATAATATCCCGTTATCCTTAGGAATCTTTCTATCATCCCTGTAAAAAAAAAAAACATTACCATCTGTCCATTCAGCATGACAATCTGACATTGAAATAAAAACTCATGGACATAGATGTAAACTTTATTTAATTTTGCTATCATGTTTCAATGATAGAGTTTGAAAAATAAACAAAAAAATGAACAAAAATAACCAATAACCAAGCACAGGGGAACTGCAAGCATCTTGTAAAACTATTTTCAGCTCATCACAAGAAAGAATTTAACAGTTTAAGCTAAAACTTTAAACATCTCACATATTGGTGAGCATTTCAAGAACAGAGCACTCAATATATCTTCAAATTTCAGTGAAGAAGGAATAGAATGGTCTTCTAAAGTATATTACACCAAAGCAGGAGGCTATAAAAATCACATCTTACAGAGTCACACTCGTTATCATCTGAAAAAAGACACTAATGGCAGACACTACAGCATAATCTTTATTTAAGTGATCCCCAACTCCGTTTGAGCAGATCAGAACGGACAGCTCCAAATGGTTACACTGCTCCAACAAGTCCATCCGTTTCATAGTTGGTAAAGGGTCCAAGAGAGAAACAAATTTAGGAACATGAAGAGTTCATTGTGTAACTGGTCACCGAGTTTTCCTCTGGAATATAACAGAATATGTCAGTGTAAAATAAGGAGAAATATTTATATAGTTCCAGGGTGGAATAAATGTTTGTACAGGAGCACAGGCACCCTTACTAATTTTCTAAGGCTGCAAGTATGTGCTCTAGGCCCTTTTTTTTTTGTATCCAGGACATGAAGTTTGATCTGTCCAGAGCAGCAGAAACCATTATATCCTGGGACATTAAGTATAAAACTATAATTTTGTTATATCTTTTATACTTTAGATTAAATTGCTTGGGTAGCCTTTGATATGTTTTAACTGCAATCATGGGAAATATACGATTAGGACTGCAAAAGAGGATTGTCTGGTTAGTATTACAATGGTTTAGCTAGAATATGTTTATTAATGTTTGTTATATTTTCTCTAACATTTGTCATTAAACATAGAATTTAGAAATTAATTTTTATGTGTGCGCTATTCAGGGCTCGAGTCCTGCAGGAAAGCGTGGGAACGGTGTTCCTGCACTTTTTAAAAAAAAAGAAACTCACTCTGCTGGTTTACATGGTGCTAACCCTTTTCCTTACCAGTAAACCAGCCTGCCTTTTGCAAATTTACCTGAAATCTGATACCATTGCTTGTAGAGTCAAGGTTATCAGTGACAACTCTCTTCAGCTGTGTCTGGTCAGGTGTCTGGTTCTTGGCCTATAAAAGCCACTTCCTGTCTCTGTACCTTTGCCAGATTATTGTGGTTCCTGTACTCTCTAATCAAGCGTGTTCCTGTTTCTCCTTCCTGTTGCTGAATTTGGACTGTTTTGACTTTGCTGCTTCTCCTTCCCACTGACCTCGGCTTGCCTCACTACGATTATCATCTTTCTGTTCCAGTCTCCCATCTCTGCTTAAGACCAGAAGGCCACTCAAGGCTTAGGGGCTCAACCACCTGGGTAACGAGTGGCTACCTCTGGCAGAAAACATTGCTGATCTGGCTACTGGACTCCAAAACGTTGTAACATCAATATCATTACAGTGTGTGTGTGTCTGAGTATGTGCGTATCTGTGAGTGTGTGTGTCTGAGTATGTGTGTCTGTGAGTGATGTGTGAATGTGTGTGTGTGTGTGTGTGTGTGTCTGTCTGCGACTGTGTCTGTGAGTGTGTATGTCTGAGTGTATGTGCGTGTCTTTGAGTGTGTGTGTCTGTATGTTTTCAAAAAGCTGGACTATGTTAGACATAATCATATAAATCATTTTATATGGATTGAAGTATTTCTCTAATTTTACCTGGGAAATAATAGTCGAACACCTTGACAACCGCAGGTTTCAGATTCATCACCATAAAATTCTGCACTATGTTTATGGCATACGTTTGCTCCATGTTGGTTAGCTAGGGGAAGAAGGAAGATTTTATTTAATATAAGTGGGGGGGGTGGAGGGTCACAGAATTATATAGTTTTTTTTTCTTGTTTAACTCTTCAAAGAAGAATTTATGTTTTCCCTACAGAAAATAAAAATAAAAACATCCACAACCATGTAAAAGCAAAAAATAAAGTGAGTCTGCATATCCAAATAGAATTATATCATACTGTGATATGTCTTGCTCAGAGAAATTATTTAATAGCAATATGACATGTATATGTAAATATAATTATACAACAATGCGCCCTTTAAATATGTCATAATATAGATATATAATAGGTATGTATATACAGAATGTCGTAACTATGTGATGTATATAAATATGGAATAACTTAACAACTTGAAATGCATGTACAAAGAGAATCTTGTGGCTATGCAACCTGTATGTACATGTTACCTGGTCGACTGCACCAAGCACTTTATGGTGAGGGTGTGGGATATATATATATTTACTGTATACACATGTGACTTAGACCTTCTGATTGGTCTTTGAAAGAAAGAAGTTCTGCATATAAGTGAAAAGCAGTTTAGACATGTAATGAAGGGAGAAAGGATAGAAATCATGGATGAACTCGACAGTGACATAAAAAAAAAGTATTTTAAAAAAAATGATTCACAGATCTAAAATGTCTAACAGATATGACACAACACCATTTTAATCAATAACATTTATAAAAATGCCACGGTACAGTTGTATTGCGTGCAGTCTACAATCAATGTACCCAATGCTTGCCAGAAAACTTGTATTTTTAACAAAATATATTAAATATACATATGCATGCATGCACAGCTTTCTTTCATGTGCTCCATGTCACAAGTTGTTTATCCAAGTCTCTCTTTGCAAGTCCCTACCGGGGCTATCAAAATTCAGAAACACACTTCTTGTGTACATCTATATATAGCAAAGCTTGATAAAAAAAAAAAGTTTTTTTGATTTGCAATCCCATATCTATAGCAACACCAAAAATAGCAGGGTTATTTCCACCTATTCACACAGTTCTCACCTTTTCTAGGTAAATAGTAACAGAATTAGGTGTTGTGCTGACCTTCTTTACCTCGGGCATGTATTCAAGCTAATGAAATAAAACAGATATTATATAGTTAACTTAGGTAACTTATGTTCTTCTGCATAGTTTTTGAATAGCATTAGGCAACCCATGGATTTATATGCTGTTTAGATGCACAGTTTGTAGGTTTTTGTAGAATTATTGTAGCAGTGTGTTCTAATAGAATGAAAGATGTTAAAGAGTTCATTGGGTCGTATCCCTTATCTCCAACTATAACAGAATTTGATGTCTTCCTTGGAAAAACCAACAGAAATTGGAATTGTTGCATCTACTGTATTTCATAATATAGGAAATAAACTAAGCTAATGGAGTCATGTGGATGACATCATACCAAAACAACCTTTAAATGAATTATAGCACCCAACTTGTTCTTACAGCAAGTTACATCCTCAAAAAACAGATTTAGTTTACGGTTTATCAGCAAAACCTTTCACTTTCCAGTTCTTCTTTGTCTCTGTCACTCCATTTCTTGCTATCTTCCTCTTCCACCCTATAGATAATTACCTCTCTCACCAAGCTCTTTTTTCCCTTTGCATATCTCCCTGGGAGTCCAGGCTGAGTCAGACTGGCCCACTTGGAAATTTCCTGGTAGGCACAGGAGCCTGTCGAGTGTTTTTTTTTTATTATTGATGATCCCAGAGGATTAGCGGATGGCCTGCAATAACTGTGAAATGTATCTGTTAAATGGAACTGCACTGTTCTGGAGAGGAAGATGAAAGATGCAGAAGATGGAGCTAGGAGGAGAGAAGGTGATGAAGCTGGGGGAGAAAGAGTGAAATGTAGTTGAGAGGGAGATGATGTTGGAAAATAGAGATAGGGAGGGACTGAGGGACATTAAGCTGAGAGGAGAAAGGGAGATGGAACTGGGGGGGTGTGAGGGAGATGAAGATTGAGAGGAGAGAGCTATACAAGCTGGGGGAGAGGGAGATTAAGCTTGATGTAAAATGGAGATGGAGCTGGGAGGAGATAAGAAAATTAAACTAGGAGATAGGTTTGGGGGAGAGAGAGATGGAGAATGAAAGTGAGAGGGAAATGGAGCTGGGAGGAGAGAGACAGATGGAGCTGGGAGGAGAGACGCATATGGAGCTGGGAGGAGAGAGACTGATGAAGCTGCGGCACTCTGTGCTTCCTGACACTCAGTAAATAAAAGTGAACACATTAACACTGATATTTTTTTTTTACCTGGGAGATGATAAGGTCAAAAGTTTCCCTGCCAGGCCCAGGTACCAAAGCCTTATGATGTGGTGTCCAGAATAAAGTGGAGGGTTCACTTCACTTGTCTTTCTTGCTCCAATCTCCTTTTCTTCTCCTTAATTTGACACAGTCTTCTTTTTCTTCTGACACTGTCTTCTCTCCACCTTGGCTCCTCCTGCTCCTTTACCTTTCTGCTACTTTCTGCTTATTTTGCTCCCTCTTCTGCTCCATTCTCTTTCCGATCCTTTTGTGCTCCTTGCAGACCCTTTGTGCTCCTTGCTACCCTTTTCTGTTCCTTCTCCTACTTTACCTTTGTGCTCCTTCTGATTCTTTCTGCTCCTTTACCTTTGTGCTCCTTCTGTCCCTTTATGCTCTTTGCAGACCCTTCCTTCTCCTTGCAGACCCTTCCTGCTTTTTGCTGCCCCTTGCAGACCCTTCCCGCTCCTTGCAGACCCTTCCTGCTAATTTCTGCTCCTTCTCCTACTTTACATTTGTGCTCCTTCTGCCCCTTCCAGCTTATTGCTGATCTTTCCAGCTCCTTGCTGACCCTTCCTTCTCCTTGCTGACCCTTCCTGCTCATTGCTGCTCATTTCTGTTCCTTTGTGCTCCTTCTCCTACTTTGCCTTTTGTGCTCCTTGCTGTCCCTTCCAGCTCCCTGCTGCCCCTTTCTGCTCCTTGTTGTCCCTTCCTGCTCATTACTATTTCTTCTCCTTTCTGCTCCTTCTCTTACTTTACCTTCTTGCTCCTTGCTGACCCTTCCTGTAGGCTGCCCCCCATCCCTCACTTACCTGATCTATAGACTGCCTCCCCCCATCCCTCACTTACCTGACCTATAGGATGACCCCCATCCCTTACTTCCCTGATCTATAAGCTGCCCCCCCATGCCTCACTTCCCTGATCTATAAATCTATCAATGTGCAGCACTGACCAAGGAAGCACCTCTAGTGGCTGTCAGAGGAGTGGTCAAAAGAGGTGTCCCTAGGGAGCAATGTAAACATTTCCTTTTTTTTCTGAAATTTACATTAAAAAGCTTGCATGGACTGACTATACTCACCAGAACAACTACATTAAGCTGAAGTTGCTCTGGTGACTATAGTGTCCCTTCAAATGTTATATTTCACACCTGACAAACACATTTTTCTTAAATATAGGTGATAAGATAACATAATATTTAGAATACTGGGATGTGATGGTTCCATTTACCACTGCAGCTGTGTCATCACCAGGGCTGAATCCTGACAGCATTTCCACTTCTATAAGAACCATATTAGAGGCACTTCGACTTCCAGTGTAACTGCATAAATAGACATGAATACAATCTAATGATATACTTTCTAGAGCAGAAAAGCTGAAAGATCAGATCTCATGAAGGACTGGTTACATCTGCTCTCTAGACTGCCAGTATTCAGTATGTAGATTTAAATATAAGGGTTAATAGAACATAGTATTAGAAATTCTTGGAGGTGAGTGTTAATATTTGCTAATATTTGCTAAATTGAAATAGAAAAAACTTAAACTTATTAACCCAACTCATCTGCACATTTTAAATCATTCATAGTAACATTTTTCTGATACTCTAACACCTGTGTGGGATCCCCTTAACCCTCAGCACATCCAAAACACAAATGTATATAAATGGTGGAGTATCTTACATGAAATTGCAATGGTATTTAGTAAATCCTTAAGGAATGAGGTCCTACATGGAAATAAGCACACGAAAAACAAATCCTAGTGCAATATCACTGCTAAATATTGCCTATTTTTGTCCATAAAGTGCTCATGTCATAGGGAAGAATAAAAAAGAATAAATTAAAAAGAACCAAGGGGAAGATGGAATATAATAAGGAGTGGAGGGATCTGGGGGTGAATCTAAACTAAGCAGTATAATAGATATTACAGAAGGAATATACTTAGACATATATTAAATATGTGAAAATGTGTAGAAATGTGTAAACACAATCCATTGTATATAGATAGGTATATGTATTGTATAAAATAACTATAGAGTCCATTAATTAGTAACCCCTTGTAGTCTATTAAAAAAAAAGAACAAGGAAGAACGCTTTCCGGAAGAAATAGAGGATAAATTTGAACACAGTACATTAAAAGAAAAATTCACTTCTTCCCTAGACATCATCTAATTTTGAATTAAATTAAGTCATTCGAAATCATGGTCATGAAGGAGGTAGAAAAAATAAAGAAAACCAATAAATACCAACAAAATTTAACTATGGAAGATAAGAACACTTTGAGAAAAATACAAAAAGACACTAATTTGGTAGTCAAACCAGCAGACAAAGGAGGGGGCATAGTGATATATATTGATATATTGAAGAAGCCAAAAGAATACTTTCCGACTCCTTAACTTACCAAAAACAAACTCATAACCCCCTTAAGTAAGTAATAATTACTTTAAAAAAGTATATCGAGAAAGGAAAAGAGTTGTGTATCCTAAATTAAAAGGAAGCAGAATATTTGTTTGTTAGTAACCCTAAAATAGCTGTATTCTACCACCTACCAAAAGTTCAGAAGAACACAAACAAACCCCTAGGTAGGCCTATCATATGTGGAATCGATTCAATTTCAACCAGCGTATCTGAATACATTGACTCTTTGTTACAACCTATATTAACTAAAACCCCAACCTACCTCAAAGACAAGATTCATGTACTGCAAATTTTAGAAGAAGTAAAGTGGAAAGAAGGATACACAATGGTAACATGTGATGTTACCTCCCTTTACAGCATCACAGTAAAGGGATGGAGGCAGTCCAATACTTCTTAATCAAATTGAATTTTAAAGAAGAGCAAATTGAGTTTATTTTATAGGGAATGTTACTTATTTTACCAATAACTTTTTTTGGTTCCAGGACAGTTTTCATCTTCAAATCCGTGGAACGGCAATGGGCACCAAGTTTGCCCCCAAATTATGCCAACCTCTTCATGGCCTATTAGGAGGAGATATATGTGATGCGGGGCTATGACTGGGTGACAAACGTGGTGTCCTATTGCCGTTTCATTGATGATATTTGTTTATATGGACTGGCACTTTACAGGAACTCGATGATTTTATTAAACATTTAAATCTCAACAAATGGGGAATATACCTCACTAGTGCCAATAGTTCAGTTGAGATCAATTTTCTAGATCTCAATATCAGTATCCAGGATTCAGCTATTATCACAAAGAATTACTTCAGACCTGTAGACGCTAATAGTTATATTGAAAAAACAAGCAGTCACCACAAACCGTGACTCACTAATGCTCCTAGAAGACAATTCCTCAGAATTCAACAACATTGCATGGGGGATTCAGACTATAGAGAGCAAGCACACTACTTGAAAAAACAATTTTAGGAAACAGCACTATAGCAAGATTTAGAAGAAGTAGGCCATTTACCCTGGAAAAAACCTCCTCAAGTATAAACAACAAAAAAAGAACACCCGAAAACAGTTATAAAGGGTGCAATAAACAAATACAATGAGCAATTAAAAAACATTGGCACTTATTAAGAGATGACCCTATATTTAATAAAACTTTACCCCCTGCACCAAAAATTACATACAGGGGAGCAAATAATTTTTAAAACATTTTAGTTAAATGTTATTTAAGCCCAAGAAAACCCAACCATTTATTACAGAACCTTACAGGATTTTACAGATGTGGTTCTTGTCTCCCATGCAGAGAAACCAAAAGCGTCAGGAGACATCTACTAGATATAAGCAGCATTACCAAACAATCACATCATAAAAGACCACCTTACATGCCACTCTAATGGTGTTATATATTTTGAAATGCTTGTGCAACCCGTTATATGTGGGGAGAACTATCAGGCCACTAAAGGTCAGAATTGCTGAACATGTCAGGAATATAAAAAAGGGGGCAGAAACACACAGTGTCTCCCTCCATTTTAAACAAATACATAACCAAAACCCAGAAGGATTATTCTTCTGTTCATTAAAAGAGGTGAAGAAAGATTGGAGAGGAGATGATTATGTGAAAAAAGTGGGTAGAGAGAAAATGGAATTCATTTTTAATTTTAAAATATTAATCCCATTTGGTTTAAATTCCAATTTTGAGGTTTGCCACTTTTAATAAAACATTTTATAGTATATTTATAGTTCTTTTTTATTACCTCATTCCTATTTATTTAAGTCATGGAACTACTAAGTGACCCATGGGGCTACAGCCCAATAGACTACAAGGGGTTACTAATTAATGGAATCTATAGTTATTTTATACAACACATATCCATCTATATACAATGGATTGTGTTTACACATTTTTACACATTTTTACATATTTATTATATGTCAAAGTATATTACTTCTGTAATATCTATTATACTGCTTAGTTTAGCATCCCCCCACCCCTTATTAAATTCCATATTCCCCTTGGTTCTTTTTAATTTTTTTTTTTTTCTTCCCTATGACATGAGCGCTTTATGGGCAACATGGACAGAAAAACATGATATTTAGCGGTGGAACGCATTGATGCGTTCCAAAGAGAAAGGAAACATTGCCACAGACCTGTGAAGAGTAAATACCTACAGTGGAACGCAAGGTTGCATTCCAACATCGAGGAAAGAACAGTTTCAACAGTGGGACGCAAAACCGGAAACTGAAACACATTATTACTCGTCTGCATGACTATGGAAGGTAAGATTTGTGCCTCCCCTGAGCCCTTTCTGGAGTTGAGCTTATACTCTGATCTTTCAGCAGCCACAATGACCAGATAAAAGGATTTTAACACCATCACTAAGCAGCTAAGACATCACAATATTCCATATAGATGAAGGTAACCTATAAAAATACTTGTCTGGTGAAATAAAGTCCTGAAACCCATCAACAGCCCTAAGGAAACCTTATGATTCTCAAATCCTGAGACATGAAGCTCCCTCCTGATTAGCAGCACCAGCAGCAAAATTGAGAGCATCCTGGAAGAAGATCTGCAGCTCTCATCTTACCTAGATGTCACTGAAGCACCTTTGATGTCCCGCTTACAGTTTGAGCAGGTGAAGCTTATAGCAGGACACTTGAGACAGTACTAAGTGGAGATTGCAACTATGGATGTGACCTGCAAGTTATTTGCCAAAGAACCATCTTAAGTATATTTTTATACTTCACTTCATGTTTCTAACATTGTTGTTCTGTTATTGTCCTTTTTTAATGTTTAATGCAAGTGATGTGATAACTGAAAATATATTAGCTCCTCCAGTTAGTTCCCACAAATAATATTGGTCGAATTACTCTACTAAGATCTTTAACACTCTATGCTGCCAATATGCAAACCAGGTTCAAGCTTGTTTAAAAAAAAATAAAGATGATGTACAAAAGAAAAAAGGGTAAAAAAAGCAAACACGTCAATGCTTGCGGGTAATATTTTCAAAACCAGTTTGTTATGGAGTTTTAGGTACCACCCTCATTAGAGAGAGCATACGTGAGGTTTTATACTGTATTCAATTCCTCTGCTGTATTAAGTGCACTCTCTCCCATAAAATCATTGCTTCTGGTTTGTTCTTTATAACCTACAGAGCAAAAATACATGTTGTACTCAACTGGCCACAAAATATATTCTCGTATAGATACATCCCTTATGGGTCCATTTACTCTACAATCTCTGACTGACTCTAAAATAGGTCTTATCACGTGGTCAGTCCACGTACCCACTTTAAACTCATTTACAGCTCACTACCCAGCAAGAGGCCTGGCTCAGTGGAGAATGAATAAAGCCCCATTGCAAATTCAGAATATAAAGGGCAAAATCCACCAAATTCTAGAGGAATACTTTGACATTAACACCCAACATGATACCGATACACCAATGATTTGGATGGTCTGCAAAACCATCAGCTCAGCTCACAAGCTAAAAAGTTATGAGAATTAAAATACGAAATGTTGATCTCTTAGCTGCATAACCTAGAAAAGAAGAATAAGACTTCCTTCTCGAAAAACCTCACTAAACAAATCACAAATGTACTCCTTAAGCTCCAATCCGTACACCGTAAGATGCCTACTCAAACTTAAATTGATGTGCTATACAACAGGCAACAGAGCTAGCAAATTTCTTGTCAATCGGTTGTGTTCCAAACAGGCCTAAAATAGAATGCCCTATAACCAAGACAAGGATGGCATGAAAATTACAAACCCCACCGACATAAAATATTAGTGCTCCATATCTTGATGGCAGCTAAAATTGTTCCAAGCCCTCCAGTTGGCAAGACATTTATTTTAAATGTTATTTTCCTAACACATAGCACTAAGAAAGTTTTGAAAATCTGGAAACCTTAAAAACAAAAAATTGTCAAGCTCAACCTCTGATCCGTGACACTGCTGATTTCAGCCCATGACACTGCACAGATTCCAGGCACCATAACTACCTTAAATCACTTTCATATACCAAGTGATATATAAAAAACAGCACCATTATAACACAATTTATTATAATGTAGGTTATTACAGGATCAGTGTACCACAAGAATGAACCCTTTGTCTACACAGCATTGATATTTAAAACAACAGCAGTGGCAAAGAGGAATTGGTCATAGCAATTCACAATAATATTAACAGAGCATTACCTGACTGATATAACCATCTGTAATTGCTCTAGACCCTGACTGTTGCACTGTGAGTGATAAACCAAGACTTCGAGATCAAAAGTTAAACGACTGATTTTTGGATATACGTTGTATTTCAGGACACTCTGTAAGAGAAAAATGGCAGATATCAGGGGAAAAGAGAAGTCTTGAATTGTATTAAATATAAGACATAGTGTCCATTCATACCTACAGCCATATAAGCAATGGTCCAAGATTCAAACTGAGTAACTAAATGTCAGGAACGCCAGAACTCAAACATTCAGTAAATACCCAGACGCAGTCATTCTGGAATCAAAGGTCAATTACAGATTCCTGGGAAATTTAAATCATGCAACAGTCATTGATGTGTTTACAAAGAGTTACTGGACTCAGATAAACTCTGTATCCAAGGTCCAACATTGGTATTTGTGTCAGAAACAAATGGCATTGTATTGTTAACACAAAAAATAAATAAATAAATAAACAGAGTAGGTTAACTAAATAAGTAAGTTATAGAGATAGATGTATTCCCACCTGAATGTAGACACAACCGTAGCCCGTGACATTTAAAGAATACTCTCCGGGTACATGTGGCAGAGTCTCACTCTGCTGTAAAAGACGGTTCTGTGAATTCACTTGGAACTGTTTTTGAAATCCTTTCTTATCCGACACATTCACCAGCACATTCATTTGGTCCCTAAATGTGACTTTTAAGTATCTGGCCAGTGCCTGAATGGCCACAACTGTATCCTGTGATAAGAGGTAGAAAAGAAGGAATTTATTTGCACATATATCCGTAAAATGGCAATTAAAACACAACATATGAAAAAAACATAACAATGCTACCAGTGGTTATACCTTTTCTGCAATGAAAGGTATTACAGACACAAAAAGAGAATTGCTCCTATAACTGTGTCTGAATTCTCTCTTCCCTTTGAGATTGTAAGCCTATGGGCAAGACTCTATTTTGTGTTACCTGTGTGGATGAGAAGCCACCATTAGGGTTTTGCTGTTTGATTAACCACCGCACAATGCGTGATGCTTTCTCAATATCTTCTGTAGTCACATCGGAACCTGAGACCAAAGCCAGCAGAATATAAGAGCTTAACTCCACAGTGGCTGACGCTCCACCTCTTGACCTTGAAGACTGCAGTTTGTACTCCCAGTGTGTCTCGTCATCTAAGGGGATGTAGATTAATTATTACCTTGCATCATCAAAGATAAATGTTATTTTATGATAGTATTAGTGCAATTATTGTTAATATGATATTTTATTTAAAAAGTGGCAACACATTCCACATCAATGTCTTTCTACGTGGTATAGGTAGAAAAAGAAAGATACAGTACATCTAAGAGACAGTATAAAATTTGACAAACACGGTCAAGGACCCTACTCCTGTGGGAATTTACAAACTATATGGATAGGAGGGATGGGAAATAGGAGGCGTTGGACTACAATAGGGAAGATGATGTTAACTGAGCTGAGAACATTTATTGGGTAAGTGGAATGCGTCAGTTACTGAGCTGAGTTGTAGGCTTAATTAAACAGGAGTGTCTCTAAGGAGCATTCAAAGGAAGACAGACTAGGGGAAAGTCTGACTGTCTGGGGAAGTGCATTCCAGAGGGTTAGTCCTGCACAAGAGAAGCCCTGTAGTTTAGCATGGGAAGTGGTGATAATAGAAGAAGCAAGGAGCAGGTCATGGTTAGATCTAAGGGGGTATAATACTAATGTATATACAGTATATGTATTACAATATTAATGTACATATATAGACTATATGCAATTATATTAACTAACTTAAGTCAGATGCTAAGGTAGATTTGTGAAATAAATGGTCACCAATCAAACGTACATATTGTTCTAAGAATTCATCACTAAAAAATAATACAAACAATTAAAAATAAATCATATGTCATACCTGTTTCCAATGACATGCATAATTTAAACATGTCTGGAAGTAATTCAAAACTAGCAAATTTTATCCAAAATGAAATAGAAAATTACTTGTACCCAGGGAGGGGCAGGGCCTGACCAGCATGGCTGCCGGACGTGCAAAGAGAGTGTTCCTCATTAAATTCTACAGAGCTGGTAAATGTGTGAGATGCCCCCACACTGGTGCCTCTGCACAACCAAGCTGACTCAAAGGGCCTACAGTGGAGGGAAGCCTTCATGGAAAAATTTGACGCTATCTGCCAAGCCTTTTGGAGCCACATAGAAAGCCGGCTTGTTGTGCCCCCAGATGCTGTGGTCACGAAAAGACCAGCATTAATCCGCAACACCGCAATGCTTTAGGCGGGTAGGTGGTGGAGGACGAGGAAGATTCTTTGGAACAGGACATGCCACATTGAGATGCGTCACTACTTACCTGGGCCTCAGACCACAAGGGGGAGAATCCCTGAGCACAACTCACATCCACGGATGACCTACTCCTAGCACACATGCCAGCGATCTGTGAATAATACCCGAGACCCTGTTCGGACCACGAAGGGTGAGCGGACTGGTGAGATTCAACTGCCGGTGGGGCGGATCCGTGGAATTCCGTAGTCTTTGGCAAACGCTGGACACACAATACTGGCCCATAGGTATAGGCTGAGACACCTTCTTACTGTAGGACCCAGACCCCCTGTATGCCCTATGCCTCACAGCTCATATTTTGGGCCATACATTCAAGTACCACTGTACATTCATTTTTGGCTATAGGCTGTATTCCATTCTGTTCCTGGTCCCAGTGGCATTACATTTTCATTGGTTTCAGCATTATAATTGTGTTAGTTTCAGCACTGTTATTCTCAAACACACTTTTATTTCTGTTTAGTTCTTAATCTAGCATCCAGTGTATTTACCTCACATTGTACATCTGCATACATGCGATTGCTCACCACTAACACTGAATCCTACCAGCATGATAAGATTCCTACCCTACATTAAGCATGTCTAAAGAATGTAATCTGCTATGATATTATCAATGCTGCCCAACTATCTAGACATTTATACCAAACATTATTCCCTCATGTTTGAGTCCTTATCTACGTACCTAAAACACAATCTACACGCTTTCATTCTGTCTACCTATTACATGCAAATAATTAGCCTGACTATATATCTTGTTCATTATTTACAAAAATTATGCAATCAATCTATATGCCATGCCTAAGTATTCTTTTGTATAACATTATGAAGCTTGTTTGGGCTACTCTGTTTGTAAACATTTTGCACAACAAAAATAAAGAATAAAAAAAAATAAAAAAATTACTTGTACCCAAAATTAAATATGTAGAGAACCATGAAAGTTTTAATAAAAACTAATATATTATATAAATTAATAACTAATATAAATTATGTATTGTTTTCATTATTATTTATTATTATTATATAAAACTTAATTCCTTATTGTAGCTTTAACTTTATGTTTGTTGATTTACCTTTACAAACATTTTACTTTTTATAATTTACAATCTATTATGATGTTCTGCCTTTGTGTAAGATGCTATCAGTTTATTTCACACTTCTATAACGTTTATGTATTTCATGCTATTTTCTTGTTAGTGCAGTTTTGTATGACAGATGGATCATAGACAGGTAGACCGATATCTATACATTCAAATATCTTATATATTCCCCATGGGGATTATTACCTGATGAGTTTGCCACTTGATACAGCTTCTTCAGAAGAATTGGCTTGTTTGTAAGATCATTGGCAAGTGAAAAAGCATACGTCAGCAGGGCTTGAGTGTAAGGATTTGTCAGATTAGGGACTTTCTTTCGTACGCAGTTCAACGCATTGGCCAGGATAATGTTCTGTGGAGAGAATGCTAGCTTAGAAACAGTAACAATAGAGATGAGATAACACAACAATATGTAGTTGCTGGTAAAATTAAAGCATAAATGGCCTGAGATGAAGGAGAAGAAAATCCCGTATAATCTGATATCATCCCAGTCCCCAGTAACAAAAATTCAGATATCACACTTGATAAGAAAAAGGTCTACACTGCCACCATGTGCGGAAAGATACAAATGACCCCAAACCAAGTTTATCAGTTGAACAAATTCACAGGGAATCCTCTTACGGAAAGTGATATAGAAACCGGAAAATTATTTGTAATAATTTCTACCAAACCATACAAGTAAAAACACAAAGAGAAAATGCATTCAAATGTTAACATTCCCAAAAAGCATGCAATACCCATCAATGAACTGCAACACACTCATTTTTAACATACTCTTTTGTTCCAGATCAATAATAATTTTCTCATACTTTATATTTATACTGTATTTAAACACTGTTGCACTATAGTTTTGTTGATCTGTTTTTTATTACATGTATTGGGAAGAGCTATGGTGTCCAATGTATTAGGTTAGTGTTATGTTCAAATTTACTTATTTATTAGGAATGAATAGAATGAGACCTGGATTGCAGAAGACTTTTCGGCATGAGTAATTATATGAGTAGGGCTGTGATTACAAAAACCGGAATATAAAACATTATGAATCCATAACAGACCTAATTAAAAGTATGTCTGCTATAATTTATAAGGTATTATAAGCTTATAGTTGAGTTTTGTATTATTATTATTATTATTATTATTATTCAATGGCCTCCAATGGCCCCCAACGCCCCACCATGTAGTAAGGACTTCACCATTAACATGATGTGTGCAACTAGTTTGTTTGCTCTTTGTTCTTGTTGTAAAATACACCATATTTCAGTTTTGTGTTATCATTATAGTGTTCACTAGTTTAATTATTAATTTTATTTTATATGGCATACAATGCAATATACTCACATTTTGAGGAATTCCCATTTCTAGTAGTGCAGTAGTGATATACGCAGACAAAGACACATCATCCTCTACACCTCCCTGCACAGGGAGTAGAAAACAATATGTAATGAATTACTGAAATTCCACCCATATCTCTGTATTTCATTATCCTTTTAACCCCTTAAGGACACATGACATGTGTGACATGTCATGATTCCCTTTTATTCCAGAAGTTTGGTCCTTAAGGGGTTAAAGCATTAAGCAAAGTATTTTGGTGCAGTTCTAGAGGTCAAATGGGGTAAAACAGAAACTAATCTTCTTCAGGGTTATTTACATAAGTGAGAATTCAAAGTGATTTCAAAGTGGATTTCAAATTTAAGGCCAGAATAGCTAAATGAAAAGCATAACTGGCTTAGATATTTTTTTTTAGTTTGGCTACTTTTACCTAAATTTGAAATTCTCTTTGAAATCACCTTGAATTCGCAAGTTACTGAGTAACTCTGTAAGTGTCATGTACATCCTCTTTCGTCAGTCTTTCATCGGTCTTGAAAGATGATCCAAAAAGAAGATCATTGCATGTCTAGAAGTCTACACCTGGAAATCTCCAGGGACATTTTCTACAAATAGACTTCAGATTCACAGCTAGTCAATTCATTCTATCAAAAAAGAGATAAAATAGATATATCTAACGAGGAAGATGAATTTCTGCATTAACTATATCTGAAGAGATGTTCGGAAGTGGCCAGAGAGCGTAGACTACCCTTTTGAAAGCTTCTAGCACTATGGGACTATTTCTATTACACACTATTTTCAAAGATGTATGATCTAATTTTCACCATGCTTCCTGTGAGAGAACAGACATTGTGAGCAAAAAGAGATATTCGTAAAAAATTGTGTTTACACTCTACAAAAACATGTAGAAAAATGGATTACAAAATGACGTCTTCATCAGGCAAAATTTATTTTTTAAAGAGAAAACTAAAACAATTCCGATCTCCCTCTCCCACTCATCATTTGAAGTGTAAATGGTGTCCTGGAGTAGGGAAATTTATTCTTTCCAGACTAATCATTTTCCCTCGCTACCTTTGAGTCACCTTTGTGTTGTTTGTATAACTAAAAAGGTCATCTTCAATCTATATTTTCTGACCTTTGCCTTTGGTGCTATTTCATTGACATAGCAGTAAAGACTACGCATATGAAATGTGACAGTCATTTGGGAGCAGGTTCCTGTAAGTGATGTCCATTCCCAGCATTCATGTTACAGGAGATGGTTTGCTGTGGCCGGTAATTTTTAGACTTGGCTAGTGACACATGATTTGTGCCAGATAATTTTGGTGAAAACATTAAAGGTTATGTATGCATTCCAAGTGAATTTTTTAATTGTGAGCCAAGATAGCCTTACATGTTAAATTCACATTGAATTGCAGATAATTCACACTTTGTTGAATGACCTTGGTTATGATCTAGGATTGTGGATGTTTCACCACATGATCTTGCCTATTATGCCCTGGTATTACTGTAACCCACTTGACAAAAAGCTTCTGAACCAGGCAAAATTAATTGTGGATTTTTTTTCACTGTTACAACAATAAAGCTACTTTGGTTTAAATCCAAATTGGATCTGCCATAGATATTTTTATTTTTACTTTTAATGCTTTTCCCTGGCACCCTCGACTGAAGCATCTTCCTGTGGAACTTGGATACCCAATCATTGGTAGGAATTATACCACCAATGCTGTAAACATTGAGCAGTGATAATGCTCTGTTAAACGTGAGTACAGTCTTAATATTTATATATGTTTCATAATACATTGAGTACTATGGTTTTCTTTTTTCTTCCTGTATTATTGGTCTCATCTACACTACCAAAAAAACAGTGACCAAAAATATCCTTAAGGTGGTGATTGTACTGCCATACACCTGGCATTTTGAGCTCAGTTACAAGCTCACCTTTTGTGATTGTTTTTTCTTTTATTTCAAGATGACACCTCTGTACTAACAATACTACACTATAAGATTTATCCTTTTGTTGTTACATATTCATCACTGAATAATCACTAGAATAATACATAAAGCACCTAAAACCATTTGTGGGGATTTTACCACTATAAGCTACTGAAACTTGAGCTTGTTTGAAGCTCCACGCCATGTGAGTGGGAAATTCTACATGTGATTGTTGTGTCTTCCCTTACTAAGAAGTATTGCACCATTGTTTTCCAACTAAAAGTATCTCTACCATGGATCATTATAACATATTATAAATTTATAGTTGACTATCATTATACTATTGTTATTACTGTTATTATCTAACATATGTTTCCTTTTCAATGGTCTGTAACGTCCCACCATGTATTAAGGATCTCACCAATAAAATATTGCATAGATATCTCATACACTATACATAAATAGGCCAAATACAGACCATAGGTCTGCCTGGTCTTTTGTCCATTGTGATGTGTTTACCTTCATAAGTGTGTTCAGAACTTTCCCTACGCTCCTAAAACATCCATCATTCTGCTGAAGAGATCCAAGCCATGTCACAGCCTTATTGATTACATCTCCATCAATAAATATGTAACGTTTTCCTTGGGAAAAACACTTTGCTACAAAAGCAGTAAGCCTGGTAATAGAAAGGGGGGGGGGAGTGCAAGTGTAGGAAATTATAAAATTAATGTATTGAACAAATGTAGTGGTAAATGCATGAAGAATATGACAGATTGTAAGCCATGGAGAATACATTTTTAAAACAGAAAAGTGAGAAAAACATTGTATATCAAGAACTTGAAGAGCCGAAATGTGAAAAACACTTGAGATTCAGTGAAAGTGTAAGATGTGGTGTGTGTTTTAAGACTGGTAGGTCAAACAGTATGGATGAGAAACAGAGAAAGGTGACTGCATATTGTGGTTTGTGAGGCACATAGGCTAAGAGAAGATTGAGTGAAAGAGAAGTGGTAATCTGGGTGAACTAAGAGGGAAGAACATCTGAAGAACACATATGGAACAAGGTATGACCAGTAAAGTAGGGTCATTTAGAATGGGGAAGCATGTGCAAGAAAGAGAGAACATGTAAAGAATGAAAGGAAGAACAGAAGGGAGAAAGTGTGAAGAACTCAAAGGCACCTTACAAATACCTATGAGCTGGGATTTGATATATTTTTTCTGACCTACTTTTTATAAACAAAAATGGTATTTCTGCTTTTATGCTAATATTTAATGAAGCAATATTTCCGTGAAGAATGCATATTAATTTATATATTTTTTTTAAATTTCTTTTACATATGATGAAAAGCAATCTACAGATGAAGCCTACAAATGTAATGCATAATCTTTTTGAGGAACAAAAATCCCCATACTCACCAAGTACTGCCCTCACCGTCATACTCTCCAAATGCACTAAATGAACCATCATAATGTTTATAGTTTAGTTCTTTTTGGTACCCTGGTAAAGGAAGGTTTAAATAAATATTTTTTATTAAACAAGCAGATACACAGAGCATAATAGACAGATCAAAAGAGCTCTAAAGCTCTAAAGGCACGGGGGATATTGTGAAAATTGATAGCAAGATGAATGCAGCATGTTATCAGAAAATACTGGCAGACAATTTGAATTCTTCTGCATGAAGGCTGCGCATGGGACGCTCTTGGGCTTTCCAGTGTGACAATGACCCTAAGCACAAGGCGAAGTTGACCCTCCAGTGGTTACAGCAGAAAAGGGTGAAGTTTCTGGAGTGGCCATCATAGTCTCCTGGCCTTAATATCATCAAGACACTCTGGGAAGATCTCCAAAGTGCAGTTCATGCAAGACGACCAAAGAGTTTGCATGACCTGGAGGCATTTTGCCAAGACGAGTGGGTAGCTATACCACCTGCAAGAATTAGGGGACTCATAGACAACTGTTACAAAAGACTGCACTGTGTTATTGATCCTATAAGGGGCAATACACAGTATTAAGAATTATGGGTGTGCATACTTTTGAACAGGGGTCATTTCATTTTTGTCTTTGTTGCCATGTTTTGTTTTATGATTGTGCCATTCTGTTATAACCTACTTCTTATGAATCCCATAAGAAATAAAAGAAATGTGTCTTGCCTATTCACTCATGTTGTCTTTAAAAATGGTACATATATTCACTTTTGAGCACAACTGTATAGTGTTTTCCTATAGAGATAATCTTACACTTCTACTTTCTTTTTTTCCTATTTTTATCTCTTTTTTTATTTTTTTATCTCTTTTTTAAATCTATTTTTATCCATTTTTATTATTATCCATATTAGGATCTTCGTGTTATTTGTATTTTTAATTAAATTATTATTTTTATTGTGATTTATTATGATTTTTTGTCTGAGTACATGCTACTGGTTTTTCCTTTAGCCAAAGGTAGACAAGGAAAGCACACTTACTAGGGTTAATCAGAATCAGTTATATCGATAACATATTTTCTGAATTTGGATCCAGTGATGTGTGTTTTCAATGCAATAGCAATCTGACAATCTCACAACCTTTCCTGCCAGCATTGTGAGTATAGTTAGAAACTGAGACTTACAACACAGCTAAATTTCACTCTTGATTATTAATTACACCATTGCAAGAGCCATACTCCAAGATTGCAAGATTAAAAAACAAAATAAATCCATCTCCAAAGTATCTGATCTTTTTGTGTAACTGCTTTTAAATCTAGCTTCTAAACAGCAAAATTCCCAGGGGGACCTGTCACTGGCCCCCATATGTCCTCACCTATGGGCATCAGTAAGGCCCCCTACCCCGTGGCTATATTCAATTGGGAGAGAGTCACCAATAGCCCCACCCTCTGGTGGCAGGTGATGTCTAAGAAAACAAAAGAGGAGAAATCCCATTGATCTTCCAATCCTTCATTCATGGATAGTGCGTGGGAGCTGTTAATATAGTAATGAAGAGACTTCACTGTCATGTCTGGAGGAAACCAGGCATCAATGGTGATGCATATGCTTTGGAGGTGTTTTTAAGCAGCAGGGACAGAGAGAATGGTCACTATTGAGGGAAAGCTAATACAGAGATATCCTTTATTACTCAGGACCTCACACTAGGCTGAATGTTCACCTTCCAACAGGACAATGATCCTAAGCACAAAGCCAAGACAATACAAGAGTGGTTTCAGGACAATTATGTCAATTTCTGTGAGTGGCCAAGCCAGAGCTCAGACTTGAACCCAATTTAACATCACTGGAAAGACCTAAAAATTGCTGTTCACCAACAGTTCCCATCCAACCCGAAAGAGCTTGAGAGGATCTGTAGAGGTGAATGGCAAAACTACCCAAATCCATTTGTGCAAAGCTTGTTGCACCTTACTCTAAAAGACATGAGGCTGTAATTGCTTCCAAAGGTGCTTCAACTAAGTATGGAGTCAAATGTTTGAATTCGTACGTCAATGTGGTATTTCATTTTGTCCTGTTTAATACATTTGCAATGCTGTCAAAAATCAGTTTTTTGCTTTGTCACTATGGGATATTAAGTGTAGATTGATGGAAAAAAAAAACAAATTTAAACAATTATAGCATAAGACAAAAACATTAAAAAAATGTTCAAAAATTAAAAAGTTTTAATACCTCCTGATGCAGTGTACATATGTACATACCGATATATAGTGATATGTAGACCAATAAAAAAGAAAAAAGACAGACAAAGAGACAGATAAAGAAGATAAATAGGTAGACAAGGGAAGGGAAAACAGATAGATAAACATATATGTTTGCATATTTATATATGTATATCAAGTTGATATCACATGGCAAAGACTCTGATAACGTACCGCTCTGGAGGTAGCTCGAAGCTTGTGATCTCAATTCAGGGGTCAACTGACCTGTGGCCTCCAAATATTGCAAAACATATACTATGGTAGAAGTGGTTAACATGTTCTGTTCCCCACACCCATATGGCATCTGAAGCAACTTGTTCAAATTCTGCAACGCGGAGCCCAGTAGGTCACCTGCAACATAGTAATTTGTCATTGGCTGTCACTATTACCTCATTTCCACTGAGTGGTACGGTTCGGGTCGGATCGGTCTGGTACGCTATTTTGAGTGTTTCCATTATGAAAGTGGCCCATACAACCGAACCGAACCGCACCATTCCGGGCCCCCTTCAGATGAAGGTCCATAGGAAATGGTACGGTACGGTTAGGGCGGAGCTTCTAGCGTCACACTATACAATCCATTGATTGGCGGACATGAAAACGTCAATGCTCACGACAAATGACATGCTAGGCATTTGGTCTAAACCCCGCATGCCCCCTGGCGGTCTGACTTGCAGTGGAAATGCTGACCTGAATAGGCTGGACCATTCTAACCCTTCCAAACTGTACCGACCTGAAGCGTTCCGCTCAGTGGAAACGAGGCATATATGTCACCTATAAAAGAACAGGTTTTACACAGCTATATGCCCCTAGAGGATACACAGATATTTCTCTCTCTTACCCATGACATATATATAGGCATTTACAGAATTTTGCACAACAATGTCCGGAAGGTGCAAGGAGAATGATCCCAGTACTTCTCCACTTGACCCTAATAAAAGCATAAATGAACAATATCATTTGTTAAGAGTAATGATGTAACGTAACAGTGTGAACCATGAACTGAAACCAACTAGCACTACTATCTGTTGCAGCATAAAACGTCTGTCTATCAGAAAAAAAAAGGACTGATAATGGAAGTAGGTAAGATTTGGAAGAGAGTTAAGTGAAAGGCAGATGAAGGAATGGAAAGGATGAAAAGGGCAGACTTAGATTAAATAACAACAATGTAACAAAATAGTTTATTTTTTTGTCAAGATAGAAGTCAGATCATTATTTGATGAACTTAGTTTACCTTCCAAACAGTAAAAGAATGATTGTGCCTGTTCCTTCCTGATTCCTTCTGGCTAATGGATAAATAAAAACAAAGCATAAATAAGAGGAGAGGAGACAGTGTACCTCCCAAGTGTCCCTAATTACGAGTGACAGTCTCTATTTGGACACAATTCCCTCTGTCCATCCATTCTCTCCTAATGTCCCTCTTTTCTAGGAGCTCCATATAGTTTGTGTATAACAGCTCCACAGCAATAATATTCCCAGTAATGTACCTGTAAACTACAATAAATGTTTTTAGAAATCAGTCTGTGTAAATAAGGTACAATGTGCTTGTTCTAAATAACATTTCGATGTTTCAATTCTTATTAGTAAGTCACATAAAATGTTTCAAAACAGCCCCTCCCCTGGCGAAACCTCTCACACCCCTAAAATGAAAGTGTTCTGGTCCACTACAATTTATAACTACCCTGACCCGTGGCATAGATGGTGAGAAAAAGTGTTGAAAAAAAACAGATAAAACTCCAATCTGATATCGAAATCTATCTGACGCAACTCCCACCTATCCCTCTATAGTAGAGATGCTCGGATTAGAAATCAAATAAAAAGTAAAGCAGATGGACATTTTTGTCAGAAAGCATATTATGGAGTTTTAATTTTAAATATGACCTTGTTAGCGTAAGATGCTACAACAAAAAAAGGGAAAGCCGATTGTTCACTCACTTTCACGAGAAGTTGTCTCTTCTCTATATCTATGTTTCCATTAGCATGTTTTATGATCTCCTTTCCCATACAGAGTTCTGTGCTGCTCACAGCCTCCACTTTCACGGTGAGTGTCACCAAACCTGGGAGAACATGATATAGTGACAACATCACAATCATAGTACACAGGTCATATTGCTCTGTGGTTAAAAGCAGAGTGCACATATCCCATGATGTAATGGTATTGAGCATGGTGCACTGGTTAAAATAAACAAAAGATAACAATATTCTTATTTACCAACAGCTTTAACTGTAACATTCCAACTGAAGAAGACAGTACGATTGGAACACACACATCTGGAATACTGACAGGTAGGACATGTGTCCACCTGCAGATCCTGGCTGATAGGCATGGAGACTTGTACCTGAAATATAAACCAACTTGGTAAACTACTCTGTCAGATTTAGAGCAGAAGACAATTATGAGTTTTCCTTTAGGTTATCATTTGGTTGCACTCAAAAAAAGGAAATGCATAGTCTTAAACTAAGGTCTGATACAGAACTTCACTTGAGAAAGGCTATTTTCTAAGTCAAAACATTGTAAACCTTTATTCAATAAATCTGCCTTGGACCTCTCCTATATGCCCAGTTTTTTCTTTAAGTATTTGGCACTGAAGTCTAATATGTGTTGATGGCACTAGTGTGATCTTTCTTAAGTATGCCTTCATCTCTTCATCTCATCATCTAAACACAAGATTGTAGTAGAGTAGAATTTGAACTATACAGCTGATGTTAAAATAATCAAGCCGTGACTATAGTCAAGATGTAAGAGTTTTCAAAATCTGCTATTTGTGTCTTCATTTTGTAATTAGATTTCCTTTGCGTTCCGTTTGGTGTTTAATAAATAAATCTGTATATTGATAATTGATAATAGACAGGAAGAGTAAATAAGAATGACCATTACTTTCTTCACACACAGTCCATTATTTTTTTTAACTGCAGTTGGTAAGTGCATGTAAGTTGACTGGCCAATTGCACACTTAAGGGCAATAGCAGAGTTGGTTTTGTAAGCAGGGCTGGCGTGGCCACTAGATGGATTAGGTGGCTGCCTAGGGCCCACCGGCCAGGGGGCTCAGTCTCTGGCTAACCAGCATGAGGGGAGTGCACTGCACAGCACTCCCCTCATGCCAGTCACATCATATAGGGTGGCCAAGCTGTGGACTGAGGTAGAGTAGCTTTTTTCCCTCTACTCAGTCTGACAGGAAGTGCACACTGAGAGCGCTGAACTGCTTACTGTTAGAGGTAGAGTAAACAAGCTCCTCTACCTCCGTCCACAGCTTGGCCACTCAAGAGGGAGGAGATCTGATGGGTGGGGCTGAAGGGAGAAAAGAGACACATGGGGAGGCCTGAGAGAGGCAAAGAAAAACACAGGAGGCCTGAGAGAGGCAAAGAGACACACAGGGGGGAGTGAGGGGAACAAAGAGACACACAGGGTGCTCATGAAACCAAGAAACACATGGGGGGATGAGAGGAGCAAAGAGACACACAGGAGGGAATGGGGGGGGGCAAAGAATCACAGGGGGGAATGAGGGGGAAAAGAGATACACAGGGGGTGGATGATAGCAAACAGACACACAGGGGGGAATGAGGAGAGCAAAGAGACATACAGGGAGCTGAGGGGAGCAGAGGGGAGCAAAGAGACACATGGGTGGCTAAGAGGAGCAAAGAAACACACAGGGGGAAATGGGGGTAAAAGACACACAGGGGGAATGAGGGGAGCAAAGAGAAACACAGAGGGGTTTGGAGGAGCAAAGGGGTACACAGGTGGGGCTGAGAGAGGTAATAAAACACACTGGGGTAATAAGGGGGCAAAGAGACACACAGGAAGTCATGACGAGAGCAAAGAGACATACGAGGGGCAGAGAGGAGCAAAGAGATACAAGTGGGGCTAAGAGGGGCAAAGAGACACACAAGTGGGGGAATGAGGAGAGCAAAGAGACAAATGGGGGCAGAGGGGAGCAAAGTAACACACAGAGGTGCTAAGAGGACAACGTGAAACACAGAGGGACTGGGAAGGATCAAGAGAAAAACAGAAGGGCTGAGGAAGGGTGAAAAATACACACAAAGGAGTTGGGGGAGAAAGAGAAACACAAAGGTGCCCACTAAATCCTTAATCCCCCACAATACAGCCCCTACTGCAAACAATATTGCCCCTGCTGCAAACAATGTTACCCCTATACCCCCACAATACTGCCCCTCCCCCACTGAAGAATCACTCCCCTATAATACTGCCTCTACCACCCCACAATACTGCTCCTATCCTACCACACTAAAGCCCCATTCCTCACAATGCTGTTCCTATCCATCCCCCACTAACATCCCTAAACCCTACAATGCTGCCCCTCTTCCCCCCCACACTATAGAATCAGAACCCCACAATCTTCCCCTGTCCCCACACTAAAGAATTAATTCTCCACGATACGGCCCCTGTCCTCATCACAATAAAGCCCCAATCCCCCTCAATACTGCCATTTTTTCCCCACTCTAAAGTGCCTATCTTCCCATAATACTGCCTGTATTTACCAATATTTCCCCTATCTCTTCCCACTTAAGTCCCATCCAAGAAAATACTGCCCCTATACTCCCCCTAAAGTCCTATGGTACAGCAATATTGAATTTGGGCACTTTATAAATATTAATAATATGAAAGTCCCTATTTTGCCCTTATGTCCCACTAAAACACAATGACACAGAAAGGGGCTGGTGGGGACGTAAGAGATACACAAGGCGGTGTAAGACCCACTAAAGGGGGGATATAATACACTAAATGGGGTGTAATACACACAAAAGGTCAAAGGGGGTAAGACATTCAAGAGGGGAGAAACACTAAAGGGGTAATGAGACACACAGGTGAAGATGCATTTTAGTGGGGGGTGGTGGTAAAATGCATTTTTTCCTCTGTAGCCGAAAATCCTTGCACCGATCCTGACCCTAATTTTTTCTAAATTTGTTTATAAAATTTGTTTATATTTTAAGGTGCCAGCTGACTTGCAAGCCCTGGCCAGTTACTACATGTAGAATCCTTGCAATGAAGAGAATTGATTACTATTTGCCAGCTGACTGCAAGAACTGCCAGGAGGCAAATAGTTTGGATTTGAGGCATTATGATCTAGATTGTATCCAAGCGGCAGAGTTGGGTCTGGCTGAAATACGGTCCTAAGTCAGGCTCAATTGTATTCTGTGAATAGTGCGCTTAAATAGATGCACTCACAAGATGATGAAGATGAAAAAGCATTCATAGGGTGCCTCCCCAGATAGCATAGGGGGCTAGTGGTTTCCCCTATCCGATGTAAAGCGACCAATGGAACACGGGACACGGGACACGGGACTCCAGGTAAGTAATAGTAGAAAAGCAATACTTTTATTTTCTTAAAAGGTGAACAAGCACCATAAGAATAAAGGTTTAAAAGTGCAGCAACAGGACCTATTGCTGCACTTTTAAACCTTTATTCTTATGGTGCTTGTTCACCTTTTAAGAAAATAAAAGTATTGCTTTTCTACTATTACTTACCTGGAGTCCCGTGTTCCATTGGTCGCTTTACATCGGATAGGGGAAACCACTAGCCCCCTATGCTATCTGGGGAGGCACCCTATGAATGCTTTTTCATCTTCATCATCTTGTGAGTGCATCCATTTAAGCGCACTATTCACTGTATTTACTGTATCACACTATTGTGGTTTTTCCTTTATATGTTCCCTCTATAGATTGTACAGCCGTATCCCATTTCTGTCTGGGGTTCTATGCATATGTTAAGATCGTTTGTTGTGGATAACGATCCTGGGAGGCTGCATATTGATTGAAGTTAAGTAATTTATTTAATTAGAACACTTATATAAAGGTGTTCGTTTGCTTGTTTTCTGTCAATTGTATTCTGAGTTGCAAAAATCTGACATTTTAAATAGTTTGAACAATGTCTGTATGTTGCAGTCCAAATGGCCCCATACATAGTCAGATGGTTTGCCCTGTTCTGTATTGGGTTATTCAGACATCGGTTTCTTTAATAAACCTTTAAATGGAATACCTGTTTCAAACTATTTTGCGCAGATTTTTGCATTCTTGTACTTCTCTTGTTAATTACTATAGCGAGAGAGAAAGAGAGAGAGAGAGAGAGAGAGAGAAAATGACCTTTATACAGTCTTCCAGATAGTTAAAAACTGAAGCTTTGAGAGTGAATAACTCTCCCAGGACCACAGAATATGGCAGACTCATCTCCACAAAGAATGGCTGAAAAGCACGGACGTATGCAGGTGCAGAAAGGCCAAAGCCAGAGGGTCCTGTACAGAATATCCCTGCACTCCAGTCTGTGATGGTGTCCGGTACTGTAACATTAAGGTCTGCTTTTCCCATTTCACTGAGTGACAAAGGAGAGAGAGGTACGAAATTAGTTTGTATGTGGTGCATTGGGCAGCGTGCAGAGGAAAGGGATACAATGTAAATTATAGGAGATGAAATTGGCATAAAATGAAGTGTAAATGAAGCACATCTTCAGTTCCCCCCATTTTGCCTCTTCTAGCTTCTTTTAACGTCCTTATTCCAGCCTACCCTGTCCTTACCTAGATATCTTCAACTATATCATATATCACAACTGTTTCTTACTACTTGTTCTTCCTTCTGCCTTCTATTTTACCCATGAGCTATCTTCAGCTCTTCTTCAGCCTGTTTATGGCCTCCTTAATTTCCTTCATCTACCATCATTTTCCACATATCTTCAGTTTTCCTTCATCCTCTACCTTTGTTCCCATTTTTGCTCATATCTGGTTGCTCTCTCCAAAATGTCCTCCCATCCCACTCAGTCTCATTTAGGAGGTTTATAATAATGT
The DNA here is from genome assembly GCA_933207985.1 of Pelobates cultripes. Classification (NCBI taxonomy): domain Eukaryota; kingdom Metazoa; phylum Chordata; class Amphibia; order Anura; family Pelobatidae; genus Pelobates; species Pelobates cultripes. Next base: position 98,339,771 of record OW240922.1, on the reverse strand, counting down.
AGCTGAGTTGTCTTACTTAATTACCACAAGTTTCCATAACCAGGTTTCAGGGAAAAATTCCCGAACTTTATTTTCAGGAACATTATTTTCAGGAACATTAATTTCAAAAACTTCATTTACAGGATCATTGATTGCACCATCAGGTGCCCTATCAGCATTGAAGAATTCTGCTGAGTCCATGTGTTCGGATTCTGTTGAGAAAATTAAACAAATACAATTAATTCCCTCAGGATCAACTGAAATTTATCAGCCCTAGCATTACCTAAAAAATCTCATTGTGAGACTCTACATAGGGCACCCACGGTATATCTTAAAAATAACAGCCCATAGATAACTTAAAGGAACACTCTGGCCAACAAGGAAACTTAATCTCAAAGAAGTTGTAATGGTGCTTGGAGGTCATGGGCATTGTGTCATGACCAGCAAGCATGATTCATTGTTGCATTGTAGAAATATTGTAAATAAATGTAATATGTATAACTGTTAATTTTGTCGACTAACATTTTTTAGATTTAGTCGACTAAAACTAGGCGAAAAACTAAAACAATTCAGATGGCTAAAATACAACTAAAACTAAAATGGCTTTTTAATCAAAAGAGCATGACTAAAACTAAATTGAGATTTGCTGCCAAAATTAACACTGATGTATAATGAATATATGGAATGTTTACCTAATATGTGTGGTATGAAATTACAGCACTGTAATGGCTAATTTGCCTGGTACAAGAATGTGCCATCTGTTAGATCATATGGTTGCATGGTTTAAATGTGCAGTGTTTCATACATTTCCATACCTGTTGGTTGCCCAATTTTTGACTGCTTTTGCTTTGCAGACCTTGGGCCTCTTTGATATGCTAATTGACAATTAGGAGTCTGGAGCCAGTCATATGCAAAAAACATTAATAATAATCCAGATATGAATAATCATGCCTTTTATTTTTTATGTCTGTCTGTCTTTCTATCTATTCACAATGCTAAGGGTATTCCCTGAAAAAGACACAGACAGGTCTTGTAAGGTGTCTTTGGAATGGATAAATTGTAACAATTCTACAGATTAAAAAAATATTTCTGTACCAGGCATACAGGAAGAAATAGGGACCTTTTTCTTAAATTATTTTATATAAGTTTGTGTTTAAAGAGGCCAAAGGTGATATGAGAGGTGTCATCAACCTAGGATTTAAAAAGTCACTAAAATTTATACAATCACGTCTACCTTCATGCCCTGTACCTCCTTTGGGGCTAGTTTGGAAACTCAAAATGGGGCAAAGGGTACAAAATCTATCAAATTTTAATTAACATTGCACTTTTACTGGGAGTCAAAAACTAATTATGAGTAAGTTGCCATTTCCATCATTGCACAAGCAAAGTGAGTAACTCAAATTTTCTGTTAATTTGTCTCCTTTTTATTTTAATCTGTTCTTCACTCTTAGTAATTTATCATATTTTTTTGTGTGCATTGTGACTATTCTTACTCATAAAAAAAAGTTCTGTCTCTGTCTTATCTACGGCTCACATAAGAGACCTGTTTAATAGTATTCTTGATTGCACAGACATTATGCTAAAGTAGGTTTTGTTGGGTTATAATTATATATTATATTATATATTGGGCATCTTTGATAGGCTGATGCTCTCAGACTATCACTGGCTTTCCACTGAGAAAAATGATAAAGTTATGTATGGTTCTCATGCATTTTTCTCAATGGGAAGCCAGTTTTAGTGTCATCTGACACTCTTAGCCAATGACCGCTGGCCAGTCTGAGGTTAGCTCGTTGAAGCTGAATACGGCGGGACCTAGATGATGACTGTTTGGATAACTCTGTCAGTTGCCTTTTAAGGTAAGATGACACCCAAGTTTCTAAACTTGTTTACATCCCTTTCATGATGGTAAATTATCTAAACTTTTTTAACTTCTTATAATTTTCCACCTTTTTAACTTTTTACAAAAAAGCACCTTTTATCCCCTGGACATATTCCTCCAATTTTAATGTATATGTTCAATTATGTATGTATGTATATATATATATATATTTATAGAATGTTTGAAATTTGCATATTGTATTTTCTTTATGTAACATATAAGTATTATATACATCTTAGTACAAATACTATACTCTAAGTTATCCTAATTTCATCACCTTTCCCCTTCAAATACAACCCCACCAGCCCCTTATATTTGCACTTTAGACAATATCCCCTTCACTGTCCGTTCCCCAACAACTCCTCCTACATCCGTTTGTAGCCATTCCCCTAGCTACCTATACTGCCGTGTAAATGCACTAATCCATTCACGCCCATCATATTCTGACATATACCTATGTCACTCCACTTCCCCCAGCTATCACGGCCAACTACATATCCCAAGATGCCTCTCTCCCTGCGGCCGAAAATAAAAATGGCGGACCAAATTTTATCTACTCGTTTTTTACAATTACAATAATCTCCAATCTTACCTCATATTACTCAGTATATTAGTTAACTATATATTACTCACTCTTCCCCAACCAACCCGATCACTATTCTGTAAACTACATTCCTCATAATGCATCACAACCGCCACTAAATATGGCGGCCGATCACATTATCATTAGTATCGGTTTTTATACATCAAATAAGCCTTGTTTTTATATATTTTTTTTATAAATTTACTTCGCCCTCATACCTGCCATTTTCAACCTAATAAACAAAGTTAGCTTTTAAAGTAAATAAAATGTATTAATAATATGACAATGACGTCATATTTAAAAATTGACTAACCCTCATTTCCCTATAAAAACCCTTGCATGCCAGGTCACTATTTCTATCTATTTCTATCTCCACTTGAAAAAGCCCCTGAGGCGAAACGCGTTGTGGTTATTTTATATACTGTTTTATCCTATTTTATACTTGTTAAAATAAAGGTATTTTGGCTTATACTACACTTTACAGAGTGTGCCATTTTACTCTTTTTTTACATTTTATTACTACTTTAATTTTTTTATTTTTACTTCAAACTGCCAGGCACCTGATTTTTTGCTCCAGTGAGTACTATTCTCAAGATGTCCCTGGTGGGGATTATACCACCCACACCCTATCCATCGAGCAGTTCGCCTGCTCTGGTAAATGTGAGTATGTTCTTAATTTAATTTTTACCTCAAAATATTTTATATAGAAAGCACTATTGTGTTTCCTTTTTATCTTTTTATATTTTATGGTCCTCATACTACAAAGACCCTACTCTCACGTATCCTTGCAAGTAGGGATTGTACCACTCTAGGCCATTCATATTGGAGCTAGTTACAGCTCCATAAAACGTGAGTAGGAGTATATCTTATTCCTTTTAGCTATACTCAGATAGAACATACTACCCTATTATTCCTTCTTTTTTTTTTCTCTCTCTCTGTTGTTACATACGGATCCCACTGCTGAACTTACCCTGGTACTCCCATTGAGGAATCACGCAGACATTCTGTTGGACAAACACTATTTGCAAGTGTATTCCCATACTATTACTGTGGACTTTCATATATTGGACTTTTTTGGGCTATATATATACTTGTGTGCTATACTATAGCTTCCTACTTGTTTCTATTTATTTGTTTATTCTATATCTCACCATATAGTGAATTACCTTGTTAGCTTTGTCCAAGACTACCTGAGCTGACGTTTCAAGGAATCAAACCTGAAAATATTGTTACAGTCTTGTTTGAAATCACTCTTAGTCCTGACACTTCAAATAAATATAAAAGAAGGTCCTGCACTGACATTAAAAACTTAATCAGAACTTCTGGTATTACTAAAAGACTTGAATTGTCAAGCATTTTGTTTTATGGTTACCAGCTTCTGCATAAGCTTCATAGGGGCACTCAGTTGTGTCAGGTGACTTCTGGATTAGAGCATTTGTCAGGATCTTCACTCCTACATCCTAGGAAAGGTTTGAGAAGAAGACATATGCCTAAGAAAAATCTAGAGACGATAAATAATGTATTAAAGGTTTAGGATGGTAGAAGGAGAGTCCTTGAAGAAAAATATGGACCAATAAATAGAAAAGCAGAGAAAATGTATCATAGAAATGTATCATGGAAAAGACAGAAAGACAGACAAACTAACCTTGAAGAGGCTGAGAATGTCTGTAAATTGAGTGTTCCACTTCGACTGGCGGTCAAATTCTTTTGGGTAGCGTTTCCTGCAGGGTAATTCATTAATTTCATCCACCCTATAATCGTATCCAGAGCGGTCTGAGAACTGGAACAGACTGTACATCTAGAAATATTATCAGAAATGAATCATATAGGGTAATGTGACAATACACAAACATAACACGACTCTGCAGTTATTCCAAAAAATAATACACAGGATAATGACCATGACCACTGTGTTTCACACATCAGTGGTGAATAAAAATAGGCACCCCTTCCTGTTGATCACCGAATTTGCACATAATTTATATTAACCACTTGGAATTTGTGTTCTGGACTGTCCAATTATTCCTTTTAATTTTGATCTTTCAACTGTTTAATAGTTAACGACCCTCTTTGTTAGCTTTATGTGGGGTATCAAATAAAAAGACCTTTCCGGTCGAAACGTTGCGTTGCATTCTGTCATAATAAATCTGCCTGCGGCTTGAAGTTGGAGTGCCTGTGAGTTTTTTCCTCTTGGGGTATCAAATAAGGGACCTATATAGGGCCTACTTTGGTATCCCACATACGGGTAACAATTGAGGAAATTATTACTAAACAGTTGAAAAATCTAAATTAGGAAAAGCCTTTTTTAAATGTTGAGCTTTTGTTTGTTTAGTAGATAACTTTCTTATTTGCTTACATGGGATTGCCATATTTAAATATATTACTTTTGGAAGATATCTACTAAATCCATATATGATATTTGCTTGACTGTGTGTTTGTTCTGTGTTTTGTTTAAGTCCCATTTTCTTTTCAGAACAGTTTTTTGCATCTGTTTATTTTTGTTTTTGTATGTCCTTTTGTTTTATGTAATTTGTGGCGCTGTGTAATCTTTATTTTTGTCTTTTTGTTATTAAAATATTAATAACCTCATACTGTCTTTGGTCTCTGGATTCACATTGCCTGAATAGACTGATGTATTAGTATTTTCAATTGCATAGATATTGTGCTAAATTGTGTTTTGTGGTTTCCTAATCTAATTTGCTGGGGGACATAAGTACCCCATTTATAAATTGTATTGGTGTTAAGTGCATTTTCTTATCATTATTTCTGGTCTAATGCAAATAAATAATAAATTGTAACCCTTTCATCCCAAAAGCCCAGTCACAAGTATGCTTTGACCAGTGTGCTTCCATGACACAGAAGATCTGCAAGATCACAGCTTAAAATACAAGTGGATGTATTATTCTCTCTCTACATATCATATCAAGGTGAGGCATAGTCCATCACTACGGGCTTGATTGAAAATCTGGGTGGCGATTAGTATGGGGTGCTGGGTACCACAAAGAAGGACACATTCCCATATACTGTGTGTCAATTGATCTTCACTCAGTCCTCCTAATCACCTAACAGCCCAGCAGTGTCACCTGGTGTCAAGAGAATTGAATAAAACTACACAGCAAACACCTCTTGAACCATGCTTGTGGTGCACTTACATAAACTCAGGGCATTTTAACCCATAATGAAGCAAAAATGCAGAACTCAGTGTAGCCTTGATTGGCTGCCCATCTGGGTAGACTATATCCTGTTGCACATGCATGACGGAATGACGTACCACTCTTTGTGGACGGGGATCTTGTCCATTACAATGGTTGTGTAATGGACATAGCCATCTGCCAGTCACCCACACACCCTTAAAATCAGACAGCCAAAATGGCAAGTCTGCACTCCCTTAGGAAACGTGGTGCGAAGAATCTCCAAAAGACAGTTTTGTCTCATTTTTTTTTTCGTATGCGCACCTGTATCAGTTTAAAAAAAATATTGCAATTGCAGGTTACATTTGTGTATTCCTTGTGAATTTAGCAATTCATATAGTATTGTATAATTTTCTTGGGCATAATATTAAAATTACTGGGAGCAATTTAAAAGAAGGAATTTTTACGAAAACTAAAACATGATATAATGAATATTGGGGCTATAATGACCTTTAATATATTTGACATATATGACAGTTGGGAAAAGAGGTGATAAACAATACTGCATGATGACATATCGAACAAGAACTGGGAACAACACAATAAATACCTAGGAATAATATGACAGGTGATCTTTAAGAATAATATGAGATAAATAGATATAGATATAATAACGAATACCTAAATTAAATATGGAAAATTAATATTAATAACAATATCTAAGTACACAATGACAGCTAGGAAAACAATAAAAAATTATAGCAAGGATACTGAAAAACAATATCTGTTAATGAAATAAGTGCCAGTTGATTTATATCAATAACCGATGGGGATAATGATAGATAGGTATTTCCTGTAGGCACATAAAATATTATAGTTTTCTCACCTTGTCCAATGTCAGTTCCTGATCAGTGTAAGAAATTTGAGCACTTTTGTCCACAACTCGTAGACCACATACTGAGTTAGCCGATGCTTCCATATGTAAATTAAGCAAAGATTTGGGGGCGGCTTCTCTCACTGGAAATGTCAGATTCACCTTTAACAAAGAAAATTACACAGATTTAATCTACTTTATTTAAACTGCACAGTATAATGTATGAGAGGTAAGATCAGAGCAGCGATTAGTGTATGAGATGCAAACTAAAAGCAGTGAATAGTGTAAAATATGGTTCATAGTAGAGCTCACTATATGGGATATTAGCTCAGAGCAGACATTAGTGTATGAGAAATAATCAAAGAGCAGAGATATGTGTATGAGAAATGAGCTAAGAACAGATGTTGGCGTTTCATGTGTTGTCTGGATTCACGGCTAAGTATCTGAGTAAGCTCTAATCGGAGCTCAGCATTTGGCCACTAACTCAGAGCAAAATTAGTGTACAATTACTGATCTTAAAGCAGTGTTTATTGTATGAAATGTGAGATCTGCAGATATCTGTCAGGAATACTGAGAGACCCAGTACACAGTGTGTAATAGACAACCAAGAATAAATGTAAACCAGACCTTAGAGTAGCCAGGCTTTACATTAAAGAGACAGAGAATGGTCAGGGACAAGCCAGAATCAGTGAAAGAAGAAATCAGGGATAAAGAGGTACAAGGATTATAGAAAGGAGAATAGTCTGTATAGTCAAGATCAAAAACCAGAAATACACAGAGAATATAAAGTGCTTTGGGGTAACAAAAAAAGAACCAAAACAAGGCAAGTACCTGAGCCTTAACAACCTTTTTATAGTTTGGTTCTTTAATTCTATTGCCACTGTGACAAACGCTCATTTCCATATTCATTTGCCACAACCTCCTCCCACCGACTATGGTCCGGGTCCTGAGACCTCATTTGGAAGTTAACGTGCCCGGCTGGCCCAGCGGCTTTCCCTCTGTGCCCCTGGTTCAGCACTTTCCCTCTAATTAATTGAACCAAAGCTCGCTCCCTGGTGGCTGTTCGCTCAAACAAACTCACGAATGGTCCTCAGCGGTACTTAGCCGCGACCGCTATGGAACTATTTTCGGCATGAGGACTTTTTGTTTCAGTAGTTTAACCAACTTGACGACCCACCAGGAGAGTGCTTTTTGTAACGAAAAGGTGCCTGAGACTAAGAGGAACAAATGCTCCCCGAGAGCCAGCTGGAGCACCCTCTATTTCAGTCGCAGAGGCTCCCAAAAGTTGACCGGCCAAAGCACACATCTCTCTGGAACTATTTTGGGCATAAGACCACATGTGCAGCCAGTCAGAACTTTGCCCCAGTGGCGATTCCCCTACACTCTATGGATCTGAGCACTATTTGGACAACTCGGGCACTCAGATCAGGTCTGTTTGGGGATATGGGACATGTGGGGTTACTGTATGGTTTTATTATGTTTTGGTGTACTTTTATGTTTTTATGTTTGGCTATCTCTACCTGGGAGATAATTAATTTACCGGTCCTTAACTCAATTATCTGTGTTGTATTTAGACCTCCTGCTGTGCTCTGTGCATAAAAGGCCAAGTTTGGCTCATTGAAATCAGTTGTACTCTCAGAACTGTGTGTTGTCCAGTTGTTGGAGGGGAAAGGGCTATACTCACTGCTCAGCATCCTGTTCCAGCTCGTGGAGGATTTAGCTGGGAAAGTCCTTGTAAGGACTATAGCTCCCAGGACTGTGTGTCGTCCAGTGCCTGGGAGGAAATAAAGCTAGTCCCCTACCATGTTCCAGGATGGAGAGGCTCCAGGAGGACCTCAGTCAAGCCACCGGGGCAGAATCGCTGAGGTTTCCCTGGTTCCAGCTAGGAAGTGAACCTTGTTGGAGGTACCCAGCCGGAGTACAGCCTGATTTACTACCTGAAGCATTTTTTTTTCTTTATACTACATATCAGCATTTTCCATACATTGACAATTAGTATCAGTAATATGTGCCATGGAAAACATGGTGGAAGTGGCATCTCCTTCACTCCCAAGGACTATTGTAGTTGTCAAAATACCCTTCTCTGTCTCAAAGAAGCAAGGTGAATTATTACTGTAGGGCTCACCTAGGAAGGTTGCCCTGATGTGGTGGGTGAGCTTACACTTTAAGGGCCATTGGAATAGTACTAAAAAACTACAGATTAAATGTTCACAGGAATTTAGGATAGTGCGCATGTAACCGTTTCTTTTTATTTTACTTCAGGCAGTGTGTCTATCTCTATGTCTCCCACTCACCTTGTTCGGAAAGCATCTCTCTGTTGTAAAATGCAGTCTGTCTGCGGTCATTGTCCCCTTATTTAGAAGAATATAACCAATTATGTTTGGTGCTGGACCAAAATCAGATGTGAATGTGATAGGTAGATAGAAGGTGCCTCTCACAGCTAGATGAAGAAAAGAGATTAGCACTGGATGTATCATGCACGCCTTGATGGAAACACTACTTCGTGTTATATAAATAATAGCATAATGTTACAGTGGAGCAATCACCAATGAGCAACAAATGTCGCTATATCTATTCTATAAGAGCCCCCTGTATTCTAGGAACTATACATATTCATGGTTTATGAGAATTACACTCACGATTTGCCTTGGTAAGAATTATCAATCTTTGCCCAGATACCAAAATCCCAGTTCTTCCAATAATCTGCAAGAAAACAAAAATTTTCAAATATATAATCCCACAAATTATATTCTGTATAATGACTGTCTATGATGTAATTCTGCACAATGCCTGCCATTACTAGAACCCCTCACATTGCGAACTATATTGTATCTGACCTTGACATAATGACACACATTGCAATCTATATACTGACTGCCCCTGTGTGCCTCCCAAGTTTCCCGGTTTAGGAGGTGCAGACTCTGTTTTGGGCCCAAATCCATTGTAATCTGTTTTCTGTCCTAATGTCCCTCTTTTCTAGGAGCTCAATATGTTGGTGTGTCTGAGTGTATAAAAGAGCTCCACAGCCATAATACTTACTGTAATGTGCCTTTATGCTACAATAAATGTGTTTTGAAATCAGCCCATGTAATAAGATACATTATCTATGTTCTAAATTGCACCTTAGTTACATCCACTGTTATTAGCAAGTCACCTTAAATTTTTCAGAACTGACCCATCCCTGACCACACCTCCACTCACACCCTTAAAATTAAAGTGTCCCTCTTAGTCCATTTGAAATGTCAAAATGTATGCCCCTGGTGTAATCCCACAGATTAATTCTATATATTGGGTGATCACATCAAAGCCAATGTGACAGGTTTCCATACTTTACCTTTTTTTTCCACAAATTGGCCAGTATTCACCATTAACTCTTACCTAATCAATTACTAACCATTACCCAATCCATCTCTACCACATATAAAAAGAACATTGCAAATCATTAGAATAGGAGTTATGCTCACACTTACAATATAGGTGAATGGAACACTTTTGGAGTCTTGCCTGAGATCCATTGGGCTGAGTTCATATGTTACGTTGATATTTACTTGTTTCCCACATGTAATGGCGCTAAATATAGGATTCATCTTTAGGAAACTCTGTGCCTCACTGTAATATGGGTGCACCGTATGAGAGACTGGATTATAATAAGGATCCATGGGGTTTCTGTTTGTATTATACAGTGTTTTATAGTAGCCCTAGGAAAACAAGGTGATCATAAACAAGGTAAAGAGAGAATAGTCTGACTAGACAAAGAGCAAGAGAAGAGACAGAAAGATTAATAAAAGTGTCTCTGGCACAAATATTGTGCATAATACTAATAAAAGTGAAAAATGTGGAATGCAATGAGAAGTGAAGACTACCCTTTAGGATAGATTATTTGTGCACTTCTATGGAAATAGGAAGAAAAGTTTAATGTCAAAATTGTCCAGTATTTGATTTTAATATGTGTTTATGTATTGGAACCATATTACCGGGAATGTGATTTCACCTTGGCACTTACAAGATAAGAAACTGAATGTATTTTTAATAAAAAAAATGCTGGGTCTTAATTGTTTAAATAATGACCCGGAATTCCCTCTAGTAGCTGTCTGGTAGACAGCCACTAGAGGTGGAGTTAACCCAGATAGGTAATTATTGTAGTTTATTAAAAGCTGCTAAAATTACCTTTGCAGGGTTAAGGGACCTGGGAATGTGCACTCAGACCATTTCAATGAGTGTCCCTTTAATTAATTTAGTGGATTACTGATTTATAAATGTATTTATTTCTTTATATGTATTAGGTATTTGTGACCGATGTTGCTTCCCTAACACACAGAAAAGAGGAAATGCACAAAATGAGGGACCAAAAAGCTGTATTACCGAGCCTCAGAATGGCCGGACTTAACGTATTAAAAGATAGAATCAAAGTCAGAACAAGCCAAGGTCAGGAATACAGAAATACTGATACACGAGAAAGAAGCCGGGTCAGAAATATAGAAATACAAAGGTCAATATACAAGTCAAGTCAGGATACCAGAAGTTCTAAAAGTCAAAATGAAGCCAAAGTCAATAACAGGAATATACAAGAGAGTGGCTTGAAGCACTAAACATTAAACCAAACAGAAACCACTATAGGGCAATGAGCAAGGGACTAAACAGGCTTTAAATAGGTTCACATGTGTTCCGATTAGTCTTGATCCCTTTAACGGCGGGTGTGAATTTTAAATTTAATTAAGGATGCGTCCTTGGAGTGAGCAGTATCCAAGCTTCTGTGTGCACAGATCGGCGGCCTGGCACTGGTGAATGAAAAGGAGCAATTCGCAGGTGCCGAATGAGTAAGTATATTTCTCTCCACAGGTTTCAAGCCATGCATCTAGAGGGGTGCTGCTCGGCACAAAGCAGGTAAGTATCGCTACAGCATTACGCTACAGTTAGGTATTTAAATAATGTCTTTCATCCTCTGTTTTTGATGAACTGAGTAAATTTAACCTTCTTATTTTTTATCACAGCTTTGTTTATTTAATTTAAATTTTTTGTTTTTATTTTTTATTTTTATTTATTTATATTTTATACATTTATCTAATTTTTATATTTATTTTCAGTTTATATAATTTATTGTTAATGAATGTGTATATATATATATATATAAGTGATATATTTGTTTCTGTTAAATTCAAAGTGGAAATATTATGGTATAAATGCTATTAAAGATAGCATTTACCAAAAGTTTTGTAAAAGTTTATAGCATACAATCGGTACAATTAGAAGAGTGTTTGTAGTGATATTTGCTGGTTTATAAAATGCAATAAAGATTATTAAAGTATTGTTTTTTTATGAATTTGCATGATATTTATCTTATTGGTCTTGTGGTATATGAAGAGCTGTATATGTGTGTTTTTTATGTAGAGGATACATTTGCATACCACTAGTGCTCCCAATACACACATCGCATTAGGCATAGTTTAGCATACGTTGGGAAACCAGCTTCTATGTAACTGTTGTTCTACTATCACAATAAAGTTAGTTAATTCTGAATTCCTCAATCAGGTGGGTGGAAGAAGGTCAAGCTACTGTGGATATGAAGATTACGCTTCTGTGCTTGTGTATGTCTGATGCTGAGTGCAGTGACAGCTTTCATATTGTGACATTATTATGCCTAGATCTGTACGGTGCAGGGCACCATAACATCATTGAATAGGAGGAACTCATCACTACTAATGGAGAGCAGTATAAGACAGAAAACTGTCCCATAAGAAGACACAAGCTATTGAAGAAGTTAAATAAGCTAGGAACCAGATCTTTTGCATATAAAGGTCTTCTTGCATGCAAAGGACTTCTTGAACAGGGAGAAGATCCAAGCACAGTTCAGAAATAAGTGGTCCTTGGGACAAAGCACAATTAGCACACTTGATGCTTTTTTTGTGTGTGTTTGTTCTTTTGTATGTACATTGTTTTTTATTATTTGTTATTATACGAGGTCTGTCAAAAAAGTATCCAGCCAGGTAATATGAAAAATAGATATATACAAGACACAAGAAATATTGTACAAATTTTCAACTCGTTACAAATTGGACAATAATGCCTCAGTTCAATTCGAACTAGGCACTCACACAGTTCTTTCAGCATCTCTTCCACTGTTCAGGGCATTTTGCAAAATCCTTTGTTGGAATCACCATCAGCTGCCTTGTTGTACTACTTACCTGAATCTCATCGACAATCTGAAATCTCTTCCTTTTCAAAGGTGATTTTAGTTTTCGGAAAAGCAAGAAGTCGAAGGGCACCAAATCTCGCAACAGATTCTCGACCTCCTTTGAAGAATTTGTGCCACACTTTTATATACACTGCACTCATTGCACCATCCCCAAAAGCTTCTGAATCATGTGAACAGTTTCTGCAAAGGAATGTTCAAGCTTAACACAAAATTTGATGCAGATTCGCTGCTCTACTCGCTCAGTCATTTTGAATGCGATGGCCACACAGTACACATGATATATCAACAGCATCTCACACTCCACTGACTAGTATAGTGAAGTAATGATTGTTCATGCATGCGCATTCCACTCCACTCTCCATGGCTGTAAGGTTACATCGATGTCGCGCAAACCATACTTGTTATATTACTGCACTACATTTGCATGTATCTCTCTCTCTCTCTTTGTTTCATGTGTGAATATACTAAACCTTAGGGTAATCAAATACCTGTCTTGATGCACTGACATGTTAGGTGATTTATATTAATAGTATTTTACATTTATGTGTATTTTGCAGGAAATTTGCAAGAGAGACACTTTTTTAATCCATTTGCACTTTATATTGAATTGAAAGAGCCAATCCAGTCAGCTTGGCAGCTCTTTATAATTGCACTTTATTCATTGTTATTAGTACACAGTTTTATTTTAGAACAGGCAGAAAGACAATATAATATAACCCATTACCCTTTATTTACTTGTTTTATAAAAGCTTTAGATGTAAGAAATCACTCTTGTTTAACCTGAAACTTAACCGAGTGGACTGTGGAATAACAAAATTTAGTACCGTACTCCATCTTAATGAGTGGTGGATACTTGTTTGACAGTATTCCAGTTAAAGAAAACATGTAAAAAAGTGCTCCTAAAGTAGGTAAAATGTTCAAATGCAGTAAATATAATAGCTAGAAATGGGGATTAATGTGTGATTTTGTGCCTGTGAAGATTACATGGGTGAAAGACTAAAAAGCTCACGGTCAGGTAGACAGATCCAGTCCATTTGGAGGTATCCAGGATGAAAACAATTTGGCCCATGTTATTGGCTTGATCTTCCATGGTATCTGTCTGGGTGTCAAAGACGATTTGGAGAGAGGCTCTTAAAAACTGGAGTGGACTTCCATCCCACTTCTGCATCACCAACTAAACCAAAAACACACAGCATGATTGTGACCTATCTTCATCTATCAAATTATCAAAAATAAAAAAAATTACCTGTTTCACCAAGATCTTAAGTAACAGAACAGGCTGACAAAGACCATAAGCCACAACCAATATGTGCACCAAGTGTAAAGAACATTACACCTTACTTTTCCCAACTAGACTTGTGCATTTGGTATCGGCACAAATAACTTTTCATCTGAATTCTTGGCAATTCATTCATTTTTCAGAAAGACAATGGATGGACGAATGCATACTACAATGATTTAAACAAAGAATGATTTGTTTAATTACAAGGAGGGAGTGACCAGCTTCCTCCTTGTAAACTGATTATTTTAAAAATGGAAGCAAAGGGGAGCCACTTCCTAAATCCCTTCATGTCTCCCTCATCCAATTCTGCAAGTGAGGGGGATTAAATACGGCAAGTATATGGTGGTCAATATAACCCCCATATTAGTATATTGAAGGTTTAAGTCCTTCATCATGCCCCTACCAGCCACGCTGTAGGTGGGGGCAGGTCTATTAAACAGCAGGCAGCTTGTGACAATTGCTGCCCTGTCACTAGTCCAATAAAGGACATGGTCATTTTGAAGGCATTTAATAAAATGATAAAGCAAGGAGGGACATAGTGTTCCCCATGCCACAATCCATGACTAGCACGCGGGAGCTATTAAATAAAATAAACCAGGGGTTCCTAGTCCCCCAGCCCGCATCCCTGAGTGGAAGGTGAGGGCTCTAATACAATATCCCAAAGGGGGACATATTTTTCCCCAACCTATTGGCGTTGGGTTGGGGGCTCTAAATAATAAATGGTGAGGTGGAATCTAATGTCTCCCCAGTACACGCACATTGGTGGTAATTTTAAATAATAAACAAGGGAGGGACCTATAGTAACACCAGCCACCCACCCATTGACAGCAGGTGGGGGCTATTAATAATATATATATATATATAATTTTTTTTTTTTTCTCCCAGTTCCTCATGGTTCCCAAACCTCTAATCACCTCCCCCAATGAAAATACACTATCTACCTCTCTCACCCTAATAATAATGAGGGTGGCAATAAACAAAATTCCTGTAAAATAAAAATGTCATATTTACCATAAAAGTCTTCTTTTTCCTTCCATATTCATTTCTTCAGCCCCAAAAAGACCAAATAAAAATCCATAAAGTTCTGTGACAACTATTAAAATTAAAAAAGGACCAGACTGCAAAAAAAAAAAAAAAACCTGGAGCAAAAAAAAAATATTAATCTTCACACCACAAGGGCTTGCCGCAGACTGAAGTCTCTTAGGGGAGAAAGACCTTATAAAGGTTTTTGCACACTATATCAGCTATTGCATCGTGTGGGAATATTTCCCAAGCAATGCAATTTCAGTTAGTTCTCTCATTGGTAAAGTTTGTATTTATTGCAGTAACCGCTCAAAATAAATATATGCAGAAAACCCACAGTGTTACTCAGATCCTGCTCTGTTTTATAAAAAAACATAACATCCTCCTTGACACAGTGTCATCCTGATACAGCAACATTATCTTTACAGAACACATAGTATAATCTGAATACTGTAACATTATCAGTACAGGATCCGAAGTATAATATGAACAATGCACCATTATTTGTCCAAGTCATGCACCATTTTCTACAATGCATCTGTTCAGAAGACATGGCATCACACTGACCCTACACAGCATCATGCTGACACTACACAGCATTACACTGACCCTACACAGCATCATGCTGACACTACACAGCATCACACTGACCCTACACAGCATCATGCTGACACTACACAGCATCACGCTGACTCTTCACCTGTCCAAGACACCTGGGGACACTGGGAGACATGGGGGCACTTGTGGATACAGACATGGGGACACTGGGTGACATGGAGACACTGGGAGACATGGGGACACTGAGAGAAATGGGGACATAGACACTAGGGACACAGAGATATGGGGACACAGACACTGGGAGACATGGGGACACTGAAACATTTGGGACACTAAGACACTAGGGACACTGAGACGTGGGAACACAGACACTGGGAGACTAGGGGACACTGAGAGACATGGGGACACTGAAACACTAGGGACACTGGCTGGGAGACATGGGGACACTTGTGGACATAGACATGGGGAAACTGTGAGACATGGGAACATGACAAATTTGGGGACACTGGGAGACATGGGGACACCAGGGACACTGAGAGACATGGTGACACTGAGAAACTAGGGACACTGGCTAGGAGACATGTGGACACTGTGAGACATGGGGACACAGACATTTGGGGACACTGGGAGACATGGAGACACTGAGAGACATGGGGACACAGACACTGGGAGACTAGGGGACACTGAGACACTGGCTGGGAGACATAGGGACACTGGGAGACATGGAGACACTGTGTCCCTAGTGTCTCCATGTCCCAATGTGTCTCCCAATGTCCCTATGTCTGCCTTTCTCTCCATCCTTCACTTTACTGAGCTGTAGTCTGTCTCTGCAGGCTGGGAGCTGCTGTCTGAATTCTCTGTGCTGTGTAGCTGCTCCCCCGCGGATCAGTGAGTAGAGAGAGGCAGGGAGGGATATGCTGAAACTTCCTATCCCTGGCTCTCTCCACACACAGAAACCCTTACTGGCTGGTGCTGGTATTGCAGAGTAATCTCAGTGTATACTTAGAAAAATATCTGCATTTGTATTGCCGGTATTACTGCAATACCGGTACGGCCGGGCAATCTCAAATACTGGCTGTGCAGGTAAAATACCAATCAGGTGGCAAACCCAAGAGTAGTGTGTAAAAAAAAAAAAAAAAAAGGGCCATTTTTTTAAATGGGCCTATTCCATGGGCCTGGGCCTGGGCCTGGTCCTGGAGCTGCAGCTCCATCAGCCCCTATGTTAATCCAGCCCTGTATCACCCTGTCCTGGCACTGTAATTTATACAAAATATGTGAAACTACCATGACCCTTCATAGTAATCTGTCCAGAGTACACTGCATCAATATCTGTGCTAACAACACCTTGTCATTGTGACTTGGCCTCACACTGTATAGAGTTATTTATTAAAATAATAAAAAGTGAATTTCAAACCTAAGTTAAAAATAGTCAAGCTGGAAAAATGCAGCTATGCTTTCAGCTCAGCTAGGCTGGCCTTGAATTTAGTTTGAATTTTTACTTTAGTAAGTAACCCTATGTTGAACAATTACAATTTACACAAATTTCACATGGTAAGATTATTAAACATTTCACCACGTATCAGCCAGTTTTAGTTAATTCATGGTAATGCGACAGCAAAGTAAACTACACAGGCCTAAGTTTTAGCTTATTTTGTATCCTCGTTGATCATCACATCTGGGTATCACCAACACAACACCATCAATGTCTTCCCCATTAGGCATACCACAGCTACCCAATCCCAGAGACCTTGAATGCCACAGGAACCCTTCTCTTACCATTATTCGATATGGATGTCCTACTTTGTAATATGTATCCATTTCTTGAAACTTTAATGTTCCGTCATTGAAAGACAAAGGAATTTGTTTATCTGATGAGATCTTCACCCCTGGAACAGAAAGATCCTATTGTTACACAATAACTGTTACGTGTCCAATATTTAAAATGACCTCTTTCTAATTATATGGGTCCTTTTGTTATCGGAAAATGTAAATATTACAAGTTTTAGAATGAAATGTTGTATTTCTTAAACTGTGTACTTTGTCTTTAAGCGATATTGCAAACTGACAAGGTGTTAGAAATGGAACATATTGTTTTTCATAACTGTTTCTTTAAGCAATAACCTCAGTGCATAATATGTTTGTGCCAATTTGTCCCAGACGAATTACAATAACAATAATGCATAAACAAGCTTCAAGGCTATGCTACGACTCTTGCAGTACACAATATACTGCAGTAACCTTAAGTAGATAAGGATGTCCAGACTTTAAGATGCCATCTTGAACTTAGTCAGGAAAATTTCCATGACATATGTACCCTTTAGTTATGGCCTTGTATGTTTGCCAAATTAAGGCAAATTCTTTATACACTAATTGCTGCTCTGATTGTGCCCTCATGACTTGCTTTTAAAACGTTATTGGATTTATTGTAATCTCAGTTTTAACATTAAAACTGACATTATTTGAAAGGAATTCTGAAATACACTTTTTGTGTGCTTCTGTAAGGATCTCTGCAAAGTTCTGCTAAGTTTAGATTGTAGACAAAACAAATGTTTTCCCTGAGACATTAAGATACCGTATATACTCGAGTATAAGTCACAACGAATATAAGACGAGACCCCTAATTTTACCCCAAAAAACTGGGAAAACTTATTGACTCGAGTATAAGACTAGGGTGGGAAATGCAGCAGCTATTGGTGACGTTCTAAATAAAATTATATCCCCCAAAAATTATATTAAATGAATATTTATTTACAGTGTGTGTATATAATGAATGCAGTGTGTGTGTGTGTATGAATGCAGTGTGTGTGTACGAATGCAGTAAAATGTAAATACATTTAAAAAAAAGCATATTATGAAAAAGCCCCCCCCAGCCTTATCACACACACCCTACACACACACTGCCCCCCATACACATACACTGCCCCATACACACACTGCCCCCATACATATACACTGCCCCCATACACATACACTGCCCCATACACACACCACCCCATACACACTTTGCCCCCCATACACACAATGCCCCATACACACATTGCCCCATACACACACTGCCCTCCATACACACATACACCCCCCATACACACACACACACTGCCCCATACACTGCCCCCCATACACACACACACTGCCCCATACACACACTGACCCCCATACACATACACTGCGGGCTAGAGTTCACTCCTACCACTGGGACCACCAGGGATTCCCCACTGGACCACCAGGGATGGAGAAATGTCCCCCCTCCTCCCAGTAAAGGTAAGAAGGGAGGGGGGGACATAAAGTATATTAATTTTAATTAAATACATTTAAAAAAAAGCATATTATAAAAAAGCCCCCCATACACACACCCTACACATACACTGCCCCCCATACACTTACCTTTTCCTGCAGCTCCTGTCAGCTCCCTTCTCTTTCCTCCGGTAAGCTTCTCTGTCAGCTCCCCTGCAAGACTCGCAGTGTGAGTGCCGCGCGGAGCGTTGCCACGGTAACCCGTGGCAATGCTCTGACCCCGCGGCTCTCGCGAGACTTGCAGGGGAGCTGACAGAGGAGCTTCCCGGAGGAGAGAGAAGGGAGCTGACAGGAGCTGCAGGAAGTTAAGTTACAGCTCTCTGCCAGCCCCCAACAGGACCGTCCGGCTTGTAATGAGCCCGGCGGTCCTGGTCTGTATTATGGCAACAGGGAACAGGAACTCCACCAGTTCTCATAATGATCTAAAAACAGTGCTTGAATTAGGTTCAATAAAACTCATAGGTGTTATTCACTAAATCAGAAATGAAGTGTTGAGAAACTGACAAGGATAAAGCTAATTTAGACCAAAATTGCTAATTATCCAACTAAGTCATTTTTATTATTAAAGTTAAATTGGTATACAATTTTCAACTCGCTATCCCACAATTCCTGGTCTAGTGAATAAACCATAAAGCTGGTTATCCTGTCAGTATTACAGCCATGTCCATTGCATTTTGGCACCTAGGTCCATAACCAAAAAGGTCATTTATTGCACCTGGAAATAGGGTTTTGAAGATTGTCAGCAGTATTGGTTTTAACAACCCAAAAGTGGATTGGGCTTAAAAAATATGTTAAGCCAAATCAAATCAATTGTGTGTGCAAAATGGGCAAGCTGCAATCACCTACAGTGACAAAATTATCCAAAAACAAGTGTTGCATTTAAAGATATACTTAACATCCATTGGTCAGAGAAAATATGAAAAAAATAAAAAACACAATCTAGTGCAGATTATCTTTATTATAAATAAACAATCATTAATAGACTCATATGAACCAGTTTCGGGATTCATTGTGGTCAAAGTTCAAGCGTACTGGCTCTATGAACAATCACTGTGCATATTGACAATGGTGAAATATATGCACAAAACAAAAAAAATGGCCAAGGTCCAATATTTCTGTGGAAATCTGAACAATAACATATCAAACCCTAGA
Source organism: Pelobates cultripes (assembly GCA_933207985.1). Taxonomy (NCBI): domain Eukaryota; kingdom Metazoa; phylum Chordata; class Amphibia; order Anura; family Pelobatidae; genus Pelobates; species Pelobates cultripes. Next base: position 98,319,823 of record OW240922.1, on the reverse strand, counting down.
AAATTTGGAAAGTCATAAATAAATTACAAACTCCCCCAATACACTACCAACCCTCCACTGTGAAAGTGGATAACCAAGCCCTACAACTTCCGTTAGATATAGCAAATGCCTTTAACAATTATTTTGTTGGATGCTCCACTACCCTGATTGCCAAGCTAATTAATGATCTTTGGAACAGTACCTAAATTACACAAATTTCACAATCCCCACCTATCCATCAAAACAAAATCAAATAGCACACTTACCACAGTCCACTCTTTCAAATACCTGGGTATGTTGTTAGACTCAAATCTATCTTTTGCCCTCCACATAGAAAAAACTTGCATCTAAACTTTATCCAAAACTAGGTGCCCTGTACAGAAACAATGGAAACAAGGAAGGGAACAACTCCCACAACACTCAGACCCAAAGAGTGCCATCTCTGTCCAAAGGATGTTTAGTAAATTAAGTAAAATTTGTAAATTTAGTAAATTAACATGCATTGTTTTGGGCTTTTGTATTGGTTATAATGCCAAGATTACCCTAATGCTACAATGTTTTACAATAGTTTGCCCTATTACCTGGTCTTGTCAGGTGTCTGGTGTACTCTTCAGCAGGTTATGATATCCGGCTTCTGCAGAGCTAAAGAAGCCAGGTGCCAAACCTGCCCCTCATTTATTGACTGAGAGCAATGAATGCAACTCTGTGCACAGAAATATGCACAAATTGACATTGGCCAGCCTGGATGTCCCAATGATGCTTCACAGCATTTTGCAGTGAAATAGTGCACATACAGACTCCAGGCACCATGGCCACATTTGTCCCCATTTCTGACCACCCTGTAAGTAAAGGTGATTTCAATTATTAATTGCGATCTCTGTCCTTACTGTGAAAGTATTAATCACAAATAACCGCTAAAGGTTTTAGTAAGAAATTGAGGAAGACCTACTCGGACTATTCACACTCACCTGTTCCAGCCTCTTCAACAATTGCAAATATCTTCATTGAGGAGACAGAGTAATACTGAAAGTTAGATAGGTTTAAGTATTTCGTTTCAACTCTTTTGGAAAAGCAACCATTTAGGTCTGTCTGTTGGAAGGAAAAAGAAAGAGAGAAAATAAATAGGAAGAGAGATACACACACCATCAGTCTATCAGTAAGATGTATAGTCAGAAATACCAGCTATAAGGGTTGTATCATCGCTTTCTGTTTATCTGTAGAGCAACACTGGGGTTTGTTGACTAAAGTCTGAATTTTCACAGACTTTTATATGGAGTAAAAGTTTGGTTTGACCAAAAAAATATATTTTTTGTAGATCAATAGTCCAATAGTCATCTATTTGGCGGTGTGGTTCTACGAATATCGTCCACTCAAAATATTCAGAGAAATTGTTTGGATAAACCAAAAGGGCATGAAAATGGTCCAATTAGTGTAGTGCAAAATGTGACGAGAGCAATCTCGCCACATTGCATTGGAGAAGCCTGGTTGCCCACCTGCTGCCTTTAGACTATGGCCCCATGTTGAAACGCTTGATTTTCCCCTGCGAAGACATGAAAGCCGGGTCTTTCGGTGCGTGCCCTGTTTGAGCGGTGATACCCCAGATAGCTATGCCATGGAGCCCATTCGTATAATGAAAGACTATGGAAAAGACTTTGGCTCCATGGCAATTGAACTGTATGTGTGTGCTCTGAGCGCCATTCAGTAATAATGTGCACTCAGATCTGAGCTATCTGGGGATATGTTGAATGTACCTGTTTTGTACAATGGCTGCACAGTTATATGTTTTTATGTGTTTTATTGTCTTTTGCTACCATGTGTTCAATGGAGTTTTGCCTCTGTCCGGGAAGATAATTGGATTACTTCCTAATTATCTCCAGGATAGAAGACTCTGTGGAACTGGTTTTGGGCAGAAAAGCCATGCTTCCTTTGGTCACAAAGGACTATGATCTATCTTTTGAACCACTGGACCAATTTGGATGATTTTGACATATGTTTGTATTTGGACTATGCTGATTCTGAAAATGTAAGTTTTATGTGAATGTGATGCAAGTTATGAATAATGTGGAAAAAATTTATTTCTCTGCTTGTTATAATTACATTACCCATTGTGTAAGGTAATTGAATCACAGGCAATGGGGAGGATTTTGTGTGGCAGTGTCTGAGTGTATTGTATGTGTTTATTGGTTGTGTTCCAAAACCCTGTGGGTGGTACTAATGTGTATATAAGAACAATAAACCCACAGCTCTGACTGTTCACTGCTTGACCCTCAACACGGAGCTTTGTCTCATTCTTGGGGGGATTTATTGTATGCTGTTCCAGTTTGACTGCTAGGAGTGTAAACCTATTCGTATGTGTTTTCCTATTCAGCTGTTTACGGCATTCATATGCTTCTCCGGTTTGGTGTATTGGTGTCTACAGTAGCTGTGCCTGTGTCTATGGAAGGGAAGATCTACTAAATGGCTTTTAACCCCTTTTATGCCTGGGGGTGCCGTTACACAAAATATATACATAGTATAAATATTATGTATATATGTAACAGCACACCGAGAAACACATGTTACTGCCATTTGGTTCACAGATCAAGTGAGATGATATAAACAATACAAGGATAGGTGGAGGGCCAGTAAAAAAAAATAATCTATATTTATCAAATATATTAAAATTATAGATTTTTTTCTAACTGATCCTCCTTAATTTCCTCTCTATTGGTCACGTCTCACTTGATCTGTGAATGAAATCAACATTTAGTGGCTGTCCCCAACCATCAATCATTTAATTTTGGTGCGAGAGACAAAACTCTAAATTAGGAATTACATGAACATGCTTGACCATTGTGTGAGTAATTTGTTCCGTTTTACATTCATATGGAGCTTCAGAGTTATGGAATCCAGACAACTTGACAATCAGGCTAAATTTGGACAAATTACAATGAGGTTAAAAACGAATGCACAAGTATATTTTTATGTATACTTTCTATAATTTAGTAAATGGAAATCTAAATTGCAAATTTAAGCTGATATAGCTAGCCATTTTGCCTAAATTTTGCCTCTTAAATTAGTAAATAAACCCATTTATATAATGGTTTCTTTATGACTGTTGTGATTGTGGCCTAATTGAAGGTAATCAATAAAGGTAATTTCTGTAAACTAGACAACTATAAACCTGCAACAAATTCAAATAATCTTTCAGCTGAACACCAGAAAGGAATTGTTCCAGGAATTCACTAAATTCAAAACATTTTGTGTAGATAAGACTAATATGCATTAACTGTCTCATGGTTATGAAATACTTACTTGACCTTCATCTGTGGCACAAATATTATCTGGTTGACTATACGTGGAGTAACACATATGAACTTTAATAGACCCACTGACTCCTTTTCCGTATGTATATCTGAACATATAAGAAAGACACATTGACTTATCCGTAGGACCTCATGGTCAATAATAAAGGACAAATAAAAACTGACCAAGAAAACAAACTATGTAGCTGTACATACATGTCACTGGTTGCTGTTTCAGCTATAATGACGACAACTGATACAATACTATACAGAAACAGTATAACTAAGGTTTAAACAATTAAATACAAGTAATATTCTCTCCTAAAACAGAATCAATGAATTGAAACTTCTATTAGACTGATTTCTCCTTTATGCATAAAGACTGATTATATAGTCCCTTCTGTATACATGGCAAAAATAGTATCCAATGTGAATTGTGTATACCCTGTAGATTATCCATGATCATCTTGCCTCATCTCTATAGTTTATGGTATAGGGAGGCAGGAAGGTCTGTACTTAATGAAAGAGGGAGGCTGGGCAACAAATGCTTCCCTTTGCAGTATCTGCCTGAAATGGAGACCCCAAAGATGTCTGTAGTCAGGGTACTGGGAACATTGACGACAGACGTACATTTTAAACAGAATTGACATTACAAATATTTTTGAAGTACATTTCAGTGGAAGCTCAAACAGCCATTTATTTTTATCATAAGTGATACCTGCTACAGACTTTCAACTGGAATGAGCAATCCAACATATAAATTTGATTTGGGTTTTCAATTATCACTTCAAACCGTGGCAGCACTGCATGAGAAAATGGAGAGAGGAGAAAGAACAGAAGGTAACTGAGAGTCTACGGAGAATCTATATCAAGGACAATGATTGTTACAATGTATAAATAAGACTAGTTTTGTGAAAACAGAGAAATGATTAACTGCAACGACTGAGATATGAACATTATATATTATATCGGTTCATGTCTTTCTTTACGAGCTCCAAGGGACATGAACATCATCTACTGTTCCCTTTTTTGAGCAACTAAAGGTGTCAGTGTCCATGACCCCCATTACTATACCATTACCATCCAAATCATCTTTCACTTATTAGAGGACTTTCATGTACAATATGACATTCATTTTATTCCCATTGTGCTCAGTGAACCTTTCGTGTCCCATAATTTGTTCTTCCACTAATAGTCCCAAATGCCCACAACTCCATAATTAGCCAATGTCCTGTTAAATACATGGTTCAGCGCCAGTATTGTATTTTATATCTTATTTTATACCTATGGAACAACACTGATAGGCAGTGTGCAGTTTCTTTGATGTATATTACAGTTATTTTATTGGAATTGTTGCATTAATTAATTAATGTTCTTAGATACAGTATGATCCCTATACTGCTACTGAATAGAAACACATGGAAAATAATAGTATTTTCCTATCCTTTCTGAAATATGGATACATGCCTACCTTCTTCCTGGACAATAAAGGTTTTCAGCGTCTGCCCATTATCCACATTAATAGTGTAGGTGCCAAGGAGAGGCTCAGAGGTCAGGTTAAAGCTCAGGTCAACAATTCCAGACTTAGTTTTAATATCCAGCCACTGGGCAATACGGTTACTCTTAGAATCCTTTATATCACAAGGGAGGCAAATAACATGACAAGTGATTAACCTGTTTAACACAATAACATCCTCCCTGAGTATTAATATATTGGCCCTGCCAGCAGCCACATATTCTTCTCATTAAACTTTAAATCTCCCTCTATTTCATCCTTAATTATGCATTATTCCCTCTCTAACGTGATTATTTACTGTAGTGAGAATTCAAAGTAAATTCAAAGTGAAATTTAAATTCAAGGCCAAAGTAGCTGAACTGAATGCAAAGCTGACTTACAAGAGTTTTTTTCAATTTGGCTTTTTTTTTTATTATCTTATTGTATTGTTTTATTTTTTTGTTTTGTTATTTTTATTTTTTTTTTTGCTTTTTTAAATTTAATTTACAAAAAAATATTCGCTATTCATACATAGAGATTTAAATGGCATTGTGAGGTGAAACCACTAATAATATTTACATAACATTTGTTGGAATATAAGATAGTAGATCAAAATACATGTATTGCATAACACATATTAGTAGAATATACATTAGCCAGGGTCTGACCATAGAGTTTATCCCATTGTAGAGATGAGTGCTTATAGGACAATTAGCTTGTAGAAAAAGTCTATAAAGCAGAGAATCATTTGTAGCATAATTGTAGCATATTACACCCCATCTGTTAGATTAATCAACTGCCATCCAGCTCAGGTCCGGGTGAAAATGTGATTTGTATTTGTGAACCTGTGCATCCTTTCTTTATAAAGCTCGGTTTTGTTTAGTTTCTCCAGCACCATAGACAGTGGTGGATGGCTTTTGTTTTTCAAGTAACAATCAATGCCGGACAAGAGTCCCGAACAGAAATAATATTTGAGGGAGCACCATTATTTAACTATGAATTTACCTAGCCTAGCCATGATATCATTTTTGTCTCCCACGTATGCACTGTATGTTGTAGTTTGGAAATTAATCTTGAGTGGTTGGCCTGAATTAGAGTGTGTTTCGTGGTTGCCAACTGTATTCCCAAGTAAGCAAATATTTTTTCTCTCCAATAAATCAAGTATTGCTCGGAGAGGATTTGTTTGACTGAAGTGACCATATTTAGTGGTAGTGTTTGTGTTTTGGAGATATTGTTCTTATACTGTCCAATAAGTGTTAAATAACTCCATCAAAAGTGGCAAAGGATTTGTTAAGAGATGCAGCATGTCATCAGCAAAAATTGCTATTTTATGGTAACCTAGTGTGGTAGACAGGCCTTTGATTTGTTCATCTAATTGTGCTTGACCAAAGGTTCTAGTGTGAGGATAAAAGTTAGTGGTGACAAGGGACACCCTTGCCTTGTACCATTGTATACAAATAATTTTCTTGAAAGGAAACCTGTATTGAGGATTTTGGCTGATGGTGTGATGTATAGTGTGAGAATCACTCTTGGGAAACTAGGTGGGAAACTAAACTTGCAAAGGACCGTTGTCATGTAGCTACAGAGAAAGTGATTGAAGGTCTTCTCAGTGTTGAGTGCCAGCAAATAGCCCCAAAGCCGCCTTTCTATGCAAGATCTCCATAAGGCATAAAAAGCATCTGGTGTGTCTCCCGCCTGATAACCAGTGACAATACTCACTTGTTCCTTTGAAACCAAAGAGGATAACAGTGGCTTTAGGTGATTTCGGCTATAACATTGGCAACATTTTTGTACTTGCATTTAATATCAAGATTAGGTGGTATCTTCGCACTTGTTAGTGAGTTTGACTGGCTTAGGCATGGTTATTCTATTTGCCTCTAGCATTTCAGGAGGAATACTCCAAAAGCTTGGGACCACATATTCCTTTGGTGGGAAAATACCACCTGAGCACTGTAGTGAGCAATACCCTAATTTGCTTAATACTTCCAGTGAGCCCATAAGGCAGGGATGATATCATACTGACCTTCTGTATCTAGCTGAAGATTATGGCACTATGGCACTTTAAGATAAGAAGACACCACATATCCTTGGGTGGGGATTATACCGCCCAGGCGCAACCAGATAGAGCTATCCTAGCTCTACAAACCGTCAGTGCAAATCCTTTTTTCTTATTTTAATTGTCATTATATCTTGCTATATTTCCTGTCTCCACATATTCTACTACTTCTGGAAACACCTCTACCTCAAGAATTACATCAAGGTGCTGCCCTTTCCTTTTTGTATATGTTTGTATATTTTATTGGACCTGATTGAGAGACTCTGATTTGCCTACCTGTTTAAATACATATGCGTGAATCACTGAGGTGCAGACGCAAGCGGTGGGCATAAGAGCCGAAGACCAGGACATCACACTTGCTCCCACTCACCAGGGCTGCGAGTCCTCAGGATCTATCTCTCCAGTCTGCCCAGGTTTATCCACCTAATTATTCTACTGGCATGTCAACTTTTAGAATTGGGTGAAAGGGGACTTTGGCAACATAAAAGCCTATCGTTGCAGACTTACTAACTGCATGATAACAGTGACTGCCATCCTGAGCTATACTTTTGATTAATTTTGACCTGTTGTTTTTTAGTTTATTTTCAACACTTGAGGCCTGTGACGCTTTGTTATAAGTAGAAGGTTAAATCCCAGTGGAGTGTTTTCTGTGATGTGTGCATCTCAACCCTATAGCTATATCAGAGATGTCATAATTATATTATAATGTTTAATAACTTGCTATAACTGCTCTCTTAGTCGCACACACAGCATCATCCTTGTCTCACTTATATTTTATTTTCACAAAATGTTCTCTTAATATACATGCCATGCCAGTGTCCTACTATGTCTGATTTTATGTGTTTGACAATGCTGTTTTGGCATTGTTAACCTTGTCTGTTATCTTGTGCACAACAAAATAAAGAATAAAAAAAAAAAAAAATACATATGCGTTAGAGATCAAGCTCACATATATTTCTTTTTGGAGGACTTTTGCCATGGAATGTTGAATAATGCAGTTAACTGTGGTACTAAAAGCTCTGCAAATGTAATGTAGTAGAAGTTGGTGAAGCCAACAGGGCATCTGGCTTTACTTTTCAGTAATTCCTTAACGGCCCTGTCATCAATGGCTTCTTGGGAGAGTTAAACCACACATTTTAAGTTATAGAGGGATAATAATAATTTGCAAATTTTAAGATTTGTGTCAAGTTCACCAGTTTAGCGCCAGCAGAGTTAAGAATGAAGGGAACTTTAGTTTATGTGTATTTTTGGCTAACAATTTGCCTGCTTTGTTACCTTGTGAGTAATGCTCTTGTTTTAGCTTTAACTTATATTACTCTGTGGTTCCTAATTGTATGCTCTCCAGCTCTTTGCGAGCTTTTCTAATTTGTATTCCTATGTGTTTTGTCGGATTCTGTTTGTGTTGGCTCTCTAGGTCAGCCAAGTGTCGGAGTAGCTAATTTTGTTCCTTACCAATTTTCCACTTTACCCTCGCACCTATCTGGATGAAAAGTCCCTGCACAATCACCTTATGGGCTAACCAAATATTTTCTGGAGAGCTTAGCAGTTATGTGTTTTCAGAGAAGTAATTAGAAAGGGTTTTTTAAAGTTCTTCAACAACATCTCGATTCTGTAAAATAGATTAATTTAATCACCACATTCCGCGACCCTGTGCTGGGTATAATGTAGAGAAAGGCATCTTTACTGGTCTGACCACCTAATAGGATCAATTGTTAATTCTCACAAGTTGTGCAAATTGGTTTTATCAGTTAAGCAAAGATCTAGTCTTTTGTAAGGGGTATGTACTGTAGAGAAGTATTTATTATAATTTTTGTTTTTCACTTCTTTTCTCCTTATCACAGCTGCGTTCTTTCATTCTTAAATCATTTACTGCTTCACTCGCATTCCCTTTTCCTCAATGTGCTGCCATGTTCTCATTATAAATATACATCACCTTGCCAACTCATGCTCATCATATCTAATTTCAGATTCTAAATATAATTACCTTTCATCTCCTCATCAATGAAACCATTAAAGGTGTTTGGCTTACCATTAGTTCTACCACATCATACTGCAAAGAATGAAACATCAAATTAGACATTTATGCTATATCTTTTTTCTTTTTATTTCACATTCACTTTCTAAATATTTTACTCATACATACATTCCAGCTATCTCAAACGTATCTTTTAGTAAGCACACTCATACATTCCAACTAACTTACACATATATTCCAACTATGTTGCACATACATTAAAGTGTCTCATATGTATATTCCAACGAACTCACACATTCTAACTAAATAGCATGTATAGTCCAACAATTTTACATTTTCCAACTATGCCAACACATATATTTCAGTCAGCAAGCTCATACATTCTATTTCACATGTACTTTCAAACTATTCACATATACATACCAATTATCTCAACATACATGCCAACTATTTCACAAGAATATTACAACTATTTCACACATACATTCCAGCTACTCCATATACATTCCTATTACTTCATACGTACATTTCCACTAACTCAAATATACATATACACATTACAACTGTCTCACATGTACATTCAAACTATTATATCTACATATACTGTATATTTCCTCTATTTCACACAAATATTCCAACTATCTCACGCATACATTCGACCTATTTCACTCACTTACACATTTTGATTTTGTATCACAGAACATAAATACAAAAATACATTTTATTTTTAACCTAAATATGCACAACTAATACAGTCAGCTATATATGGCCTGATTATATTATTAATGCATATGTGAATTAAATATAAATTTAAAATAATAATAATAATAATATAGTGACAGCAATGTCTACATTTTTATAAGTGATTTGACCCACTTATTTATATTTCTCATTTTTCTCACAGTCCCAGTCTCACCTGATTCTTTGCAGTGAAGAACTTTTCATTTAGAGTCAAAATACGGAAGAAAACTAGGAAAAGGAGATACATTTTCATTATTTACATCTCTGCACATTCTCCCCCTGCCCTTTTGCCCTCTCTTACCAGTTTGGCTCGGACGGTAGGTAGGTTTATCAGTTTGGATCACAACACCATTACTTATTTTACGTATTAGAACATATTTACTCTGCGAAAATTCAACGTCTCCCTCTCCTACAACACGTACAGTGGCGACTTCCTCTAAACCACCTGTGGTAGATGGAACCTGTAGGGAAGAAACAGAAGACAATCCCAAAATAATTGACCCTCCACAAATTCCTCTCACTACCTATTCATATATTCATATGGAGTTATAGAAACATTGAAACATAGAATGTGATGGCAGATAAGAACCATTCGGCCCATCTAGTCCCTGGCCTTAACTTATAGCTAGCATATCCTTATGCCTATCCCACGAATCCTTAAACTCCTTCAATGTGTTAACCGCTACCATTTCAGCTGGAAGGCTATTTCATGCATCCACTACCTATAAACCTGTGTATGTATGTCTTTGTATGCCTGTGTCTGTATGACAGTATCTGAATGTCTCTGTGTGTGTGTGTGTGTGTGTGTGTGTGTCTGTATGTCTGTGTTTGTATGACATTGTACCTATATGTGTAGGATGTATGGCTGTGTGCCTGTATTTGTTATATTGTGTGCCTGCATATCTTGTGACTGAGTGCCAGTATGATTGTGTTGCTATATATCTATATTGCATGGAAAAAGACACAAAATGCACTGATGGGAGAAAGCCACAAAAAGGGGTTGGGGGAGAAAGAGACACACAAAAAGAATGGCGGGGGAGACACACAAAGGGGCTGTGGAAAGAAAATGATACACAAGAGGGTGTAAGGCATACTAAAGGGGGGATAAAATACACTAAAGAGGGTAAGAAAATCAAAAGGGGGGTTGCAAGTCACACAGATAAAGACCCTTTTTTTAAGGAGGGGTGGCAAAATGCATATTTACCTGTGTAGCCAAATCCTTGCACCGGCCCTGTCTGTGTGTATACTATCCCGGGACAGTCAGTGCTCCCTGTATAGTGCTGCTCTCTGTATAATACAGGTCTGTTTGTGTATAATATCCCAGGACAGTCAGTGCTCCCTGAATAGTGCTGCTCTCTGTATAATACAGGTATGTGTGTATAATATCACAGGACAGTCAGTGCTCCCTGTATAGTGCTGCTCTCTGTATAATACAGGTCTGTTTGTGTATAATATCCCGGGACAGTCAGTGCTCCCTGTATAGTGCTGCTCTCTGTATAATACAGGTATGTGTGTATAATATCCCTGGACAGTCAGTGCTCCCTGTATAGTGCTGCTCTCTATATAATACAGGTCTGTATGTATAAGTAGCTGGGACAGTCAGTACTCACTGTATAGTGCTACTCTCTGTATAATACCTGCAGACTCCTGGAACTAGAACAACCAGAAGCAGTGGAGTGGTGACAGAAGGCTCAATCTGAGACATTCAACATGTTGAATTGGTGGCATCAAAAGGGGCTAATGTAATTTGTACATATGTTTTCCTATTGCTCCTATTTCTCTCATTAATTCCATTCTGTACATTCTCCTTCTCTATCTTTCATTTCCTATTTTCAGCTTTTTTTTTTAATATATTCACTCCCCAATATTATTATTTTTGTAAACTAATGTATGTTCTATAGTGTAGATCCAACTATCTCACTGAAGCACATCTGCACAAGGTCTTTCTATATTTGTTATTGTACTGACAGTGTCACCCCTGGTACCCAAATCACCTAAAAGTGATTTTGAAGGTGACTTAAAGTACCACTATAGTGCCAGGAAAACATACCCACCTGGCTCTGGAAAGGGGAAAAGGGGTAAAACTTACCTTTTTCCAGCGCTGGGCGGAGAGCTCTCCTCCTCCGATCCTCCTCTTCTCCTCCCCGTCGGCTGAATGCGCACAAGCGGCAAGAGCTGCGCGCGCATTCAGCCGGTCACATAGGAAAGCATTCATAATGCTTTCCTATGGACGCTGGCGTGCTCTCACTGTGAAAATCACAGTGAGAAGCACGCAAGCGCCTCTAGTGGCTGTCAATGAGACGGCCACTAGAGGCTTTGGGGGAAGGCTTAACCCATTCATAAACATAGCAGTTTCTCTGAAACTGCTATGTTTATGAAAAAATGGGTTAACCCTAGCTGGACCTGGCACCCAGACCACTTCATTAAGCTGAAGTGGTCTGGGTGCCTAGAGAGGTCCTTTAAGCAGCACTCCATTCATGGGCATGTCATCAAAGGCCTGGCCAGACAGGCTGGGAAGCATTGGGATGCCAGCCACTTGTGCGGCAAACCGCCAATGCTCTCAAGGACAATCAAATGCTCACTAGGACAACTCAGTCTGACTCGGTTCTCACAGGGAAACACCTCTAGTGGCTGTTAAGAAGACAGCCATTATAGTTGTGTTTAACCCTGTGCAATGAAAACCCTGTGGTTTCTACAAAACTGCAATGTTTTATATTAAAACTAAAGGGTCACTGCACTCAGACAACTAAATTTAGATTGTTGCCTGGTGCCATTAGTGTCTCTTTATTGTGATCTGTCTAATTCCATTGTTATTTTGAGTACGCTTTCTAAATTCTATTGCTTTGTAACCTACAAAATAAGATTAATTAAATTGTTATACTTGCTATGAGTTAAGGTGCAAAACAAGAAGAAAAGAAGATGGTTGACATAACCTTATTTTGATTAAAAAATTAGATATTCTATAGGAGAGGCTATATAGTGTAAATCACTATCACTTTTTAGCACTAGGTGGTGCTATGTTACAGGACCACTAAAGACACTCAGGAAAAAGGTAAGTAAAAAGCTGAATATAACTAGATCAAGGCACTATAGAATTTGGACTACAGGTTTTTGTTTCTAACACTATAGTTTTCCTTTAAATGTTTTTTTTTCTTATTATTATTAATGGAATACTCCAAACACGATAACCATTATAGCTTGCATAGACTTCTCACTTGGTAATCCACCAGTTACACTCCTTACCTAACCTACTAAAAAGCAGAAACTTGCATTAGCTCTCCTCATCTTATCCGTACTGTGCAGTGTTTGACTACTTACAACACTCATTTAAATGAGCTGTAGTGGTTATGGTGCTTGGATTGTTCCGTAAAAATATCCTCAAGTGTTTCTTTCATCACTTATAGAAAAACATATATATACTTTACTTTAAGATAAGGTATGTCTCTCACAATCTCTATCCTAATATTGTTAATGGTCTATCAAAAACCCTGCTTCATTCTCATGGTAAGGAAATGGATGATGCAATAAAACTCATTAAGATATTTAATATTGGAACTGTATGGAATATGCGCCTAAAATCCATCAAGTAAAGCCCGCGTAACTCATTATGCTACTTTATATGTGATCCAATGGTGATCCAATAGCTATCTTTATAATAAAAAGTACTTTTTTTAAAAGTACTACTTTTTTTAAAAGTACTAAACTGGAGGTTGCAGGGATGTGTAATGATCATGCAGCCTCAATCTGTCAAACCCACATAGTACGTGCCATCTTACAGAGAGATCTGTGGGTTCTGTATGTAAAATACAAATCTTTGTTTTATATATATATATATATATAAATTGATTTTCTCACCCCTCCTTTGTGTTATGTTTATTCCTCATTCTCTTGCCCTCTACCAGAGGCCTGGGAGTTTGAGGGTCCTGCGCAGTATCTTAGCTGTTACTAGAACTGCACTCTTCTGGACAGCGATCTTAGATGTCCCACCTGGAATCTGTTAAAGCCACTACTCCAACTTGGGAGTCACAGCCCCAAGTGCTCCTATCACAACTGGGACTACTACTGCCTTCACTTTCCGCATCCTTTCTAGTTCTTCTTTCAGTCCTTGTTATTTCTCCACCTTCTCATGTTCCTTCTTCCTGATGTTATAGTCACTGGGTATTGCCATATCCACGACGACTGCAGTCTTCCGTTCCTTGTCTACCACAACGATGTCGGGTTGATTGGCCAGCACTTTCTTGTCTGTCTTGATCTTGAAGTCCCACAGGATCTTTGCCCTATCATTCTCAACTACCCTTTGTGGTATCTCCCATCAGGTCCATTCCATATTCTGTGCAGATGTTTCGGTAGACAGTCCCAGAAACTTGTTTGTGTCTCTCTGTGAATGCTGTTCCTGCTAACATCTTGCATCCGGCTACTAGGTGCTGGACTGTCTCAGAGGCCTCTTTGCACAGTCTGCACCTTGGTTCTTGCCTGGTGTGGTACACTCCAGCTTCTATTGATCTGGTGCTGAGTGCCTGTTCCTGTGCTGCTATGATTAGTGCCTCAGTGCTGTCTTTCAGCAGTCCTGCCACATCCACTATCTGCCGGTGGAACACCCCATGGAGAGTTTTGTCTTGCCAAGGAACCTCCTCTTTCTCTGCATCCTCTATTTGTTGAAGTCTCAGGCATACACTTAGCAGTTCATCTTTGGTAGCCATCTTCGTGGTGTACCTTTGGATGCTCTGTGTTTCATCCAGGACTGTGGCCTTGACACTCATCAGGCCCTGACCTCTTTTCTTCCGGCAGATGTACAGTCTCTGAATGCTGGATTTCAGGTTGAATCCTCCATTCATAGTGAGTAGTTTTCTGATCTTGTCATCCATGGTGACCAGTTCTTCTCTTGACCAGGTTATTATTCCAGCTGCGTACCTGATGACCAGTAAGGCATACGTGTTGATGGCTTGGATCTTGTTCTTGCCATTGAGCTGGGACTTCAGGACCTGTCTGACTCTCTGGAGGTACTTGGATGTTGCTATCTTCCTTGCCTCTTCCTCATGGTTGCCATGCGTTTGTGGCCAGATACTTGTAGCTGTTCTCTACATCTTCTATTTAGCCTTCTGGAACTTAACCATCTGGACAGAACTCCTTCTGTCCTGATCATCTTCCTTCTTTTTGCTATTATCCACCCGCACTTCTCTAGTTCGAATAACATTCCGATGTCCTTGCTGTATATCCTAATTAGGTGGATCAGTGAGTCAATGTCCCACTCATTCCTCGCATACAGCCTGATGTCGTCCATGTAGAGTAGGTGGCTCCACTCTTGAACCTGTATCCTTATCCACTCTTCTTGATGATCTGGTAAGGGGGTTGAGGCCTATGCAGAACAGCATTAGGGATACCGCATCACCTTGGTATATGCCACATTTGATGTTCACTTGATTTATTGTCCTGAAATTGGCTTCTACGGTTGTTTTCCACTTGCCCATCGAGTTCTTGATGAAGGCTCTTATTGTCTTGCTGACCTTGTGCATAGCCAAGCATTCCAGTAACCATGTGTGTGGCATTGTGTCATCGGCTTTCTTGTAGTCAATCCAGGCCATGCACAGATCTGTCTGATCTTAGAATCCCTTGTGACTGCTTGGTCTACCAGTAGTTGGTGTTTTGATCCTCTGGTATTGTTTCCAATCCTCTTCTGAGTATTGCTCATATATTGACTCATATGCCCTTGGATCTTGGAGGCTACGATGCCTGAAAAGAGATTCTGTGTTGTGGGGAGGCAGGATATTGGTCAGTATTTGGATGGTGTTGTTCCCTTGTGAGGTTCCTTCATGACCAGTATTCTGCATTGTGTTAGCCAGTCAGGATGGGAGCAGGTTGCTAGTAGTTGGTTCATTGGTGCTGCTAGGTGTTCATGCAGTGCTGTTAATTTCTTTATCCAGTAGTTGTGGATCATGTCAGGTCCTGGGGCTGACCAACTCTTCATGTGTGCTGCTCTCTGTTGGATTTCTTCGACTGTGATGGTGACTGGTTCCTGTTCTGGCATCATGCAGTGGTCTGCTTTCAGTTCTATTAGCCACTGGGCCTTGGTGTTCTTTCTCCCAGATACTCTTCCAGTACTGTTCAGTCTCAGAGAGCATTGATTCTCTTAGCCTATGCTTCTCTGGTGTGTCTGTTTAGTCTGGTTGCCAGTGCTGTCAGTCTTTGCTTCCGGTATAGGCATATCCTTGTACTTCCACAGCAGCCAGGATCTATCTTTGATCTTTCCACCTCTGATAAGTTGATCCAGCTTACTAACTTCCTTCCTTGTTGTCTTTATCTTGGCTTCCAGTCGTAGTCTCCATGGTGGGCATTGCTTCTCATTGAGCCTGATCTTGTAGTCAAGTTGCTGGAGGACCACTAGTGCTGTGGCATATATGAGCCTGTTGGTCTCAGTGATGGTGCAGGTTGGGATTGTGGACAATGCTTCATTAACTGCAGCTAGTATGCTGTCTGGTGGTAGCTTTCCAGCGATCATCGTTAGTCTTGTCCTCTGGTCAACGACTGCTAGTTTTTCTAGGATCATTTCCCTTATGTCTGTTGTTATGCCTTCTTGGGGTATGGAGTCAGGTTGGCAATTCTCAGGTGCTGGTAAGAATGTGGGTAAGGGAATTTCTTCCTCCTCATGATGCATGATTGATTTCTTCTGTAGTCTGTTTAATTCCAGTTGTGACACTAGATTTCTCTTGCAGATGTTCAAACGTGTAACCACCTGTTTTGGTGTTAGGGTAGATGATGGTCTCTTGTTCATCCATAGCTCCCACACACGTTTCATGTAGTTTCTCTTGTTGGGTCTACTGTTGTAGTAGCATTCAAGCAGGTCTAGGTTCTCGCTCCGTGTCCAGGAATGATTTGTTCCAGTAGCCCACTTGTCATCAAATTGCCCTGGCATCTGATGTGGACCTTGTTAATCCGGGCGACGTCCAAGCCGGCATGACTCTCTTAGTTCATGTTGCTCTCATATTATTGAGGTGGGCAGTGTATATATTTTGTATAAATCCTGGTTCTTGCTTACAAATCTCTACATCTCCTCCAGCAAATCTTTCCTCCCTAATACACAAGCATGTCCCGTCTAGGCCTCTACGCTCTGCCGAATACCTACATCTATCCTCTGTTTGTACTCCCACCTCTGATGCTCGCCTTCAAGAATTCTCTCGGGCAGCACCTTTCCATTCCCTTCTCCATTAGACGCTCATTAAGTCTTCACTCCATCAAAAACCCACTTCTTCACAAAAGCGTATCAATTAAACTGTTATTAGCTCCCCCCCACACACAAACACACACTCTGATTCGTCTCCTGCAACTGTCATTAAAAAAACACACTAAGTCTTCAGTGAATACTATTCTACCTATCTCCTTTTTTACCCATACCCTTACATTTTGTGTCACTTTACCCCACTCCCTTTAGCATGTAAGCTCATTGAGCAGGCCCCTTAACCCTTCGGTTCCTGTGCATTCAACTCGTCTGGCTACAATTACATGTTTTTGGTAGTCCACCCATTGTACTGCGCTGCGGAATTTGGTGCCGCTATGTAAATAATAATCACATCAATATAATATGGCATAGGAAGTCATTCTCCCTACCCTTATCTATTGAGAATGAAAATAAGAAGTTCTATGAATTTCTGGAAATAACGCTATAACCTTAGATCACGGCTGGCCAGGGGGGTATACAATTGACGTTGCAGAACTACAATTCACATTCTCCTGCTTAACATCTTGAAATCTGACTGTTATAAGACATGTTACAACATTTAAGAAGTAATGGATATTTGTGGTCATTTTTCAACTCTATAGAAACTCTGAATCTTTTCAATGAATCGGTTGGTTGGTTGGTTGGTTGGTTGGGTGGGTGGGTGGATCTTACACAGTGAGAAGAAATGTGCCTACTTGGATGCTGGAAACCTTTTCTTACAGCACAGCCTACACTACTTGATGACTCTTATGCTAAATTTGAAATGTCAAAAATATAGTTTCAGAGAAGAAACCAGCTAAGATCACCTGGTGGAAATCTGTCAATGATTGCTTGGCCCTGGACCATCTGGAAGCGTAGCATAGCATGTTCACTGGCTCCTGTACCTGGTCTCTTTAATCCAGTGCCTCTTTATGGTTTTCTGAATGATCCACATTCGAGAGCTAATATAAACGCCAATGTCCCTGCACTATGCACCATGCTTCCTAGTTAAAACACGTGGGTATGTTTTGAAAAATTTAGAGCCTATATGAGTATATATCTATCTATCAGATCCTGTTCTCCCTTGGAGAATCAGCCATTATCTAGATTTTGTGGAACCATCAATGCAAGTAGTTAACGTGGATTTTGTTTTCTATACAATTAGGAAAATCCTTACAAGTCTCCAGAAGAACGTATGGGTTCAAAACACCCTGAACAATGCCTTAGTATAGAGGCATGAGTACTATGGCTAGAAAGGACAGGGCCCTTGACTAATCATTATCAGAGTTGTTGAAAACAATAATAATTATTTTCTTCTGCATATACAGAGAAATAAACACATTATACTTAAACCAGCAGGCTGCTGTGGAACTCCACAATGTTAGAATACAATTTAGATGGCAATTGTAATCCTGCAGATATGAAGAAGTCTATCCAAGATATTTGATGCCCAGGGGTATAATGGCAAAATTGTGTCAGAAGCGGAGTTGAAGACAGGAACCAGTTATCAGACAGCAAGCAAGTCAACCACCTGAACAAGGACTAACCTGAACATAAGCTGAAGTGCAATAACAATTCACCAACACCGCAGACCAATGGGAAACTCAAAAGTCAAACAACTTGGTAATTGGGGCCTGGGTTTAAATAGGCAAGTGAAGGGTCGATATTGATAAAATTAAGCCTTGCAGTGGAGACATTCAGACGTAAGATTAATCATTACTATGTAGACATGGAGACATTCTGACACTTTTTTAAAATCTACTTTGCATATTATAAGGCTCATAAGCTGCTGCTAGGGGGCTGGAGGCTATGGCTTTATGTAATTCTTTGTAGTTCTCTAATCTGTGGATGTCATTGTGACAGCAAATGGCCCCCTCTGTATTTGGTCGAGTGCAGAATTCCGTTTTATCAGCAATATCCTGCCACCCCGTCATTACCTCCTACATTATTATCCTCTGCCAATGTCTCTGCCATTCTAACTCAATTCTCGACTTCTACCCAATCATTTTCTGAACAATAAATAATTCATTCAGTCATTGTATCTCAAAATATACAAGGACACCATCTACTTCTGCTATGGTACCAAATTTGTCAATTTCCATTCCTACCTTGAATTTATAGCATTGAAGAGGGCCTGTAGAAGGATTGATCCCAGTATACAGTACAATCTCTTGACTTTTGACCTCAAGGGTCACTGTAACTTGGATACTTAGATTGTTGGGTTTGTCAGTTTCCAGATGCAGACACACCTGATCTGTGGAAGGGAAGTGGAGCTCAGCTGGGATTAACGTTACATAGTATCTAGAGGGAAAGATGCAAGTATTAGCCTGTAGGGCAAATTGTTAGAAGCAAAATGCTATTTAACAAAATATAAAAAGCTACAATGATAAATTAGCAATAAACCACTTGTAACATACATTATTGATGCAGTAGAAGTGAGTGAATAAAGGAGTATTAAAGGAGATAAGGTGTCTGATACATCTGTGGCAAAACTGGTCTTTAGAGTTTAAAGGTAATATTAGCTGACAGTTATCAACCCTAAAGTATGGCTTCTCCTTCATTTAAACCTGAGCTAATTGACCATTCCCCTATTCATCTGTAACCGTTTGGCGTTAAAAACTTTAGCTAGAAGAATGATACAGCACACCTTTCCAGAGATCAGTACTCCAATTATTGTTATTACAAGCAACATTTAACCTGCAAATAATGAAACTAAGAACTAGTTGTAGGATGAAATATTGTAAAATATTCAAATTGGCTCTGTCTCTTCCCGTCCCTTTTTGAATATTTCATAAAGGTAAAATCTCTATGAAATAACTCTGATTGAATGCAATATATACACCTAAATATACTTTTTAAGGGGGGCGGGGCCTGACAGCCAAGATGGCCGGCTGTGATTTCTGAAAGCTCCAGCACCAGCAGACACAAACCCACTAATCCTGTCCAAACAACAGAAGCCAGCAACATAAGGTGCTTGGAATATGACATAGAACCTCGCAGGGAACGGAACGATACCTGTCCTGCACCGATCCGCACTACGAGAGTCTGAACCAGCCATGCGGCCTAAAATGGAGCGAAGCCTGCAGCATGGTGGAGGCGGCCGATCGACCGGCAAGGGACCCGTCCGCAAACGAAAAGCACACACTGCCCTGCTGCCCCCCCCCGCTGGGGACGATTACCCCAACCAAGCTATAGAGCCTACAAACAAGCAAAAATAGATACTAATCTGAGGCGCTTTTTCTTTTAAGTGTTATGTATTCAGGGTATTATGCCTTTAATTTTCATATATCCAAAGTGTTATACCTTTAATTTTTAACTATAATATGTGCTTCTATCCTTGAACTTCCCCTGTGTGTCACACACACATAACAAGATTTTCAATGTATTTGACAATGAGTTAGCGCACAATCTTTTTTGAAAGCTATCCAATTGGAATGTACAGAAAAATAAGAAATTATAATTATAACCTATTAACCATAAAGATGTAATTTATACAGTATGTGTGCTCACACAAAAATACTTTTTCATTACATATAAACAACTTCCAGCGCAGAGAGTCCCAGAAATGAATCCCAGAATTGAGCAGTCCAAATCTCAAAAGATAACCACTTTTTTTTTTCCAGCACTCCAAAGGTTAAGCTGTTATCTAGGGAAATGCAAGGCTTAAATGGTGTGATAACATTAGGGAGCCTCCACCATATGCACTCTATGTGAAGCAAAAATACCAGGGCCCAACCAAGATGGCGGCTAGGATGCGGCCTGCGAATGGGAGCTCTTTGACCGGTTTGGCGCAAGCCTCTGGACAGAACTCCATACCAAAGGCCGGATCTTTAAGTTAGCGTTGAAACAAGCAGCGGCGTCGATTCGCCCTACAATCCACCGCCAACTATGCAGACACCCACCCACAGCTCCCAGGGCAACCTCCCGATACCGAGAACCCAGATGGCAGACAAAATCAATATATCCCCCGAGCGCCAGCATTGGCTCGAACATACACCAATGGGGGACAACCCACCTGTCCCAACACGCTTACCACTCAGCTGCACCTGAAGCCTCCGATCATCACGCGGAACTCGCCACCTCCCAGGCTCATGCTCGGGAAAGGTGAGATCAACCGGAGTGGCGAACACCCCACTTGGGCTTTGGGAAGGGCCCGGCAAGGAAAAACAAATAAAGTCACCAGGAGGCTACAGAGACTCACTCCCCAAACGACACACTGAGAACCAGCATGGGCATCAGGACTGTATCCACAATGGGCTTCTGTCCCTTGGCCCGAGCGGCACTCACACAACCCCAACGGCTCCACTGAGCGGGCGTCGGCTGATTACAGACCACCCTGAGGACTGAGACTTACGTACCCCACATGAACACGGGGGAACGATTTCTGTGCTGCAACTCGAACTCCCAATCCGCTACTATTTGCTGACCTGCTGTCTCCTCACCGGGATGCCGGTCGCCTTCACCTGCACGGCTGTCGTGCCTAAGCCTAATCCTGTACTGCCGAGGACTCTTTCTCCTGCAGATAAGCGAAGCCACTAGGGATTCTTTTATTAAATTTATGTTATAATATGTTTTAAGACATCTAAACCCTGGTTACTTTATTACAACATTACCTATCAAGCGTTTACTCTGGTAAAAGCTTGAATGTTAGTCACTGTCTATATTAAGCTTAATATTTCAGCTAAAATAACACAAAGAAATGAATATGCTAAGTATACGCCTCAATAATTTAATATATCGTCTAACATATATATAGGCATGCTTCCATTTACCTCACTCACTCGTGCACCCATACTCAGATAGACAAGTAATCATATATGGGATTAATGTATGTCTAGTTAGACCAGATGTCACTGTATGGAATGCATGTCCCTTTCTTAAGCATAGACAAGCGTAGTGCAGCATAACCAAACCAATTTTAAGAAATCTTGCATTGCTTAAACCTGCATGTTCTTAGCTTCACGCAGCATGTTTAGCCTGTGACATCACAACTATACGAGCATAGCAAATAGAGCATTGTTCAGCATTAATTGTTTTACTTACTAACTGTACTAGATGATACAAAACGGACTGTCTTAACTCTATCACCAATGCTTCTATCACTAATGACACATAACCACATAAATTGGATTGTTCATAGCTTGATTATTGCACCGACCTAACTGACTCATACTCTTAAACTACGTTTAAATCCAAATGTTTAAGCCTGATTAAAACATAAAAATTGTGCTTGTTATTCATGTGCCCTGCATGTTACGCGTGGGATGAGCTAGAGGACTGCTATTGGGGCATCTCTCGCCAGTTTGTGTTATTTATATGCACTGCAAAAACAAAGAATTGAAAAAAAATTTTTTTTAAATATATACTTTTTAAAAAAGGCAAATATTAATATATAGGAAGTTATTCACCAGAAGGAATTCAATTTGTTTTTCCTTAATTACTTCCATGCCATCCTATCGAACTTTCCTTGTCAATCTTTAATACATATTTTGCTATGTTTTTTCTTTTATCTGATTGCCCAAGTAACACCTGATGCTTCTGAGAGGTCATTTGTGGGCAATGACGTCTGCTGATCCTACATTAATGTTACCTGTTTGCAGTAATTGAGGAACTTACATGTTTTCAGTTTCATAATGGTCAGCTTCTACTGCTCCGAGAAGAACAAGCAGAATTAATAGATACATTTTGCATCCGAGCCAGGAATATTCTGGCTTGGAATCCCTCTTGTATGGCTGTTTATTTATACCAGCAAAGCCTGCCTCCTCCTCCAACCCTTGCCCTTATGCCAAACTGTATGACCGCTGCCAAGACTTTCTACAGACGTATGATAGTGCCAGATCCAGTTCCACACCTAGATCAGCCACCTCAATATTATGTGTCAAGGACCTGCATGATCTCATAGACCTTCACAGTACCACTGTCTAAAGAATAATGGGTATTCAGTAATCAGAGGTATAAAATGCAGCAGAATATTATACTGTATTCAAGGTAAATTGCTAACCAAGAGATTTTGGTTAACCAAGTCTCTTCCCCTAACCTTCCTAGGTTCTCCGTGCCATTAAGTAACTAAAGAAGGACAATTTTTTTTTTTTTTTAATGTGCCTGTGCTAGGAGGGGACTAGCCATTTCTAGGTGACACTGACATAACCCAGACGTATTTATAGATTTGATCCACTCACACACTCTGCACATTACTTTGAATGCTATTGTCATGGAGCTCCAGAATATACTCATACACATTGTACATTGCTGTGAGTTGTATTACTGTGGAACTCTGTGATAGATTATCCATATTACTGTGTGTTTAATTGCTGTGGAGCTCTGTGATACCATTGTTAACATTGCACATTATGGTTTGCTCTTTCAGGGCTCTGTCATGTATTCATGCACACACACACTGTTTTGATGTCTCAAATCTAGATTGCTGCATTCCAGAAGAAAGTCCCATGCTGACTAATTTCCATTCTCTGCATATTTGGTGTCTGCTGCCATCACGTATAGCATCAAAGCATCAAAGTCGTGACCCAGCGCCAAGAACGGCGTTGGGATCAGGTAAATAAATAATGTTTTTTTACCCTTTATTAACATCAGTGGGGGTGGGGTGTGAGTGCCAGGAATACAGATTTGTATGCCTGGCACTTATAGTATCTCTTTAATGTTCAGTAGACATGCACCCACCTATAGACTCCATAGGATTTTTATGTATTTATTTCTATTTACTTATTTTTACTTTTTGTAATGTGGTGGCTGGCTAGCAAGTGCTGGCCAGTTGTCACATAACTAACCCTCGTGCCAACCAAGGTTTGTTTTTTGTTTTTTAAATCTTTATTTTAGTTGTGCATATACGAAAGAATACAGACAAACTTACTATGTCACAGAAGCATGACCAAGTATCAAGAAACACGTTTAAAGCATTAAGTGACATATGAGGAACATGCACATTTTTATAGTACTATAGAAGAGATATGTGATAGTCAATGCAAACAGTGAAAAAGCAAACTATGGTTGATGCTCCAACAGGTTTATACTAAGATTAAATTGATAAGTAAGCAACAGTTTTTATAACTATTTGCTCTCTGGTTGCTAGCACTGAAATTTTTTGTTTTGTTTTGTTTTTTTAAATCCGTGCTGGAAGTTGAATTGGATTTAGTTAATTTGGACTGGATTTTAACTGTCCAGTGGTGTTTGGTACAGCTGATATCCTGACCAAATTCAAGTTCGAGGCCTGCTTTACAGAACTGAACGTGAACAATGCCTTGAATTTTCAGTCCAAATGGCTCCGTTTGCAACTATATCATTTTGCCCCATTCAGACTTTAGTAATTAATTCTGTTGGCTTTCCAACCTGGAGCTTTGTGTATCTTTAAATGACTGCCAGACATAAAACCAACAAATTGTTTCACCTCATGCTCAGGCAATCCACAGATAATTCCTTTTTTTTATTCTCATCATTACCCAATGTTAGTTGGTGGTGGCCTAATTGTTGCACCGAAGTTGCTGTTTGACTTCTCTACAGTATTTGTATTTTGTTTGCTTTATAAAAGTAAGTACAATAAAATTTGACCTCGTTATTGTGATTAAGTAAATAGATTGGACTAAATATGTTAAACTTTCAGCAAATTCTTAAAGATTGCTTCCACGTGTTTTTAATATAAAATATATGAGGTTGCAGACTGAATTTTTCTTTACAGTATAGGTAAATGGAGACTCCTAGTCTGAGCATTAGGAATTATTATCTCTGTTTGGCATCGCGATGACAATTGGAGGTGGCAGGTGCAACATTTGACCTGTAACATTGTGACTTCCACTTGTATTACATCCATTGTGTTTCTGTGAAAGAACAAGTTATCTTTCCCCAAATCACAAGGACCAAAATGCAATCCCTTTGCCTCAGCTATAGCTAAAAGTGTATGTTAAAGGTCTTCTCCCTACAGAAAATAAAATATGTTTACTTAATTAATATATTATTACATACACAGCTCTAATATGTTGAAAATGTTTTTATCTGTTTCGGTTAGTTGACTAGTTTGATATATATTTGTTGCAGAAGACTAATATGTGAGTTGACTAATATGTTAAAAAATAGACGTCAAGATTAATTTCATTCCGAACTGCTATTCATGCAAATGTGGGCCAATGTGGTGATCGTTCGAACTCCGAGCTGAAATGTTGCCGAATAACCAAATGTGATAAGGTGAATGGGGTGGTCTGTGAGGGAGTTTATATTTCGACTGAATTGTTCAGAGAGGCATATGATTTTTAACCCCAGGGGGAGTGTGTGTGTCTGTGTGTATATAACTGAAATGAATATTTAGTTATGGGCCCCTGGGGTGGAGCATTTGGAGAGCAGTGTGGGCCAGTGCTCCACTCCACAGTTTAGCTGTTTTCTTTGGAGACATAGATCCAGGTCAGGGTTTTTTGGACTGTCTCCAACCCACTGCTCAGCTGCAGGTAATCAGCTGCAGCAGTGGGAATAAACCCCTCCCTGCTAGGCAGGTAGGAGAGAATGTTTGTTTCTCTCTTGAAGGGCTGGAGGCAGCAGACTGACTAAACACTGGAGTGCTGAGAGCTAACAAAGACACTAGGTTGGTGAAACCAGTATTATTTGTTATAGTTTAACCCCTGAGAGATAGAGAATCTAAAGTTAGTTAGTGCTCAGACGAAAGACTGTGCATGTTTGTATCCAAAAGGACCGTGCTAACTGCAGACCAGGATCACAATATGGTGGAGAATGCGGGCACAGTAGCACATTGAGGGTCTGTAGGTGTGCCAGTCATCCGGTAGTCTGCTTGAGGACTTTTATTTTGGCAGACCTGTTAAACAAGTAGCTTGTACCTTTAAGACTGTTACCTGCTTGCTGCTATAATGGAGGAACTGGTGAAAGCTCTGGTACAGGCAACCACTGTACAACAAGAAACAAATCGTCTACTGGTTACACAGTTTGAGAACCTGAAGGAAGCCCAGCAGATGGATAGAGCTGCCCTTACTGAGGTGTTGCAGAGAGTGATATTGCCATCTGCAGGGAGCCCCCCTGGGGAAAGGGTATCCCGTATCCGTGCCACTGACATAAGATGACAGAGATAGATGATGTGGAGGCCTATCTCACCACTTTCGAGAGGGTTGCTGCCCGGGAAAGATCGCCATTGGACCAGTGGGCAGGGCTTCTAGCTCCATGCCTGAGTGGAGAGTGCCAAAAAGCCTATGAAGACCTACCTTCCGACCAGACCCAGGATTACAAGCAACTTAAAGCTGAAATTTTAAAGCCCATAGGCGTAACACCAGCCATTAGAGCCCAAAGATTTCATAATTGGGCATACGACGTGAGCAAACCTACCAGAGCCCAGATGTATGGATTGCTCAGGCTTGCTCAGAAATGGCTGGAGCCTGAACGTAACCCTGCTACCAAGATAGTGGAGATGGTTGTTATGAACCGTTTTCTCAGACATCTGCCAACAGGGCTGCGACAATGGGTATGCCAAGGTGACCCTCAGGATCCAGAAAAAATGATGTTCCTGATTGAGCGGTATTTGGTCACCAAGGAGCCATACAGTATTTATCCTCAACAGAAGTCCAGACCGGCTAACAACCGGATAAGCAGGAAAGTGGGAAACAAAGGTCAAAACTTTGTACCGAACCTTGGACCATATGACCGGGGTGGCAGAAGGTCCCCACCAGCTCCATTATGGCAACAAGACCAAGCTGAGGGACAAGTCTGGTGCTTTAAATGCCATGAGCCTGGACATTTTGCATGTAACTGTCCAGAGGATGAAGAGCCCATGCAGTGTGATGTAGGAACAAGGGCTCTACATAGGACTGTATTGACTTGCTCAAAGATGTGTGTGGTGACTAGTGCTATTAATGCAACGCATTTAATAATGGTGAGGGTGGAAGGAAAGAATTTACAAGCTCTGATTGATTCAGGGAGTGAGGTTACCTTGATAAAAAGTGTTTTGCTCCAGCCAGAGAAATTAGATACCAGACAAGTGATTGATATTGTGTGTGTATATATGGTGACACCCACACATACCCCACGGCAGAGGTTGAGTTTGGCACTGAGGTAGGACAGGTTAAATGCTCTGTAGGGTAGTGCCCCTGTTACCATATGATGTGGTATTAGGGAGGGACTTTCCCCATTTCTGCCACCTATGGGAAAAGGGCTCTGCTCATCCGAATATGAGCTCTGAGGAGCTACCCAGGGTAGAGTGTATAAATAATATTTTTCCTTTCTCCAACATGTAATGTGAATTGGGTACCAAGCAAGAGACACTCTTGGTGTGCCTGGGTAATGAGGTAGAACCTCCCCATACTGAAGACCCTATAGAAGAGGTGGAGTTTCAGGATCTCAGAGTCCCCCCTGGTAACTTCCAAGCAGCCCAATGGGAAGATATGTCCCTGACAGCAGCAAGAGATAATGTGCAAATAGTGGAGGGTACAAGGGTGGACCCTGACAAGCCCTTAAGCTTTCCTTATTTCATAGTGAAAAATAATCTGCTGTATCGAGTACAGAAGAAAGGGGAAGAGGAGGCAGAACAGTTGTTAGTTCCCCAATTTCACCGAATCACTGTTTTAAAGCTAGCCCATAGCCATGTGTTAGGTGGGCACCTTGGTTTTGAAAAAACGAGGGAACGAATTCTGACCCGATTCTATTGGCCAGGGGTATTTTCGGCAATAGAGAGGTTTTGTAAATCCTGCCCAGAATGCCAAATGAAAGCTCCACATAAGGGCTTTCGTAGTCCGTTGGTATCCCTTCCCATCATAGAGGTTCCATTTGAAAGAATAGCAATGGACCTGATAGGGCCGTTGCCTAGGTCCGCTAGAGGACATCAGTACATTTTAGTTGTTGTTGATTATGCAACATGGTATCCAGAGGCAGTACCTCTATGGAATGCCACCTCTAAAAAATGTTGCAAGGGAATTACTGATGATGTTTAGCAGGATGGGTATACCAAAGGAAATTCTCACAGATCAGGGAACCCCTTTTATGTCAAAAATCATGCGTGATTTGTGCAAATTGCTCAGGATCAAGCAACTGAAAACCTCAGTATACCATCCGCAAACTGATGGATTAGTGGAGAGGTTTAATAAAACTCTAAAGGCTATGCTGCGGAAGGTGATAGACAAGGATGGAAAAAAATGGGATTATCTCATACCCTACCTGATGTTTTCTATTAGAGAAGTCCCGCAAGCTTCCACAGGGTTTTCCCCTTTTGAGTTGATGTATGGTAGGCATCCAAGAGGCATACTGGATGTTGCCAAGGAAACATGGGAACAAGAGCATACCCCCATCATAGTCTTATAGAGCATGTAGCTCAAATGCAAGAGCGAATCGAAGCAGTAATTCCCATAGTTAGGGAAAACATGGAAAAGGCCCAGAGAGCCCAACAAGCAAGCTATAACCGGAACGCAAGGCTACGGGTGTTCAAACCAGGTGACAGGGTTCTACTTCTCATTCCCACGGTAGAAAGCAAATTCTTAGCCAGCTGGCATGGGCCCTATGAAATCACAGAGCGGGTCAGTAACGTGACCTATAAAGTAAGACAGCCAGGCAGACGGAAGCCAGAACAGACATATCATATAAATTTATTGAAGCCATGGGTAGAACGAGAGGTTCTCATCATGGCCAGAGATAAACCTACTCAAGCAACTCGTGAGCAGGGTCCGGAGGTGCATATCGTTGATACTCTTGCCCCTCATCCAAAACAGGAAGTCAGGGAGTTTGTGTCTAAAAATAGGGATGTGTTTTCCCCAATACCAGGGAAAACACATATAATCAAGCATGATATCCTAACTGAACCTGGGAAGAAGATCAATCTGAAGCCCTACAGGATACCTGAGGCTAGACGTGAAGCGGTTAGTGCAGAGGTTAAAAAGAAGCTTGAGTTTGTGGGTGATTGAAGTGTCACAAAGTGAGTGGAACAACCCAATTGTGTTAGTGCCCAAACCAAATGGGGAAATCCGTTTCTGTAATGATTTCCATGAGCTAAATTATATCTCTAAGTTTGATGCCTACCCGATGCCTCGTGTGGATGAGCTAATAGAGCGATTAGGTAAGGCCAGATATCTGAGCACCTTGGCCCTCACCAAGGGATACTGGCAGGCAGAGAAAACCGCGTTTTCTACCCCTGATGGGTTGTTCCAATATAAAG
Source organism: Pelobates cultripes (assembly GCA_933207985.1). Taxonomy (NCBI): domain Eukaryota; kingdom Metazoa; phylum Chordata; class Amphibia; order Anura; family Pelobatidae; genus Pelobates; species Pelobates cultripes. The sequence continues at coordinate 98,290,956 of OW240922.1, read as the reverse complement.
TACTGCCATTTGGGTTGCATGGTGCCCCAGCCACGTTTCAGCGTATGATGGATAAGATACTTCACCCCCACAGGGAGTATTCAGCCGCCTACCTGGATGATGTGGTGATTCACAGTGTGGACTAGGAAACCCACTTGATGAAGGTTCAGGCAGTTGTGGATAATATAAGGGCTGCTGGTTTGACAGCTAACCCTGCTAAGTGTTCTTTAGGGCTATAAGAAGTAAAATATCTGGGTTACACTATCGGGCGGGGGCTCCTTAAACCACAAGAGAGCAAGGTAGCGGCCATCACCAGTTGGCCACGTCCTGTAACTAAAAAGCAAGTCAGGACTTTTTTTTAGGCTTAACCGGCTACTATCGCAGGTTTATCATGGGGTACGCTTGTGGCAAAACTAGCCACTAGAGACTATTAATGTATCAATATGTGGGTATTTTTGCTAAGCCATAAAAATCAATGCAGAATGCTATTTGTATTTCAGGCGAATGAGGGCATTCGTATGCTGGCGGTATGAAAACCCCAGCATTCATAATGTAGTTTCACGAACAGTGAGTTTAAACACTGTTCGTGAAACGAATAACATACCGAACGCACGACCACACACAGGGGGTCGTGTGGCACCCATTAATTGATTGCAACAATGTTGCAATCGGTAATTAAGAGTGTTTCTAGGTGGCCGTCGTTCGACTACCGACCACGCGGCGGTCGGCCATCTTGATTCTTTTGTTAGCCCAGCGGTGTTTTGTCGTCGAGCGCCTGGAACTAAAAACAGCTACTCGACGGCACCCCGGCCGTTCGGTAGTTTATTCCCCTTCCAATAATCGGTATTTTAAAACCTTTGTTAGAAATTATGTGTATTTCGTACGGCGTTCGGTTAGTTAGACTGGGAGCTGAGCGGTATTCTCACGAATGATGCGCTCAGCCCCCAGCTATCTACCGAACGTCCATTCGTGTAAAACCAGTGAATATTGTTAAAGTTATGGATTTTAATGTAAAATGTAAGTTCTGCTGCACGGAGGGATAATCCCATTAACGGTATATTCCAGTGGGAGTATCCCTTTCGTCCAGCAATGCATGATGGGAAAAATGTATGTGTTGGTCAGTTCCCTGTGTAGTCCCCTACTGTACAACCCATGAAGTGTCAGTAGGGAAACCCCTTGCATGGGGAATCCCATAAATACCGTGACCTGAAAATAAACCTCAGTTGACCTCCAAGCTATGTGTCGTCTAGTTCTTGGGAGGAAGGGATTGTAACTACGCTACCTGGATTTTATCTGCTTTGTGCCTGCTTGATTCTGTCTACCAGCGGAGATACCGTGGATAATACTACTACTCCGCTACAACGCTACCATTGCCAACCCATTGACTGAACTTACTAAGGCAAAAGGCCCGGTTATGGTTAAGTGGACCCCCCCGAAGCGGAGCATGCCTTTCAAGTCTTGAAGGGAGCTTTGTGTGCTGACCCTGTTTTGGTGGCTCCGGATTTCACTAAACCATTTGTGGTACAGACCGATGCGTCTGATGTGGGCCTTGGCACGGTTCTTTCCCAGGTACATGAAGGAGAGGAACATCCTGTCATGTATCTGAGCCGGAAAATGAATCCCCATGAACAGAGGTACTCCGTAGTGGAAAAGGAATGCCTGGCAATAAAATGGGCATTAGAATCCCTGAGATATTACTTACTGAGGAGACGTTTTACACTGATCACGGACCATGCTCCTTTAACGTGGATGAGGCAAAAAAAAATGCCAGGGTGACTAGATGGTTCCTAAGTCTTCAGTCTTACCAGTTTAATATTACTCACAGGGCCGGGACTGCCCAAGGTAATGCAGATGGCCTCTCCCAAGTTCACTGTCTATGGTCCCGGGCCGCTAGCCCCGATGGGTCAGAGCTGGGGAGGGGTATATGTGATAAGGTGAATGGGGTGGTCTGTGAGGGAGTTTATATTTCGACTGAATTGTTCAGAGAGGCATATGATTTTTAACCCCAGGGGGAGTGTCTGTGTCTGTGTGTATATAACTGAAATAAATATTTAGTTATGGGCCCCTGGGGTGGAGCATTTGGAGAGCATGGTGGGCCAGTGCTCCACTCTGCAGTTTAGCGGTTTTCTTTGGAGACATAGATCCAGGTCAGGGTTTTTTGGACTGTCTCCAACCCACTGCTCAGCTGCAGGTAATCAGCTGCAGCAGTGGGAATAAACCCCTCCCTGCTAGGCAGGTAGGGGAGAATGTTTGTTTGTTTCTCTCTTGAAGGGCTGGAAGCAGCAGGCTGACTAAACACTGGAGTGCTGAGAGCTGACAAAGACACTAGGTTGGTGAAACCAGTATTATTTGTTATAGTTTAACCCCTGAGAGATAGAGAATCTAAAGTTAGTTAGTGCTCAGACGAGCTAGGTTTTTGTTTATAGGGATTTTGTTACATTATTGTTTTTTTCATTTACTGCTGTCTCCTGTGTGGATTTACAAATAAAGTGCCTGGAATTAATTTACTTTTAAAGACTGTGCATGTTTGTACCCAAAAGGACCGTGCTAACTGCAGACCAGGATCACACAAAATAATAAATATTCGATGAGAAAAATATGATTGATGGCTAAGGGACAGTCACTATTCACAGATCAAGTCAGAAATTATCAATAAAGGGGGAAAGTACCTGACAACAAAATATCTTTGTATAGGATACATTTAGTAAAAATATGTAATATATATAATGTACTTTCCATAATACTGTTAATATGTTTACACCCCATCTACTGATTGTTTGCAATAATTACAGACCATTTTAGAAAGGAATCCATGTGACAAAAAGAAGTACGTTGTTGTATCCTGCTAAAGGAGAAAGTCTAATCCAGTCTGGAGCAGCCATTTTGGTTCAGAAGTAACCTTTACTTTAAAGGACCACTCTTGGCACCCAGACCACTTCAGCTTAATGCAGTAGTCTGGGTGCCAGGTCCAGCTAGGGTTAACCCATTTTTTTATAAACATAGCAGTTTCAGAGAAACTGCTATGTTTATAAATGGGTTAATCCAGCCTCTAAACCTCTAGTGGCTGTCTCATTGACAGCCGCTAGAGGCGTTTGCGTGCTTCTCACTGTGAAAATCACAGTGAGAAGACGCCAGCGTCCATAGGAAAGCATTATGAATGCTTTCATACTGGCTGAATGTGCGCGCAGCTCCTGCCGCACATGCGCATTCAGCCAAAGAGGAGGAGGAGGAGAGCTCCCGGCCCGGCGCTGGAGAAAGGTAAGATTTTAACCCCTTCCTCTCCCCAGTGCCTGGCGGGAGGGGGTCCCTGAGGGTGGGAGCACCCTCAGGGCACTATAGTGCCAGGACAACAAGTATGTTTTCCTGGCACTATAGTGGTCTGTGGCGGAACCAACCTCGCCACTGTGCACTGGAGAAGCCTGGTTGCTCACCTGCTCCCTTTAGATTATGGCCCTGCAGTTCAGAGCTGTTATTCTCCCTGCTGAAAGGTTTATTCGTGCCTTTCTGCCAGGGTGTTCGATAGATTCCATCTACCGAACAAACTACTGAACAATGGACCACCTGGGAGCTGGAGTGTGCCGTCAATTGACCGCCCAGAAGCTGCGGTTAACCGCAGCTTAATTGATGAACGCTGGGTGGCCTTTGTTCGTCTGCCGAACACGTGGCAGCGGCCATTTTACCTCCTGAATGGCCAGCGGTGTTCAGCGCCCAAACTATGGAACTGAAAACGGACACTTATTGGCGCGAACACCGCTGAGCCGCCAGCCTCCTTACCTTCCCATTCGGTAAGCAGAACCGAATGACTGTTCATTCGGTAGTTTCGCCGGATGAACAGCATCCCCCAGATAGCTAAGCCATGGAGCCTATTCGTGTAACGAAAGACAATGGGAAAGACTTTGGCTCCATGGCGATTGAACTTTATGTATGTGATCTGAGCGCCATTCGGTAGTAATGTGCGCTCAGATCTAAGCTATCTGGGGATATGTAGAATGTATATGTTTTAGGTAATGTGTTTGTATGTAATTTTATGTCTTTTACTGTATTGTTACTGCCATGTGGTTAATGGAGTTTTGCCTCTGTCCTGGGAGATAAGTGGATTACTTCCCAATTATCTCCAGGACAGAAAGGAGGGATTGTGATGTAATTGTGGGAGTGTTTAAAGGTGTATGTCTGTGATTGGCTAAGAGCCAATATGTTTCCCAGTTTCCCATTTGGTCCCCTAGGGGAGTGTCCACCAGGTGGGAGACCTGCATAAAAGCCGGGCAGTTAGCCCCAGTAAACCAGATTCTGCTAGACCCTCAAACCGAAGTGTCGTCTCGTCTTTGGGGGGAGATTTACTGTATGCTGTTAGAGACTGATTGCCAGGAGTGTAAACCGCTTGGGGGCTTTTCCTGTTCGTCTGCTAACAGCTATTCGTGTGTCTCCAGTTCGGGAGTTTGGAGCACTACTTGATATGCAGGACGGGAATTTCAAGTATTCCCTTGGTTGCAGTTTGGGAGTTGGTGAATTTGTGGGTTTGCAGTTCGGGAGATTGGTGCTTGCAGTAGCTGTCTGTGCATCTGAAAAAGGGGAATATCGCCTAAATGGTTTTTAACCTCTTGTATGCAAAACGGTCCGTTACATGGTCCTTTAAGGATAAACAGATGTATCGTGAATTGTTGTGCAAAGAATGCTGTGCTTATGTTGAAGTTGAAGATTTCCATTCTTGTTTAAATAAGTTCTTCATGTAAAGTCTTTGAGTGTAAAATGCCTTTTCTTACATGTATTTATCAATGTATATATGCACATTGGGATACCAGTTTTTTTTTTCTTTGTTTTTTTTATGCCAGTTTTTACAAGCTAACAAGATGAATAAATGCAGTCTTGGTTTTAGATGCACAGCTAATTATGTCTGCTTGTTATCTAGCTGTCTAGCTAAAGTGTGTGAAGACTTGTGAATTCTAAAGTATAAATATAGATAATGTTTACCGCTACTCCTGTTTTTGCATCTATTGGCCTCCTTTTTTTCCTTGATCTGTGAACCAAATGGCATGAAAATGCTCCAATCTGTATACTACAAAATATATACGTAATACTATATTATGTATATATTATACAGTAATCATATTGGCCCATTTTCGCTGCTTTTTGGTTCATCTGATTCGTTTCCCGAATCAGTTTGACATTAACAAAATTCTGCCAAACCAGACAGACATTCAATGTCCTGAAAAAATATATTTTTTTTCATAAACCCCAGTTAATATCTCTGGTCTTCCTATTTCTATGCTGGGAGTGAAGCAGAGAAGATCATAGAGACTAACTCTTGGCTTTCAAACACTGTCTGACCCAAGGTGTACAAATATGGCTGAAGGATCCTGTCATATACTAAAGGTAGGGATTGGTTTTTCTCACCTTTTTACAAAAACTTCATTTAAAAAATAAACCATGGAATCCAGTGTGTAATCAGCAGGCACATGGCATTGGTGATACCACCCCTTATACTTAATATTTGCACAGCTTTTCAGAACATTGCACTTTAAATGAGTCGCTCACACTACGTGAGTGGGAACAATCTAAAGGGCAAGATTTTGCCTGCTTGTTCGCAGTGTTATCTTCACTTTGTTTTGTCTAGTTTGCATATTTTTAGTGTCTTTTTTAGACCAATAGGTAATGCAAATATGGACACGTTGTTCATAGAGGATTATAAACTAGAAATTAGCTGCAAGGCCAAAAAAAGGTGAACATTTTGTCTCTAGAATGCCTTAAGGAATGTGATTTTAGTGAAATGCGAGTGTCATGGTTTTCCTCGATAATGGGAAAAGTGAACTCAAATGTATATGAGTTCTGAGTAAGTACTAACTAAAGAGCAGTCTTGGACCTGATTGAGAATGTGACCATTCTCAGCATTCTCCCACACTCTGTTTTTTTTTTTTTTACATTAAATCGATCAGGGTTATTCACTAAAGATTAAATGGCCTCGAACCGAATGGGGCTAAACCATCCACTGCTGTAAAGTACAATTCAAACTGCAGAATCCTGGACATTGTTGATGCAATTGATTAATGTCTGCGTTTTGTAAATCAGGCCCCAAACAGGCCTGGATTTGGTCTGATCTTCAGCCAGACCGAATGCCGACCTGTTTGCCCTCTGGCTTTTAAGCACTTGCTAGCCAGTCAACACATAAAAAAAAAGTTTAAAAAACTAAAACATTACTAAATAAAAATCCAATAGAGATCAATAGGACCCCATATTACTATAATGGAAGTAATGTATCTCCATATGCCCCCACATTTCAGATGGGGCATGTCTACTCTGTATTAAAAAGTAGTGACTGGGCAGTCATTGCTGCCCAAGTTGCTAGAAAAGGACCCCATCCTGTGAAATAACATGGGATGGACATTTTGTTAGAGCGCTCTGACAGCCGAGTCTCACTTCTCTCGAGACTTGACTCTCAGAGCACTCTGGTTGGTTTACTAATGATTATTAGTCGGAGCTATTATTGGCTGAGAGTGTTAGCAGACTGCTTTCAGCCTATCTCAGTGCCCATTGCAGTTATGAATTGGGATGACTACAAGGAAGTGTGTAATCTCTGCCTTTGCCATACCTCCAATAGGGGCCAGGCAGTGGGTGGCCAGGGACCCTTACTTAGTGAGTGTTAATGTGCTTGAAAATAATTTTACATTAAAATGAGGCAGCAATTCACAGAGATTAAATAATTATAGTGATTACAGTGTTTTTTTAAGCTAAACAGGTTTTTGAATTTTGTGTTTGTGTTTGTATTTTTGTTTGTGTGGTACACATACTCAATAGTGCTTAACTCATATGTTCATGATCAGTAGATCCCTTCGTTGTGTGTATCTCTACACTGTAGCATAATTTCTTCTGTGCCACAAAAGCACAAGACAGAGACTGACAAATTAAAAAAATGTTTTATTGTTTACTTTCTTTTCTTATTTTTTGCTTTTTTTTTGCATGTTTTTATAATACTTAACAAGCTAAATCTCAGTGTACTCATTTTAAAACACTTTCTAGATAAATAAAATAATACTAGTAAATAATAGTAAAAGTAAAGCACAATGACTCCCTCTTGTGGTGAAATGTTTTATTTTTCACTGATTTACAGTGCATATTCAGTTCGATTTATTTTTGTTAATAATATTGTACTGTGGTGTAGAATTCAATCTGCTGTTATTATGCTTAGTGTGACCAGCATGAGTGTAAAGCAGAAAAAATGTGGAACATAGAATGTAGTTTGTGACACTGTGTGTGTTCTCCCTCATGTTGAATTTAATAGGGCATTCTGATCTAAAATGTTCTCCAAAGGAATCATGAACAAATTGGATCTATTTTTGGTTACATAACTTGGTCTGATGTTACTAGGAGAGGAACACGTTTGCTGATTATAGCCTTTCTGAGGATGACTGGATTTGAAGAAGTAGATGTGATTCTGCTACTTTCTGTACCGGGCCAATATCCATACTGAATTAAGAGTGCATTCATGCATGACATCTCAATCATAAATATGTTTTTTTTTATTTTTTTATTTTTTGGTTTTTTTTAATTTTAATTAAGTGGCACCATAAATCTTAATCTAAAATAGTCACATGCTCATAACTTGTTAAAAGAGGGGATATGCAAGCATCTTGTCTAGTTCTGCTTGAGATGGAATTTAAGTTCTGAAACTATAAACAAATCACATATTGGTGAACATTTCAAGGAGTGCAGAGCACTCAATCTACCTTTAAATCTAAGTGAAGAAGGAATAACCTTCTAAAATACATTACTCCAGAGCAGGAAGCAATAAAGAACACATCTTGCAAATTCACATTAGTTATCATCTGACAAAAGACACTAACGGCAGACACTAGAACAGAATCTTTATTTGTGTGATCTCCAACTCCGTTTGAGTAGATCAGAATGGACAGCTCCCAAAACTTACACAAATTCAATTGTCTGATCAGATTTAGTAGGCTCTTCAGTTATATACTCGATATAGGGACTGAGAGTGGGGAGTTTCTCGAAACACAGAGAGGGCAACGTGTAGCTGGTCACCGAGTTTTCCTCTGGAATATAACAGAATAGGTCAGTGTGAAGTAAGGAGCAATACCTACATAGCACCTAACTTGCTCTTCAATGACAAAACTTAAAAATAAAGAATATAGCCTTCAGTTTTATTCTGCTTTTCAAACCAAGTCTGGGTTAGTGTGCAGAATGGTCGTCTGACTCACTAAAGCCCACATTATATGTCTCTGTACACAATTATTATTATGTTATTTATATAGCGCCATTAAATTCCGCAGCGCTTTACAATGGGTGGACGAACAGACATGTAGTTGTAACCAGTTGGACACACAGGAACAGAGGGGTTGAGGGCCCTGCTCAATGAGCTTACATGCTAGAGGGAGTGGGGTAAAATGACACAGAAAAGGTAAGGATAGTATTAGACTAGTGACAGTTGCAGAAGAGGAATCAGTCAGGTGCTATTCACAGTTTAATTGATACGCTTTTATGAAGAAGTGGGTTTTTAACGATTTTTTGAAGGAGTGGAGACTGGGTTAGCATCTAACGGAGGAGGGAAGCGAGTTCCAAAGGAACAGTGTAGCCCTCGAGAAAACTTGAAGGCGAGCATCAGAGGTGGGAGTACGGACAGAAGATAGACGTAAGTCTTCAGCAGATCGTAAGGGTCTAGACTTATAGTTATACCATGTATAACTATACTAAATCTGCCTGTCTCTGCATTACTCAGACGATAAATGGCTGCTTTACTCCAGTACTCTGTGCGGTGTCTGCATTACTAGGGCTGTTCCTGGATGCTTCTATATTACTCTAATTATTAGTGACTGTCTCGGTCTTGGTCAACTATACTTGACAGTCTCTATATTACTCTTCCAGGGCAATTCTCAGTTCAGTAAATAACCCTCACAAGAACAGTGGAAAGGTCACGTATAATCTAAGGAATACTGCCAGGTATACAGTTATAATGCACAGTTTTAAGGTAAAGTCTCATTATATATGGATGTTTCCGCTTTATTCCGGATATAACTGTTTATCTATCCATGAGTCAGACTATTCCTAGATGTCGTTTAAATATAGTACAATGCTATAGATGTCTCTGCATTATTCAGTAAATAATCTATATTACTCCAAATTACTACATTATATCTTCCTGTCCTATGTATTAAGAAAGATTGATATTGCTGTGCATGAAACACGATCGATGCATTTAATAAACTCTGCAACATAAGCATAGGGTCTTGTGCTTTTAAACTGAAACTCTGTGATAGAAGTGATGGTTTCTATAATTTTAGAAAGATGGAATTTGCTGTAGAAAGTTCTATGAGTCTAGAAAGATTATCTCTATCGAAGAAGGGAAGGGTTAAAACTTTTAGAACAATTTACTTCTAATTTCAGAAAGACAAACTGTGTTATATAAGGGCACATTGTGCATATTTAAAAAGATTGGCTCCGTTATATAAAGATTAGTTGCATTACCTACTCAGAATGATGTACTCTGTTGTATAAACATCAGTTCCTGTGGTTTTTAGAACTACACTGGATTCCACTAGACGTGCTTTGAAAAATGAACTCTGTAGCCCAAGGCATGGTCTGTATGCTTTCAAAAAGCTGGACTATGCTAGACATAATTATATAAATCATTTTATCTGAATTGATGTGTTTCTCTAATTTTACCTGGAAAATAATAGTCGGACACTTTGACAACAGCAGGTTTCAGATTCATCACTATAAAATTCTGCACTGTGTCTATGGTATACGTTTGTTCTATATTGGTTAGCTGAGGAAAGAAGGAATATTTAAATTAATATAAGGGGGTTCATGCAATTATAGTAAGTTTTTTTTCTTGTTTAACTCTTTAAAGAAGAATATATTTTTCCTGAAAAAAAAATCCTAATAACACTCACAAGTCGAAAAATAATTAAATCATATTGTGTATGACGTGTATTGATAACAAATTGTATTGTATTGCAATATTACATGTATATATGGAGTAACGTAACTTGACATGCATGTACAAAGAGAGCCATGTGGCAATTAAACCAGTATGGACATGTGCCTTAGACCTTCTGGTTGGACTTTAAAGAAACAAGTCCATTCACTATGTATATACTAGTGAGAGGATAACATGGTGGTTTTGTCCAGATATGAAGGGAGAAAGGATAGAAATAATGGATGAATTACAGTGATGTAAAAATTATTTAAAATAAAACCACTCACAGATGTGAACTGTCTAACAGATACGACACATCATCAATTAAATCAATAACATTTCTAAAAATGCCACGGTACAGCTGTATTGCATGCAGTCTACAATCAATTTACCAAATGCTGGCTTGAAAGGTTATATTTTTACTAAAATAAATAAATAGATAAATAAAATATATATATATATCTATAATGAGCTCCATGTCACTAGTTGTGTATCCATTTCTATTTGTAGGTCACAGCTGGGACTATCAAAATTCAGAAACACACTTTTTGTGTTTTAACATTTACATACGGTAAAGTTTTCTATGGCAATACCCGAAATAGCAGGATATGTTCACACAGTGCTCACCTTTTCTAGGTAAATAGTAACAGAATTTGGCGTTGTGCTGACCTTCTTTAACCCATGCTTGTATTTAGGCTAACAAAATAAAACAGATATTTTACAGTCAACGTATGCTCTTCTGCATTGATTTATGAATGGCATCCACCCAAACAATTAATTTTCATTCTGTTTAGACGCATAGATTGTACATTTTTATAGAATTATTGTAACCTTGTCTTCTAATAGGATGAAAGATGTAAAGCAGTTCACTGGGTCTAACTCCTTATCTCCCACTGTAATCCTCGGAAAGTTCAACAGAAATTGGAATCATTGTTGCTTAGAGACACTATTGATACCAAGACACTTCAGCTCATTGAAGTGGTGAAGTGGTCTGGGTGCAATGTCCCTGTCACACTTAGACCTGCAATGTAAAACATGGCACGTTTTGAAACTGCAATGTTTACATTGAAGTGCTAAGACAACCTCTACTGGACTTTAAGTCACCTAACTGATGCTGGACTGTGCATGAGGACATCCAGCATCAGTGAAAGCCCCATAGGAAAGCATTGAGTCAATGCTTTCCTATAGGAAGGGCCTAATGTACTCGCAGCACTCACCACACCTGTGCATTAGGTCCCCTTATTGAATGACATCGGAGGAAGCGGAGCACCGAGCCAGCGCGAGGGACATTGGCGCTAGAATCTGGTGAGTAAATAAAGAATGTTTAACCCTTTATGTGCCACAGGGAGGGAGCCACAAGGGAGGGGAGGGCACCATATTGTCAGAAATACAACTTGGTATTCCTAATACTATAGAATCCGTTTAAATGAAAAGGGATTTAGTTTACGGTTTATCAGCAAAACCTCTCACTTCCCATTCCTCCTTTGTCTCTCTCAATCCATTTCATGCTATATCCCTCCTCCACCCTATAGATAACTACCTCTCTCACCAAGCTCAATTTTCTCAGTTTATATTTCACAAGTGAGTGTGGATGTTGTGGTCCATATCACAAAGGTTTATAAAAAGGAACACAATAGTCACCAAATGCTTAATGAAGCCGTGTAGATCGTGATTCTGAAGTCTAACTTCTCAATTATCTGTCATATAGGGGTTAAATCACTTTTGTTTTTGTCAATGCAACCCTAGCCACACCTCCCATGGCTGTGACTGACACAGCCTGAATGGAAAAAAATCGTCAATTGGCTGTTAACTTACTTTAGAAGTTTTGATCTCCTGCTCTGGAAATTGAACTTTAATCACTTTACAGGATGCCCCTGCAAGGTCTAGCAAGCTAAAAACCATGCTGAAAAAATAATTTGTATATTTAACAGACTGCAATAAATATCAAATCCTTCTTCCAGTGTTTCTCACACTGCTTGACCTCAGGGTATTTAGTGTTTCCCTGCACTCCACAAATTTCGAAGTGTGTACACGTGAAGCCAAAGGTGTGTCTTCAAAAGGTGCTTTATTTTGTATCAATAAACACTTTCACAAAATTAAAACTTTAAAAATAAATAAATGTACCAGATAAATATCTCCGGATGACTTGGCTTCACGTGTACACACTTCAAAATCCGTGGAGTGTGGGGAAACACCAAATACCCTGAGATCAAGCAGTGTGAGAAACAATGGAAGAAGGATTTGGACATCCTATAAAGGTCCACAGGTGCTTACCATTTGAGTCATATGAAATCTATGGCTCTAGGCTTGTGAGTGATATCCCTCTTGTTTATAGTATATATTTAACTTGTTCAGAATATTTGGCACTATTGTTTCGTATTTTGTATCCACAGATACATACTGAATACCCATTTTAGAAGCTCCACCTTATGTATGTATTTTGTTTAATGCAAAAAGCCTTAAGGGAATGATTCCACTCACTAGAACAAATAGAATAAGCTGTAGTTGTTATGGTGACTGTAGTATCCCTTTAATGATAGGGAATAAGATAACATAATATTAACAATTCTCCATCACTCTAAACTTTGGATTTTGTGAAAAAATGTACATTCAATATGTTGAGACACGGCACATTTAAAATGGGGATTTACCTTTAAAGCTGTGTTATCACCAGGGCTGAATCCTGACAGCATTTCAACTTCTATGAGAACCATATTAGACTCTTTTCGACTCCCAGTGTAGCTGCAACAATAGATATGAATACAATCTAATCATATACTTTCTAGAGCAGAAAAACTGAACACTAAGATCTCATGAGAGACTGGTTACATCTGCTCTCCAGACTGACAGAATAGTAGTAGCTTCCCACCCTCCCTCCCTCCCTAATTTATGTTATTTATGCTTTTTATTCTAGCTCTGTTTTTCTTGTCACAGCGGGCAGGTTGTGTCCTTGCCAATCAGGGTTGGATCAGGAGTCTATGGGAAAGAGGGTAGAATGGGGTTAATGGATGTGCCCCCTCAACTAAAGGCCAGCTATTGGTTAGCACTATGTTGATGTAAGCAGGGCCGGATTAACATAGGGGCTGATGGAGCTGCAGCTCCAGGCCCATGGAATAGGCCCATTGATAAAAAAAAATGTTTATTTTTCTTTTTTTTTTTTTTTACACACTACTCTACACACCAGGTATTTCTCATGTATTTCTTATGGTTGGAAGGTATTTCTCAAAAGTATTTCTCAGGTATTTGAGACTGCCTAGCCGGTGCCGGTATTGCAGTAATACCGCCAATACAAATGATTGTCTCAGTATAAACAGAGATTATTCTGCAATACCAGTGCCAGCCAGTAGGGGTCGCTGTTTGTGTGGAGAGAGGCAGGGATAAGAAGTTTCAGCATCTTCCTCCCTGCCTCTCTCTACACAATGATCCGCAGGGGAGCAGCTATGCACAGAGAGTCCAGACAGCAGCTCCGAGCCTGCGAGACATAGGGACGGTGAGAGACTTGGGGACGCTGAGACATTGGGACACTGGGAGACATAGGGACACTGGGGAACATGGGGACCCTGAGATACTAAGGACACAGTGGCCCCATGTCTCCCAGTGGCCCATAGTCTCTCAGTGTCCCCATGTCTCCCAGCCAGTGTCCCTCATGTCTCAGTGTCCCCATGCCTTTCAGTGTCCTTGGTGTCTCTCAGTGTCCCTGGTGTCTGTGTCTCTAGTCTCCCAGAGTCCCCTAGTCTCTCCCAGTGTCCCAATGTCTCTAAGTGTCCCCTAGTGTCATCGAAACACTTTGAGACATGGGGACATAGATTCTAAGGGTCACTGGGAGACATGGGGATACAAACATTAGGGGACACTGGGTGACATGGGGACACTGGGACACTAGGGGACACTGAGAGACATGGGGACACTGAAAAACACAGGGAGACATGGGACACTCCCATTGTCCCCATGTCTCCCAGCCAGTGTCCCCAGTATCTCAGTATCCCACCATCTCCCAGTGTCCCTGGTTTCTCTCAATGTCTGTAGTGTGCCAGTGTCCCTAGTGTCTCAGTGTTTCCTAGTCTCCCAGTGTCCCCACGTCTCCTAATATCTCAGTGTCCCCAAGTATAAAAGAAAAAATCTCAGGCACTCACTGTGATAGATTTAAGCAGGTTTATTGAACACTGCAACGTTTCGACCTGTACCCAGGTCTTTATCAAGTGTCCCCTATGTAGCGGATGGCATTGGGCTGTCCTTAAAACTACAGTTATTATTGTGTATTCGGTTAAATTGTATTCATGTATGTGAAAATGTATGCAGCATTCGATCGATTGTTCGGTGGAATCACTCCAGTCATTATGAGAATGAAACTACCGAACAGTCAGACCACCCCAGTAGGAAGTATGCCTCCAATTACCGTTTGCAACAATGTTGCGAACGGGTAATTGGCAATCTGTGCAGTGGGTTCTTTGTTCTCGGGGTGGCCGCCATTCGGGAAACGAACACGTGGCGGCGGCCATTTTAAAACTCCCGAACAACAGTGTTTTGCCGTCGAGTGTCTGGAACCCAAATCGGACCCTCGGCTAGGCAAACACCGCTGAGACCTCCACACTGCCCTTAAATTCATATCGAAACTACCGAACGGCCACCTGTTCGGTAGAAAGAAACAACCGAATGAGGGGATTTATGCGAACCCTCCCTAGTCTCCATAGCATAAGCCTTTCATGCAATTTATTCCCTTCTTCCGTGACTGACCGCAGGGCCAAAACTCATGGAACCAATTACGGCTGGTCCCTCCAGCGCGGTCGTTCTTTTTATTACATCCACAAATTTCCCGAACCCCTGGTCCGATCTGGGTGATTTTGGGATATGTCTCTTACCCAGATCGGGGCTACCAGGGGATGTAATATTTAGAGGGGTACCCCTAGGTTTAAGGGTACATCCAGAAACCCAGGGAATTTGTGTCCTGGATAAGGGGATTATGAGTCAGGCTAAGGGGAGGAGATTTGTGGGAGGTTACTATAATTGGACACTGTACTAATGATTGTAAATCCCTCCCTTGCATGAGAGAATGCTTTATAAGGCAGCTGTGTGATTAAAAGTTCAGCTCTGTTCCTGATGCTGTGTGTCGTCCAGTCATTGGGATTGAGGTTGGGATATTCTTGGATTATTTTGTCTGCTGAAAACCTTGCCTTATGGATTTATAATACTTGTTCCTGAGCCTCACTGGGATCTTAAGTGCAGATAACCTGTGGAATACTAGATCTCCGCTACACCCTATGTATCACAGTGTCCCCTATGTATCAGAGGGTCTTAGTGCTCCATGTCTCCCAGTGTCCCTGGTGTCTCTCAGTGTTCGTAGTGTCTCAGTGTCCTTAGTATCTCAGTGTCTTCTAGTCTCTCAGAATCCCCTAGTCTCCCAGTGTCCCCATGTCTCACAGTGCCCCCAAGTGTCTCAGTGTCCCCTAGTATAAAAGAAAAAAATCTCAGGCACTCACTGTGATAGATTTAAGCAGGTTTATTGGACACTGCAACGTTTTGACCTGTACTCAGGTCTTTATCAAGTCTAAAGTGTCCCCTATGTATCACAGTGTCTCAGTGCCCCATGTCTCCCAGTCTCCCCTTGTGTCTCAAAGTCACCCAGTGTCCCCATGTTTCCATGTCTCTCAATGTCCCCTAGTGTCCTAGTGACAAGGGGACACTGGGATACATGGGGACACAGACATGCCCCCTTTTTGTGTATGTTCGCCCCTTTCGGCAGTTCTGGTTATATAATTTGTGTCAGTGGCCCACCCTTTTACCCCATCCATAGACTTTCTGCTTTACTGGGCACTGCTGCTAGGGGGTATGAGTTTACTTGAAAGATGAAATCGTGATATTAGCATAGGGTATGTGTTTTCTCATAGCTGAATCCTATGAGTTTCCCTCAAGCACCATCCCCATCACATACATGACGCTTAGGAGGTAAGACTGTTTTAGAGTTTTTGGTCAATAAGATTTTGTAATTAGGCCCATCATAATTGTCAGCACCAGGCCCACTGGGCTCTTAATCTGGCCCTGGATGTAAGGCCAGGTTTTGAGGCCAACTGTAGGTTAGGATGAGGGGGAAGAGCATGCTCCCAGACAGTGCAATTACATTGTTAATAAAGTTTGGCAACAGCGTGTGTATTGTTAATGTAATTATATTAATATGCTTAACTAATTTTTATTAAGATTTATTCGTGAATTGAAATAAATGTTGTAGCCTAAAAGCAAGTCATATATTACAGGGAAATTATGTGGGATTGCGAAAACTACCCACTACCTTCACACGAGTCCATGAAGCTCAACCTTTCACAAATTTAAGTGTCTAGTTTTCATCGATTTGAACAGAATTGACATTAGCCAGCTACAGTTTTGGGCTGGCAGATGACAACTCATGAAGCTGCAGATATAGACTACAGCGCCATTACCACTGCAAATCACTGAAGTGGCCATGGTGCTTGGGCTAACCGTTTAATATACCAACAGTTATAATAGAAAGACTACAGCACCGATATAACTCAAACTATTATAGTGCAGATCATCATGCGAATAATACACCCCAAACACTAAACATTTGTCTACACAGCATGGATAATTAAACAATCACTCTTTTGGTTTATTGGGAAAAGAAACAAACATCAAGTGCCAAAGAGAAATTGGCCATAGAAGTGACAATTATATTAACATTTTTATAATAAGGACATTACCTGACTGATATAGCAAGCTGTAATTGCTCTTGACCCTGGTTGTTGCACTGTAAGCGATTAGCAGAAACTTTAAGGTCAAACGTCATGCGACTGGTTTCTGGATACACGTTGTATTTCAGGGCACTCTGTAGGGGACATAAAGGCAGATATCAGCGGAAAAGACAGGTATTCTGAATTGTATTTATTATAAGTGCGTTCATTTACAATCACAGCCATATAAGTAGATTCTCATGATTCTCCTTGAATAACTAAAAATGTTACTGTATTGTTGACACAAAAAAAAAAGAAAGAAGTACGCAAACCAAATAGGGATAATACAGAGACAGATGTATTCCCACCTGAATGTAGACACAACCATTGCCGGAGACAACTAAAGAATACACTCCAGGCACATGTGGCAGGGTATCACTTTGCTGTAAAAGACGGTTCTGTGAATCCACTTGGAACTGTTTTTGATATCCGTTTTTATCAGACACCTTCACCAGCACATTCAATTCTTTCCTAAATGTGACACGTAAGTATTTGGCCAGTGCCTGAATGGCCACAACTGTATCCTGTGATGGGAGGTAGACAAGAAGGAGTTAATTCACACACAGATCTGTAAAATTCCAATTAAAATAAAAAGGGTAAAAATGCTTTTACTGGTTATAAAGTATATTAGAGAAACAAAAAGACAAATGCTTATATTAGTATGTCCCTTCTCTTTCAGATTGTAATTATATGAACAAGATACAGAATCTTCTGAATCAAATTAGTTTTGTCTGTCAATCTATTTTTTATTCAATTAACGCATTCTAATTATTTTGTGACATTGCTATATATATAAGAATTATAATAACAATGGAAAACTGGAGAATCATCATCTGTTGAATATCCATTGTAACAGAACCGCTGGCACCCCGACCGGGTACCTTCTGCCGACGGATGCTCCTAGAGCTTTCCGAGGACTCCAAGCACTCTGCCCGACACCATAACCACTGCAGACCCCACGAACCGCCGCAGCTTAGTTGGGGTCTCGCTGTCTCCACCCACTCTGGACCCAAAACCAGGGTCCAGCTTCCAGTAGGTTGACCTCTCCGAATTCCAGAGAGCAGGAACAGGAACAAGCTCTTAGCAGAGCTTAGTGATTATACCCTGGGGAGTATAGTGATTATAACAATCCCCAGGGTGTAGTTTCTCCAATCCCCCAAACATGAGCCAAAACTTAATGAAGGTACAAGATGATCTGATCCTTAAATGGCACATACTCTGCTTTTATGCAATTCTCCCCTGCAAGGGAGATGCCCACAGACAATTATACATTACCCAATCACACAATGGTTACATCCCACACATCTCCTCCCCTTAGCCTGAGAGGTAACCCAATTATATATACATTTTAAAACACACTTTTTACCCAACTTTCATAACTCCAAAACTATACATCCAACATTAATAAAACTTACATATTATTAATCAGCACACTTTAAATATAAACATAACCAAAAATCAGACAATTCCATCCAGGAGTTAAAAAGTTAGCTGGAAGTCCTTTATGACCGACCGCAAGCACATTTTCATGCCCAAAACAGTTCCATAGATTTGGGCTGTGCGGCCGGTCTATTTCAGGCTGAAAAAACGACTAAGTCCCATAGCCGAATGGGACTTCGTCTCTGCGGCTGTAAAATCAGTATGGGAGAAGGTAGGGCTCAGCGGTGTTTGCGGGAATGTGTAGCCGATTTTAGTTCCATGAATTTGGCTACACATACCGCTGACCTCGTTCGCATTAACAAAGATGGCCGCCTCCACATGTTCGGCAAACGAACAAATGCCACCCAGCATTGTCAATTAGGCTGTGGTTAACCGCAGCTTCTGGGAGGTAAATTGCCTGCACACTTCCACTTCTGGGTGGTCTGCCTGTGTGGTACTTGGTTCAGCAAGCCCCATTTACTGAACCAAGTGGGAAATAGCCAGGTACAAAGGGTTTAAAGGAGGTCTGGGGACACAGGGGACACCGTCTTAAAGGGGCAGTGTCCCAAACAAGTCTGGGGACACCATCTTAAAGGGGCAGTGTCCCAATTTTCCCTATGCCCCAAAAAGGTGCTTAAAGGGCCAGCACCAGTCCCATAACCCACAAGCCAGGTCTTAAAGGGCCAGCAGCAGCACAATATAAATCCAAGGTTTGTAAAGTGCCATACAACCCAGGGCCGTAGTCATGAGGCAGGAGGCTGGCACTCAGGCTCCTCCAACAGCCAGGGGCAAATGGCAACTTGTCACCTAAAAATCTAGTGACGAAAGGCATTTCGTCACATCCATGAATCAGAAAAAAACATATGGATTATATGGAAAATAATACAATCATTATAAAACGTCACACTGCCTGGAGAACCAAGTTTTTGTTTTGTAATGTATTCTAGCCAGCAAAATATCAAATTTTCATTTGAACCTTAATCATTTAAGATAATCCCAACACTTCTAGACAACCTCAAGTCTTCTTGAGAACCCCAAACAATCTAAAGAACCTAGAGCGTTCTTGAGAACCCTAAACTGTTGAGAGAACCTCCACACAACATCTGTACAACTTCACTGACCCTAAAAACATTCATACTTTGTGAAGAAACATGTTCTCAGTGTATAACTTAAGGTGTTCAATAAAGCCCCTCCTTACTTGAGATGTGATTGAGATTTATTATAGAATGCAACAACGTCACAACATTCCAAATCATCCCCAGCTCCATTTTGTGTTACCTGTGTGGATGAGAAGCCTCCATTGGGGTTCTGCTGTTTGATTAACCACCGCACAATATGTGATGATTTCTCAATATCTTCTGTAGTCACATTAGGACCTGAGACCAAAGCCAGCAGAACATAAGAGCTTAACTCCACACTGGCTGACACTCCACCTTCCGATCCTGAAGACTGCAGTTTATACTCCCAGTGTGTCTCATCACCTAAAAGGATGAAGATGAATTATTTTCTTGCATCATCAAAGAGAAACATTTCCATTTTACTAAATTTTTTATGTAATTATGTCAGAATATTTATATCAGCAGACATTTTGTGCTAAGAAAGAAATTAAAAGTGTATATTGCCAGAGTCACTCAGAACAGAGCAGACTCCATTTTGCTATCTTCAGGATGACAAAGACTCAATTTCTTCTTATTTTCTGTAACTAGCCACTTGCCTGAACTATGGAATAGATGCATTATATAAACACAGATACTAGTGACAGAGAAGACTAAGTAATTAATTTTACTTTCTAAAATTTCACAAGGTTCCATTGTAAGTAAGGGGTGAAATTGAGTTTAGAACTGTCAATTTTACAAATTACGATCAAAGTAGTTGCCACAAAGACTGAGACAAACGCTTTGAACTGACAGCAAATCTAAGTTATGGTAGTCATTTTAGATAAGCCAAATTACATCAAAATCGTCATCAGGAAAAGTTAACTCTTTCCTGGATAAGAAGGTTTAGTTAGGCGAGACTGCCCTCTATGGATCAAATGCCTAAATTGCGATCTATAGATTGAACATACCTTTCAGCTTCCTATTGGCTTATCAACTAATGACGTACAGAGAGTCTGTCCCTTTAAAAGT
The DNA here is from genome assembly GCA_933207985.1 of Pelobates cultripes. Lineage (NCBI taxonomy): Eukaryota > Metazoa > Chordata > Amphibia > Anura > Pelobatidae > Pelobates > Pelobates cultripes. The sequence goes on along the minus strand of OW240922.1, from coordinate 98,270,767 downwards.
TAGGACAAAGGGAAGAAAAGTGAGTTGATAGAGAGACAAGTTGAAGTTTGGGGATTCCAATTCGGACATGCAGAGAGAGAGACTCAAGAAACATCTCTGGGACTAACACTCTACTCTTAAACTTTTTGACACTTAAAACTTACTGATACTTTCTAACCAACACCACTTTTCTCTATTACTCACGCACCTCCATACAACCAATCCTATTCCTGGGACTACCTACTCATCTGATGAGAATATCTACATAACTGGTAATTATGCTGGTTTTATTTAATTAATTTAAATTCATTTTTACTAATAGCATGATATATGACTGGATAAATCATGGTCAGATTTCCATATTTAGAAATCTTAGTTAACTAAAGAATATATAGTTAGAAACATTCCATTCTGCAGGTGGAATTAAGAATAATTATATATTAATGTGATAGAATCACGTGTTAGCATACCGCTGTTTTTATCCAGGTGTATTGATTTGCTCTAAAATAAGATAAGATATCTTTTTAGGCAAATTAAAATTCGGCTTAAGGAATCTGGTAGATAATTCTTATTGGATGGTTCCAGGAAATGACTAATGAGTTGGTTCAAATGTTATTTCAATTGAAAATCACAGGAGAATAGGATACTATATTCCTAGGAGGATCTAGCCAGCATTGAAAGGGTTACTCAGTTGTTTTAACTGTTAGCCAAGGTTTTATGGCTTTTCCGCTGTGTGAAGTTGCTTTTGTCCATGAAGCTCACCCTCATAAATCTTAATTGACAGAAGATGCTGTTAGCCATTGAAACGTGTATAGCCATTCCATTGTATTGCATATTTATGTTATACTAAATATTCATCGATTATTATCATGCATGCTGCCTAATATTATTTGTTAATTAATTTGTTACAATAAAAAAAATCTATTTTTATAACAAATTGTGATTTAATTGTATGGAATACTTTTCACTTATTTGATAAACGATCTCTAAGATCTAAGAGGATTGAAATAGTGGGCAATTCTTGACTGCTTAATATTATTATCCCATAAATATCCCCACAATTATTATTATTATGATTCTTTATTTACATTCCACTGTGCTGTCCATCAGTACAATTGGTACAAGTAGGAAGAAAAATATACAATACATCTTAGAGACAATAAAAATTTGACAAACAAATAGAGGAGGAGTTGTGTTTCCTATTCCTGTGGGAGCTTATGTGGATAGGAGGGGTGGGAAATCGGAGGCGTTGCACTGCAATAGGGAGGACAGTGTTAAGTGAGCTGAGAACATTTATTGTGGCCAAATGGAATGCTTTAGTTACTGAGTTGAACATAAACGTCTCTGAGGACCATTTAATGGAATGCAGACAGGGGGAAAGTCAGACAGTGCAAGGAAATGCTTTCTAGGGGGTTTGTGCTACTCGAGAGAAGCCCTGCAGTCTAGCGTCGGAAGTGGTGATGAAAGAAGAAGCAAGGAGCAGGTCAATGCTAGATCTTAGGTGGCATAATACTAATACAAATATACATATCAGAAGACCCTCAGAGTAGGAAAAGCATCAAAATAACCACCTTTTATTTCTTTCAATTTATTATTTTCTTTCCTTTTAGAGAAAAACTCAGGGCAAACTGTTTTTCAGCCAATTTTTCATAAATGGGTAATTCCCCTTTAAAATTCCAATCCAGAAGATCTTGTGATATGATTTTTCCATGCACAACCATGATAATATAAATTAAAAAGCACTCCCTAGTGCTGCGTTTCACCCCATCCTTTCTTCCTCAGATGTGCTGTTACTCCATTCTGGTTCTCCTGTTTAAATATGCTGGTTCGTTCCTCCCCAAATGTTCTGACTGGTAAAACCTTTAACTCTTTAAGGTTACATGTCAGTCTTAATCATTGTTCTTATTAGCTAAACCTTGATCTTGTTGACTAAACATCGGTACAACAAAGTAATCACAAATTGTATTATGATGTTTTTCATTATTATGGTTATTAGTAGATAATGTAATTTCTTACTGCAAGTTTCACTTTAAATTTGTTGGTTTCTCTTTACAGACATTTTTATCATTTATCTTTTCCAATCTAATATCATGTTTGCTTTACAGTTTATTTCACAGTTAACATTCTTCTATATACTTTATGTATTTTTTGCTAAATATATGTAAACGATTACAAACAGAGAAAAGGTGTATAAATGGCGCTCTAAATTAAATAATAACGTATATCCCAGTGCATCTCAAGCTACACAAGTGTTGTATCACCCGAAACACTTACATCAAATATGGAGAAACAGAGAGAAGTTGGCGCACACAATGGATATTTTTCTCCTTAATAATCTGAAATAAATATAACAGAACCTTCATAGGGCAACAAATAAAAAAAAAATTTCAGATATATGTATAACAGGAAAAACTCACAATTTGAGAGCCATATAAGTCGGCTCTCTACTAAAAAGGCAGGTGAGTAATCCCAAAATGACAAGTAGCCGCAGTGATGATGGTCCCACAGGGAAAGAGTTGCTTCAAATCCACCTGGACAGAATTTCAGGAACCCAAAGTAGCTCAAAAAGGCTGTCTTTATTACATATAAAATAAATAAAGGTATAAAAAATAGTAGCACAACGCGTTTCGACCAATATATTGGTCTTCCTCAGGTGCATAAAACACAAGTACACATAACAGGTTTAAATACCTAACCTAGTTAATAACAATGTTAAACACATGTAAATAATTACAGTAGCCCTCTCACAATGTCCATATACTGAGGTTCCGTTTTTCTTATTCCTCCTCCAAGATGGTGGCATCTGGTATATTCCATTGTTATCCAAAGGGGGCTGACCTTTCCAAGATGGCAACATGAGCAGGATATCCATGAAAGTCACTTCCGGTTCACGTTGTGACGTTACTTCCGGTTCACGTTGTGACGTCACTTCCAGTTCACGGTGTGACGTCACTTCCAGTTCACGGCGTGACGTCACTTCCGGTTTCGTCTAATCAAGGGAAGCATTTCCAATTGTCACAAGAACTCCAGGCATAGAGTAGAAGTCCGCCATATTTAAAAAGGGAAAGGAAAAGGGCAAACACAGAGAGAGCAGGGATGCAAAGATAAATAGATTAAAAGCACAGTAAAACATTATATACATTATAATAAATCAAATAAGATAATTAATTTAAAAGCTAATTTCAAACACATAAAACTTTTTATTTTTATATATTAAAAAAGAACTGATCTCAAACCAAATAAACCAATACAAACCACCAAAATATCTGTTTTTTCATTTACAAATTCGAACAAGGAGGAGCACATATGGAACAAAAAAGGGAGAGAGAAAAATTTTTTCTTTCTTTCTCTCCTTTTTTCTATAAAATTGGTCCAATATCAAAATCGAGATTCATTCCTTTCGGGAATAGTGTCTGGAGATCAAAAATCTATGAACTCTCTTTTTTACTCAGGTTTAAAACTTTATCACCCCCTCTCCAATGAGTCGTTTTTCTATTGCCATGAATTCTAGATCTTTGGGGTCTGAAAAATGTTTATCTACAAAATGCTTAGAGACACTACGATTTACAAATCCCTTTTTAATGTTCCTAATGTGCTCTCCGATACGAACTTTTAGGGGTCTTGATGTTTTGCCCACGTATTGTAAACCACATTTACATTTTAAAAGGTAGACAACATTGCTAGAATCGCAAGAGATAAAACTAGGTACTTTAAAAGACTTATTGGTAACCACAGACATAAAAGACTCCCTTTTCTTCTTATTAATAGTCGTATTTTTACAGGAAATACAATTACCGCAATCAAAAAAACCTTTTTGTTTTTTGACCAGTCGTCTAGAAAAGTCGGTTCCTTCTCACTATCTACAAAACTTGATGTTAAAATCTGTTTCAGGTTCATAGCACCCCTAAAAATAAATTTAGGCTTGTGACCTGTAAGATCTTTTATATCATGTTCTTGTTGGAGAATATGCCAATTTTTATTAATAACCCTCTTTAAGGTACCAATATTAGTACAATAGTTAAAAATAAAAGGGATTTGATTCTCTTTCTCTGTTTCCTTTTTTACTTTGTATTTAAGCAATTCGGACCTATTAATTAAATTAACATTTGTAATGCTATCATTAATGATTTCTTCCTTATAACCCTTTTGTACAAATTGATTTTTCAAGAGGAAAGATTGGTTCTGAAAATCAATTTGTTCAGAACAGTTTCGTTTTAAGCATAAGAACTGTCCCTTGGGTATATTCTGTAGCCACGGATCATAATGACAGCTTTTTATATCTATAAAACTGTTAATATCTAACTGTTTAAAAAAAGTTCTCGTTTTAATTTGGTTATCATCAATAAAAATATTTAAATCTAAAAAATCTATAGAATTTTTACTAATATTTTTACTTAATTTAATACCCCAATTGTTTGAATTAAGATCATTAAAAAATACATTAAAATCTCTTTCAGTTCCTTTCCATATTATAAAAATATCATCAATGTATCTTTTATAGAGGACCAAGTTTGCCCCATATTCATGTCCATGATATATAGAAGATCTTTCCCAAAATGACATGAATAAATTAGCATAACTTGGGGCAAGCTTGGTCCCCATAGCCGTTCCACAAATCTGAAGATAAAAATCGTTATCAAACCAAAAGTAGTTATTCATTAAAATCATTAAGATTCCTTTAGTTAAAAATTCTATTTGTGCTTCTGTAAGTTCTCCAGATTGTTTTAAATAAAACTCTGCAGCTTCTAGTCCTTGTCTGTGTTTAATAATAGTGTACAGACTGGTTACATCGCATGTAATTAAAAGGTACTCCTCTTGCCATACAAAATCATTTAAAATATTTAAAAGGGACATTGAATCTTTCAAATAGGCTGGACAAGTTTTTACAAGGGGTTGAAGAAAGAAATCTATATACTGCGATAACTGTGTTAATATAGAGTCAATTCCTGAAACAATAGGTCTACTCGGTGGGTTTACTAAACTTTTGTGAAATTTAGGTAGAATACTATTATTAGGATATTATATACACACAGATTTGTATTATACAGATAGCTGAGCATATATCCCATGTCCCAATCTCTAGACAACTAGTACCTGTCAACAGCAGCTCCCAGATGCGTGTAACAGGGCTAAAGTGTGCGGCAGCTCACACAGATGATTCAGCGGTAAAGTGCACTCGCTGGCAGAGCCAAACTGGGAATCCCTGGGAATCCAAAGCAGCCCTGGAAAAAAATGTATGCCATTCCTACAAGTCAAAATATATATATATGTATATATATATATAGCACACAAGCTCACTGACATGCGCAAATAGGCTTACTGACAGACAAAACTCTCTGAGTCACACAAAAGCTTACTACAGACAAACTCACTTGTATAAACAGAAGGCTCACTACAAAGAAGTTCAGGGACACACACAAGCTCACTAAAGACAAGCTCACTGACACACACATGCTCACTAAATAGAAGCTCGCTGACACACACAAGCAGTACCATTTTAACAGAGTTAAGGGCCCCTGGGCAAAGCAATGCACTGGGGCCCTTCCTACACAACAACTCACAGGAATTGTAATTATTGATAGACTGCGGAGTCCATACACACACACAGACTGCTGAGTCCATACACACACACTGCTGAGTCCACACACAGACACACACTGCTGAGTCCATACACACACACACAGATTGCTGAGTCCATACACACACACACACAGACGGCTAAGTCCATACACACACACAGACTGCTGAGTCCATACACACACACATACAGACTGCTGAGTCCATGCACACACACACAGACTGCTGAGTCCATACACACTTACAGACTGCAGAGTAAATACACACACACACACACACAGACTGCTGAGTCCATACACAGACTGCTAAGCAGTGGCGGATCCAGAGCCTGATCTCAGGAGAGGCACTTGTAGATTATTTAAAAAAATAATCCAGACACAATAACCACTACAGCTCAGTGTAGTGGTTATGGTGTCAATAGTGCCGGGACCCCCTCCCAGAGTAAGTAGTCAAACCGTTTAAGAACAGTTCGACAACTTACCTGAGGTCTGCTGGGAAATGGGGCTGTAGTAGGGCATAGGAGCAGTGGAGTGTGTGAGTGGTGCAATGTGTAAGGGGTGCAGTGTGTGTGTGTGTGTTTGAAGGTTGTAGTGTGTAAGTGAGGGCGGCAGTGTATGTTAGGGATGCTGTGTATGTGTGGGACAGTATGTGTGTGTAACAGTTGCAGTGTGTGTGTGAGTATTGCAGTGTATGTGTGAGTGTGGGCAATGTGTGTGTATGGGGCGGCAGTGTATGGGGGCAGTGTGTGTGTATGGGGAGCAGTGTGTGTATGGGGTGTGTGTGTGTAGAGTGTGTGTGTATGGGGGCAGTGTGTGTGTATGGGGGCAGTATGTGTGTATGGGGAGCAGTATGTGTGTATGGGGGGCAGTATGTGTATATGGGGGCAGTGTGTGTGTATGGGGAGCAGTGTGTGTGTATGGGGAGCAGTATGTGTGTATGGGGCAGTATGTGTGTATGGGGGCAGTGTGTGTGTATGGGGCAGTATGGGGGGCAGTGTGTGTATGGGGTGTATGTGTATGGGGGGCATGGGGGCAGTGTGTGTGTGTATGGGGGGCAGTATGGGGGGCAATGTGTGTATGGGGGAAGTGTGTGTATGGGGGCAGTGTATGTGTGTATAAGTGTGTGATAAGGGTAGGGGGGCTTTTTTTATAATATATATATATATATATACATTTTATTTAATTAAAATAAATATTTATGTCCCCCTCCCTTCTTACCTTTACTGGACACACTTCTTAGTCCCTGGTGGTCCGGTGGTGAATCCCTGGTGGTCCCAGTGGGGAGAGTGATCTCTAGCCCGCGCTCAAGGGCTAGAATTCACTCTCGCGAGATTTGGAGCGTTACCGCGGTTACCACAACACCGCTCAATGCTCGTGAGAGTAGGACCCGGAGGAGCTGCAGGCAGAGCTCCCGGGTCCTCTCTCCCTCCTCTGCCAGCTGTCAGCACAGTGCCTGCGGACCGGGGAGGGAGATCTCTGATCTCCCCTCCGGTCCACAGGCACATTGCAGGGCTAGCACCTGCATGTGCTGGCAGGGGAGAGGGACACCGTCGGTTTTGTCGGGGGGGGGCAATTGCCCCATTGCCCCCCCTTTGGATCCGCCACTGCTGCAGAGTCCATACACACACAGACTGCTGAGTCCATAAACACACACAGACTGCTGAGTAAATACACACACACAGACTGCTGAGTCCATACACACACACACACACACTGCTGAGTCCATACACACACACACTGCTATGTCCATACACACACACACATACACATACACAGACTGCTATGTCCATACACACACACACACACCAAGCCTACCTTTCACTGGAGGCTGTTGCTGGGGATCAGGCAGCCATCTTCTGCAGAAGCATGGTCTGCTGCTTTACGGCGGGGTCAAGGCTTATGTGCGGGAGGTGGGGCTTCGTTTGGGGGCGGAGCCTCACAGGGGAGCCTGTCAGTGCTCCCTCCAGCCACAGACAGCCCCCAGCACCTCAGTCCTGCACTCCTTTGGGCTGTAACAGGCGGTTACAGTCCGAGGGAAGAACATGGCCAGCAAGTTGCCGGCATTTGGGGGGGCGCAAGGGGGGGCACAGCATGATGTAGGGGGGGCCATGGCCCCCTCTGCCCCCCCCCTAGCGACGCCACTGACCAGTCTGTACACTATTATTAAACACAGACAAGGACTAGAAGCTGCAGAGTTTTATTTAAAACAATCTGGAGAACTTACAGAAGCACAAATAGAATTTTTAACTAAAGGAATCTTAATGATTTTAATGAATGAACTTTTGGTTTGATAACAATTTTTATCTTCAGATTTGTGGAACAGCTATGGGGACCAAGCTTGCCCCAAGTTATGCTAATTTATTCATGTCATTTTGGGAAAGATCTTCTATATATCATGGACATGAATATGGGGCAAACTTGGTCCTCTATAAAAGATACATTGATGATATTTTTATAATATGGAAAGGAACTGAAAGAGATTTTAATGTATTTTTTAATGATCTTAATTCTAACAATTGGGGTATTAAATTAAGTAAAAATATTAGTGAAAATTCTATAGATTTTTTAGATTTAAATATTTTTTATTGATGATAACCAAATTAAAACGAGAACTTTTTTTAAACAGGTAGGTATTAACAGTTTTTTAGATATAAAAAGCTGTCATTATGATCCGTAGCTACAGAATATACCCAAGGGACAGTTCTTATGCTTAAAACGAAACTGTTCTGAACAAATTGATTTTCAGAACCAATATTTCCTCTTGAAAAATCAATTTGTACAAAAGGGTTATAAGGAAGAAATCATTAATGATAGCATTACAAATGTTAATTTAATTAATAGGTCAGAATTGCTTAAATACAAAGTAAAAAAGGAAACAGAGAAAGAGAATAAAATCCCTTTAATTATTAACTATTGCACTAATATTGGTACCTTAAAGAGGGTTATTAATAAAAATTGGCATATTCTCCAACAAGAACATGATATAAAAGATTTTATAGGCCACAAGCCTAAATTTATTTTTAGGGGTGCTATGAACCTGAAACAGATTTTAACATCACGTTTTGTAGATAGTGAGAAGGAACCGACTTTTCTAGACGACTGGTCAAAAAAACAAAAAGGGTTTTTTCATTGCGGTAATTGTATTGCCTGCAAAAGTACGACTATTAATAAGAAGAAAAGGGAGTCTTTTATGTCTGTGGTTACCAATAAGTCTTTTAAAGTACCTAGTTTTATCTCTTGTGATTCTAGCAATGTTGTCTACCTTTTAAAATGTAAATGTGGTTTACAATATGTGGGCAAAACATCAAGACCCCTAAAAGTTCGTATCGGAGAGCACATTAGGAACATTGAAAAGGGATTTGTAAATCGTAGTGTCTCTAAGCATTTTGTAGATAAACATTTTTCAGACCCCAAAGATCTAGAATTCATGGCAATAGAAAAAGTAACGACCTGGAGAGGGGGTGATAAAGTTTTAAACCTGAGTAAAAAAGAGAGTTCATGGATTTTTGACCTCTAGACACTATTCCCGAAAGGAAAGAATATCGATTTTGATATTGGACCAATTTTATAGAAAGAAGGAGAGAAAGAAAGAAAAAATTTTTCTCTCTCCCTTTTTTGTTCCATATGTGCTCCTCCTTGTTCGAATTTGTAAATGAAAAAACAGATATTTTGGTGGTTTGTATTGGTTTATTTGGTTTGAGATCAGTTCTTTTTTAATATATAAAAATAAAAAGTTTTATGTGTTTGAAATTAGCTTTTAAATTAATTATCTTATTTGATTTATTATAATGTATATAATGTTTTACTGTGCTTTTAATCTATTTATCTTTGCATCCCTGCTCTCTCTGTGTTTGCCCTTTTCCTTTCCCTTTTTAAATATGGCGGACTTCTACTCTATGCCTGGAGTTCTTGTGACAATTGGAAATGCTTCCCTTGATTAGACGAAACCGGAAGTGACGTCACGCCGTGAACCGGAAGTAACGTCACGACATGAACCGGAAGTGACTTTCATAGATATCCTGCTCATGTTGCCATCTTGGAAAGGTCAGCCCCCTTTGGATAACAATGGAATATACCAGATGCCACCATCTTGGAGGAGGAATAAGAAAAACGGAACCTCCTTATATGGACATTGTGGGAGGGGCTACTGTAATTATTTACATGTGTTTAACATTGTTATTAACTATGTTAGGTATTTAAACCTGTTATGTGTACTTGTGTTTTATGCACCTGAGGAAGACCAATATATTGGTCGAAACGCGTTGTGCTACTGTTTTTTATACCTTTATTTATTTTATATGTAATAAAGACAGCCTTTTTGAGCTACTTTGGGTTCCTGAAATTCTGTCCAGGTGGATTTGAAGCAACTCTTTCCCTGTGGGACCATCATCACTGCGGCTACTTGTCGTTTTGGGATTACTCACCTGCCTTTTTAGTAGAGAGCCGACTTATATGGCTCTCCAAATTGTGAGTTTTTCCTGTTATACATATATCTGAAAAAAAAAATTATTTGTTGCCCTATGAAGGTTCTGTTATATTTATTTCAGATTATTAAGGAGAAAAATATCCATTGTGTGCGCCAACTTCTCTCTGTTTCTCCATATGTAAGCGATTGTTAGAAGTTCTGTTTTTACACTATTTACAGTTTTGTATGATAGGTGACAGATTGACAAATGTCTATACATACATATATCTTATATATTCCTAATCGGGATTATTACCTGACGAGTTTGCCACTTGATACAGATTGTTCAGAAGAATTGCCCTGTTTGTTAGATCATTGGCAAGTGAGAAAGCATAGGCTAGCAAGGCCTGAGTGTAAGGATTTTTCAGATTAGAGACTTTGTTTCCTACGCAGTTCATCGCGTTGGCCAGGATAATGTTCTGTGGAGAGATTGCTAGTTTACAAATAAAACAGTAACAATAGAGATGAAACAACACAACACTGTAGATGTTGGTAAAATTAAAGCATAAATTGCCTGAGATGGAGGAGAAGTAAATCCCTTATTATTCAATATCACCCCAGTCTCCGGTAACCAAAAATAAGACATCACCATGTGCAGGAAAAAGAAAATGACCCCAAAACAAGTTTATCAGTTGAACAAATAGAAAGAGAATACTGTGGAGGAAAGTGATGTAGAAACCCAGAAAATTATTTATAATAATTTCTGCCAAACCATACAAGTAAAAACCACAGAGAAAATATGTCAAACTGCTGTTTACAACGGACTTTCCAATATGGCGGTTTAAAGACTTCCGTCTCCCACGTCATTATGACAATAGCGTCTTGACGTAATGATGCAAGGATGCAAAACGTAAGCTCCGAACGCGGAATGATGATGTAAGCGGAAATAGGAACCGGAATCCACCAAGAAAGGGCGCCAAAATTCCATTTATAAACAGAATCGAGGAGGAGAACAGGACTACCACTTTTGAGAAAGGCTCTATACCGAAACACGTCAAGTGGCAAGCAACCAGTGGACTTTCCTTGTTTTTATATTTTTACATCTTGATGTTGAATTAATAAATTGTGTATTTTCACCTTGATCCTGCATCCTGGATTTTTAAGTGGAAATATTGATAACACAGCCAGGAGATATTCTGACTATAACAAGGATCCACTGTATCTGCTGTATTCTCCGCTTTACACTTTTAGTCTGAACCAGCTTTTTCTAAGTGGCTCAGCAACATGTGAGTTGAACCTGTAATATGTGGTTTAAATACGTGTCTTAACTATATTACCCTATTGTCTCTATTTCTATTTCTATTGTAGGATTGCATCCATATGTATTTGTGGAAACCTTTTAACTTATTGAGTGTTCTCACTATTGTATTCTTTTACATTTTATCCAATGTATTATGTTAACATTCAATTTTGTATTTTATTTATTTTTTGTTTATGTTTATGTTGCCATTTGGGGAGTTTTGTATAATCAAGTACCACAATTCATCACATTTTTGTATTGTGTTTTCACTATAGTGCTCACTGTTTTAATACAATGTAAAATACTCACATTTTGAGGTATTCCCATTTCTAGTAATGCAGCAGTGATATATGCAGATAGAGACACATCATCCTCCACACCTCCCTGCACAGGGAGTAATTTAAAACAATATATAATGGGTTACTGAAATATCATCCATAGTTCAGTGAAAGTGTATTTATTATCTTTTTAAAGCATTAAGCAAAGTATTTGGTGCAGTTCTGATATGTCTGGCCCATGCATTACTGTAATCCACTTGGAAAAAAAAAACATGGGCCAGGTTAAACACATTGTGGATTGTTTTTACACTTTTTTGTACTGTAACAACCATAAAGCTACATAGTTTTCATCTACATTGGATCTACCATAGATATTTTTATTGTTACTCCTAATTCCTTCCCCCACTAAAGGATCTTCCTTTGGGTACTTGGATACCCAATCCTTGAAAGGGATAATACTAACTATGCCGTTAACATTAAGCAGTGGCAATGCTCTGTTAAATGTCAGTACAGTCTCAAATTTTATATATATATTTTTATAATATAGTGAGCACTATATGTTGCTTTAATTTTTCTTCTTGTAATATTGGTCTCATCTACACTACCAAAAAAATTGTCACAAAAAATATCCTTAAGGCACCACACACCTGGCATTTTGAGCACAGTACAAAGCTCCCCTCTTGTGAGTTAATTTCCTGTTATTTCAAGTATACACCTCTTTACTAACCATACTACTAGATTTATCCTTGTGTCCTGACATAGTTATCATTGAATAATACTGGAATCATACTTATGGCACATAAAGCCATTTGTGGGGATTATACCACTATATGCTACTGAAACTGGAGCGTGTTTGAAGCTCCACACCATGTGAGTGTGAAAACACATGATTGTTATGTGTGTCTTCACTTACTAAAAAGTATTGTACCATTGGATTCAAACTAAAAGTATGTCTAGCATGGTTTATAAGATATTATACGCTGATTGTTGAGTATTATTATACTATTATTATTACTGTCACTATCCAACATGTGGTTCTGCTTCAACACCCCATGTAATAAGGGCTTCCATTAAAATGTTGCATAGTGATCTCATACATTATTATATGCAAATAGGCCAAATACAGGCCATAGGTCTGCATGATCTTTTGCCCATTGCGATGTCTTTACCTTCATGAGTGTGTGAATAACATAACCTACGCTCCTAAAACATCCATCATTCTGCTGAACGGATCCAAGCCATGCCACGGCTTTGTTGATTACATCTTCGTCAACAAATATGTAACGCTTTCCTTGGGAAAAACACTTTACTACAAAAGCAGTAAGCCTGGTAATAGGAAGGAAAATGTGGGAAAAAGAAAAACGTGTAAGTGTGGGAATCAAAGAAATAAATGTATAAGAGTGAAGAAATGTATAGCGACAAATGCATGAAGAATAGGGGAGATTGTAAGTAATAGAAGAGAAAACAGTAAGGCAAGAACATTGGACTTGATTTAATTCATCTGATTCAGCATCAGACATGATTCCAGACTGGTAGAAAAAAACTTTTCAAATGATTTATCTACAGAAGTCAACATTAAAACCTCTGGGTATTAAGATCGAGTCTGTGTGAGATTGAGTAAAAGTGTAAGATGAGGGTGAAAAAATACAAAATGTGCCTCACAAACACCTGAAATCTGCACTTTGTTGACCATATTGACTTATTTTTAACCCAGTTTTTGTAAAAAATAAAAAAAAGCATTTCTGCTTTTATGCTACTATTTAACATCAATATTTCTGTAAAGAATAAACAAATACATGAACAATTTATTTATTTTACATATCTTAAAAAGCAATCCATCATGAAATTAATGTTTTACGTTTATGTGCTATCCATTATTTAAAAACTACTTTTTGTAATGAAATAAATTATGCAAATATAACATCTGTGCTCTATGATTTCTCTTCTTTTTTCGATAAAAAAAATTATCAGCCTGATTTATTGACTATTTTTAAAGCGAGAAATTTGTACTTTTATATTTACAAAATGTTTTAAAGATATATAGAAAATTCTAAAAATATAAATACAATGTCCGTACTATTAATATATTTTTTATTGTTTTATCTACATATATAAAGCTCATTACAGATTCAATCAAACACTATAATACATATCTTAGGTTGTTTTATTCACCGTGCGACAGATTTATTTGATAGTTAGATAAGAAGCGTTTTTAAAGTGGAAGAACTCAAATCCCCATACTCACCAAGTACTGCCCTCACCGTCTGACTCTCCAAATGCACTATATGATCCATCGGAATGTTTATAATTTAGCTCTCGTTGATATCCTGGAAAAGGAAGGTGAAGATAAAAACAAATGTGGTTGAATAAGTAAATACACAGAACAGATTAGACAAACCAAAAGAGAAAGACAGATGTGTATAGCTAGGCAGAGCCTATTGACGTAAGAGTGTTTTCAATGCAATTACAATCTGCCAATGTCATAACCTATTCTGGCAACAATGTGGCTAAAGTTAGAATTTGTGATGGACTAAGACAAATACAAACAGACATAAAGACAGTCCAATGGACACGCAGAAACATTTACCACTCTGGAGGTAGCTTGTAGCTTGTGATCTCACTTCAGGGGTCAGTTGACCTGTGGCCTCCAGATATTGCAAAACATATACTATGGTAGAAGTGGTTAACATATTTTGTTCTCCACATCCATATGGCATCTGAAGCAGGTTGTCCAAATTCTGCAACGCGGATCCCAGTAGGTCACCTGCAACATAGTAATCTGTCACTGGCTGTCACTATATGTCACCAGAAATTACACAGGTTTTACACAGCTATTTGCCACGGATGATTCACAGCTCTCTACTACTACATTACACAGCTATTTGTCACTGGGAGATATATACAGCTATTTGTCACTGGAAGGTATACAGTATGTCTCTCGTACCCACGACATATACATAGGCGCTGACCGAATTTTCCACCACAATATCGGGAAGATTCAGTGAAAATGATCCCAGAACTTCTCCACTTGACTCTAAGAAAAGAAAAAGTGAAATATATCATATGAGAAGAGTAACAGTGTAACATGAGAGTCTGGTCCATGACCAGACACAGACTAACAATACTAACTGACCTGTGGAAGCATCCGACTACTGTATGGCAAGAAGGGCTGGTAATGGAGCTAGTATTGAAGATTGAGAATGGTAGGTAATAGAGGTAGGAATATAGATTGAGAAAGGCAGGTACTGAAAGCGGGCAGGTATAAATTAAATAACAACTAAATAACAAAATAGTTCTTTTTTTGTCAAGATAGAAGTGAAAACACTATTTGGCAATAAGAATTTACCTTCCACACAGTAAAGGAATGATTGTGCGTTTTCCTTCCTGATGCCTCCGGGCTAATGGATAGAAAAAAAAAAGAGCTTGAATGGGTGGATGGAGACAGAAAGAAGATGGCCATGTTGCATGAGGCTACATGACACACTGAGGACATGCAATTAACAGATATTCTTTAAAGTTGCCACACAGGAACAGACAATAACCAATAATTCACCAGTTACTACAGTTCCTATCAGTTGAATTTCATCTGAATGCTTCACAAAGAAGCTTTTAAAAGCTTCCAGAATGCATACCTAATAATTAGAGATAAAATTATATTTTTGGGTACTAAGCCTGAGAGGTGCAGAGTGCCAAAGCACATTTAGGTAGACAGAGTCTTTGGATATTTAGTCACCAAAGGGTATAGACAACATGAATCATCTTGTTCATCAGAATGTAATTATAAATGGCTCCAAGGTGACCTGGTGGTCATCTGGTCCACTGTTATATAACCATCCTGACCCATGGCATAGGTGATGCAGCTATAAAAGCAGAAAAACTGCTGAGAACACTGTCCTCAATATATTTTATCCTTAATTATTCTGAGCACACTTTTCACTTATATTGGGTGGGTGGATATAGCTGCATGAAGCTCATTACTAATCTAAAACTCAAATCAGATATTGAAATGATTATTATCATTACGAGCACCAAAATATACAACAGCACTTTACAAATATAGATTTGAGACATGAAGAAGGTCCTGCTCAAACAAGCTTACAATCTATGAGGAAAGCAGATAAATATCACTAGTTGTCTTGCCCAGGGACACTTACTGGTAAGGTGGTCTAACTGGGATTAGAACCTTGTTCTCTCAACTCTAATGTAGTGAGAATACCACTGCTCTAACAAGCTGATATAACCATCAGTAGTGGAGATGCTCAGAATAGATCTAAACATATATGAAAGGAGATGAACATTGTTTCTCAAAACAAAAGAAACATTTTGAAATTAAAATTTTTGGAATAGTAAGATTCCACACTTGCATAACCCAGTAGATAGTTAACTCACTTTCACAAGAAGTTGTCTCTTCTCTATATCTATGTTTCCATTAGTAGGTTTTATGATCTTCTTTCCCTCACAGAGTTCTTTGCTGCTCACAACCTCTGCTTTCAAGGCAAGTGTCACCAAACCTAGGGGAACATGATATCAAAGTGACAAAAAAAAAAAGAACAGAGCAAAAATTAAAAAAGATACTGGGGAGCCGATACCGAGAACACCTCCTAAAGTGGGGGGTAACCCCTGGAGAATAAATGGCAGAAAAAGAAAAGAATATAGGAGGATTGCTGAGTATCAAAAAACGTGAATGAAATAAATAATGCTGATACGGTGTAATTAATCAGATGTTTGTGGAAAGATATCTAATTCGGTTCCAATTCACTGAACAAAAGCTTAATAAAACTATACTTTTAATTGATTGCTAGTGTAAAATGTGGGATATTACCAGTAACAAAAACGCATCTTAAATTCAGCTTTAATTGACTGAACAAACGTTTAATAAAATGTAATTTTTAATTAATTATTAGTATAAAACATAGGACAATATCAGTGAAGAAGTGCCCACCAAATTGTTAAAATATTCTAGGTAAATGCTAGATTTAACTAATAGATGCTGTGACACTCTATCATTGAGCTGAAGTGAAAAGTAACACTGGACAGTTACACCTAGCTGCTATCGTGGTAAAAAGCTTGAAGTAACGGCTGTAAGATATACCCTAATGTGCCTTCGAGGGCACCTCTTAACAAAGACTGTCCCTAAATTTGTGGATCCTAGAGAATATACCACCTAGCCAACCAAACTCCCACAGAAAATACACTAGCTACATAGGAGTACGTGGAACCAAAACCACAGAGAATTGTAAAACTAGGTCGGCAAATAGGTGGCACCAGGATAACAGCGTCTATTACCATGATATCAAAGTGAGAACATCACAAACATGGTGCACATTATACACTGATTAAAATATGTGATAGAAAACAGTGTTCTAATTTACCAATAGCTTTGGCTGTAACATTCCAACTGAAGATGACGCTACGATTGGAACACACACATCTGGAATACTGGCAAGTAGGACACGTGTCCACCTTCAAATCCTGGCTAATAGGTATGGAGACTTGTACCTGAAACATAAACAGACTTAGTAAACTCATCTGACATACTCAGAGCAGAAAACAATTATGAGCTTAAATTCTCAATCAATTTGCTAGCAAAAGGGAATGCACAGCCTTAAATCAGCATCCTTAGTTATAACATAAATCTAGTTACAGGGTTATTCAATACATGGATTTCAATTTTAAGGGCAAAATAGACAAACTGAAAGCATTTTAGAATGATTCAAAAACTTGCTTTTGTCCCCCAAGTGACAGCAACACATCCAGTCTTCTCCTGCAGAAGAAGTTGGATGTCTTTATTGAACTATGTCTGATACAGGACTTCACTTAAAATATACTCTTTTGTAAGTCAAGGCATTGTACACCATTATTTAATACATCTGCCTTGGACCTTTCCTATGTGCCCTTTCCTATGTGCTCTGGGTCGGTTGCACTAGGGTGTATGTGCAGTGTTTCTGTTTAAAACACAGCATATACAGAGGCTTTTCACTTCCAGTGTGTAGCATGCTGACCATGGAAGTTCAGGATGAACTGAATGACCCATCCTCCTCCTCTTCCAGCTGATCAGCAGCCTTTACATGCATCTCAATATCTTTACATCCTGCTTTCTTCCTTCTGGTGTTGTTAGTAAGCCCCAGAGCTTTGACCATGCAACTGGCTAGTGAATTAATAGTTACCTTCTTGAGGGGTCTGTAGGACGGGACTGCCTGCAAGCCTGCGTTGGAAGTATCTGCGATCCACTGCTAGTCCCAGAGGCATCATCAGCCCAGGAATATAGAGTTAGGAATTAGCTGCCAGTGATTGGGAAGGGGTGAGGGACTGCTGCTGTTTCTGCTGCTCATGTGACCTTGCTTCTCTTCTACTGTCCTCCCTCTTTCTGTTAACTGGGAGAAAGTGATCTGCTCTCATTTCCTCCCAGCACCATCTAGCATAGGCCCAGTTGAGCTGTTAATGAGAAGTGGCGCCAGGCCAGACCTCAGTTCAAAGATGTCCATCAAGTGTTCCTAAGTGCGAGGGACATCTGATGGACCCCAATAGCGTGTGGGCCCCAGTGCAGCCGCACTGGCTGCACTGGCAGTAGTTTTGTCTACAGCATTTGCAAGCCCTCCCCTTCTAACCCAGCCCAGATTTTCTGTGTTGTCCAATTACAGACTTCCCAATGCAGCTCAATGAGAAATCTATGCAAGGCAGGTGCTCTGAGCAATTACTGCCTTCACTAAGCTAAACAAACCAGGAAGTAACAGGACCAGTTGTCTGATTGACAACCAGGGGGTGTAAAAAGGTTAATTTATAGGAGGGCTCTTTTCTATTGAAATCTGCACATTTTGAAAAAAAAATGAGGACACACTCCTCACACATAAAGGATTTCAGTAAGTTGAAGTTCTTTAGGGATCTGGATTGTCCCTTTAAATGGAATAAGTTTTTAATCCTATTTTTGGCTCAGATCTGTGCATTGTTGAACTTCTTTTGTTAATTATTATCTAGAGTGAGAGAGGCAGAGAGAGAAAGTAACCTTTATGCAGTCTTTAAGATAGTTGAAAACCGAAGCTTTGAGAGTGAATAACTCTCCCAGGGCCACAGAATATGGCAGACTCATCTCCACAAAGAATGGCTGAAAAGCACGGACGTATGTAGGTGCAGAAAGGCCAAAGCCAGAGGGTCCTGTACAGAATACACTTGCACTCCAGTCTGTGATGGTGTCTGGTACTGTAACTTTAAGGTCTGCTTGTCCAGTTTTACTAAGTGACAAAGGAGAGAAAGGCACAAATTTAGATTGTATGTGGCGAATCGGCAGTGTGCAGGGGAAATGAATACAGTGTAAATTATAGGAGGTGAAAATGCCATTGATAATGGAATAATATTATATTAATAGTTAATTATAGACTGTATTTCATCAAGCATAGTATTATAGAAACCAGTATTAATGCCGGGATTTCTGTTTATAAGAAGTATCTAAATTAGGCCAGATCTGTCAGCACCAGGTTAGGCAGCTGCCTATAGGCACATGTTTTCTAGGGGTGTGTCACCTTGTTAGAAAAGTATTTTTTTCCTTTTAAATATGTTAAACTTGTTGTTACATTATAGTGACCTTTGTTCTGTTATGCCCCTTCCTGCCCATCTTTAGCTCCCCTCAATTTTGCTTCTTTTTTACCCCTTTAACGTCACTCTTCCGGACCTGTCCTTACCTATCCATCTTCAGCTATATTATCATGACCATTTCTTACTACACTTTTTTTTTTTTCGTCACCCATTAATTCTTCCAAAATCCTTTCTTACCCATCTTCAGCTCTTCTCCAACCTCTCTTTTGCCTCCATAATTTTTTTTCATGCACCTCATTCCCCATCCTTTAGATAGCATCTTCCACTTTTCTCCAGCCTGTCTTTTCATTTTCTCCTTAATTTCCTTCATCTACCATCACTTCTTAATTATTTCCAGTTTTCCATAAAACTGCACCTTGGTTAACATTTTTGCTGATATTGGGCTGCTCTCTCCCAAATCTCCTCCCATCCCACTCAGTCTCATTTAATAGGTTTATAATAATGTAGTTGAGCTGTCTTACCCAATCACCACAAGTTTCCATAACCAGGTTTCAGGAAAAAATTGCCGCACTTTATTTGATAAGTCAGGTGTAGTCTGTGGTGAATAACCGAATGCAAGTTCCATAAACCTTATGGCTGTTGAGAAAATTCCAAAAACATAATTTATTCCCTAGTTATCTTTTTAAATTAATCTTGCCTAGCACAGCTATTTGCCAGCAAAATCAAATAATCAACAAACATAATTATCATCTCAACTCTTAGGAGTCATCATAATAAAATGCTAGATCAGTGGTTCCCAAACTTTTTAGATTCAAGACCCCCATAATATTTTTATATTTTTCCCCAAGGTGCCCCAAGTAAAAATTCTAGCTTGTATTTCTGTACATATACTGTCACTATAGTGAAATTTATATTGTTGGTGTTTGAAGGGGTGCTTGTATATAATTCTAGTGTTTTAATACAGGGGTGTGTTTGTATGTAATAGTCATGATAGACTGCAGGAATGTGCTTGTATGTTGTGCTGGTGTTTGACTGTTTGCATGTATGCACATCCACAACCACATACATACATACATACTTACACAGATATACATGCACATTAACACACAGGTACATATAAATACACTGAAACATACACACAAATTCATATAGACACCGACACATACATACACAAAGATACACACGACACATACACACACCGACATATGCAGACACCAACGTGCACTCTGACAAACACTGACACAGATACAAACACAGACATGAAAACACACACCCTGATACACAGACGCACACACTGACACAGATTAACACAGATGCACACTGACATATACACACACACACACAGATGCACACTGACATATACACACACACACAGAGACACACTGACATATGTACACACACAGATGCACACTGACAAATACACACACAAACACACTAGCATACACACACACACATGATGCACACCGTGACACACACACTCACACAATCTGATATACACATACAAGTGATATTTTTATATCTCCAACCACCCTCCTGTTAGCTTACCTTGTGTGTCCAGGAGAGTGGCTTGGAGTCCTGGTCCTTCTGCTGGTGGGGGTAATGGGGTCTGGAGCAGCTCTTCATGCTCCTCTCTCCTCATGCTGCGTCTGCCTCCTCTCCCTCCTGTGCTGTCTCCCTGCACAAAGCTGGGAGTAACTGACAGCCTACCGACACTACAGAGGCCTTGTCGTGGTCTTAAAGGGCCGCAGCGCCTGACCGGGCCCCTGTTCAGCTGTAATTTTTCCTGGTACTATAGTCATAGAACCAGGGAAACATTATGTGGTGCCCCTGTGTGCCTACCCATTTGGGAACCACTGTGCTAGATAATAGTGGCACTTAGTTCATATAATAATACATATGTGGGCAAAGGAATAGAGACTTTGTAATAGCTATAGTCAGACACTAGGGGTTGTCCTTGTACCCAAACCCCCTAGTTCCTAATCAAATTTAAGTATGCAGGTTCTAAATAAAGTATTTAATAAAGAACAAGGGGATGGGGTTGAGCAGGCTGTTCCCTAATATCACTAGTCTCTTGAAACAACTATCTTGTACCTACGTATTTGCCAGCCAGTCAACATTCCCAAGTGGAGAGGAATAGGAGAGGATGAGAAAAAGTTTAAGTCCAATAGGAAAATAGCTGTTTAAATCGTCAGTCAAGTACAATGCTATGTTGTAGCACAAGCGCGTTTCACCCGTGGCCCTGGGATCATCTGGAGTGCAAGATGATCCTGATGATGCCACTTAGGTCTAATGCTTAGGGTGAAGCAAGGAGGGGCAACAAGGGAACCCTTCTTTGAATCTTGTTCCGGAACCCAGCAGTTCCTAGTTACGTCCCTGAGGTCAAGAACTTTAGTTATAAACTAGATACTATTAAAAATATTCAGAGCTTAAAACTTGAATTCCTACACTACTAGTCAGGTCTTCAAGGTTACTCACCACTGCAAGCCATAGCGTACTCACCAAGAATTAAATTCTACTCGCTAATGCTACATTTTCACTCCCCAATGGATATTGGTGAGTGGAAATTTTGAGCCTTGATAAAAATAATATCAAAATATTTTATCAAGAAATGTACATTTAGTTTTCTCCATTTTTTGATTACTCAATGGGATCTAGATGCAGTTAATATTCAACATTATGCTACTTGTTTTACCAAGAAGCATAGTCAGCTTAACTAAACCTTCCAGGAATTAAATTGGTGACTCTTAAATATTGGTACAGTCTTATTCTTAGACTTGACAATTCAATTTAAGTAGAAGAAGCTCCTGCACTGTCTTTAAAAACTAGATCAGAATGTATGCTACTATAGAAATACTTGAAGTTTCAATCATCCTGTCTCATGGTTACCATCAGGTAGTTCATCTGTATCCAATGCGCAAGATAAGTCAGGTGGCTTCTGGATTAGAGCATTTGTCAGGATCTTCACTCCTACATCCTAGGAAAGTTTTGAGAAGAAAGAAATATGACAACGAAAACCAAGGGATAGTGTTTGTGAAAAAGTATTTATGTGCAAATTCCAAATTTTAAAACGCACATATATGCTTTTTTATAAGTGAGCTGCTACCACACTGTAGTGTGCAATTCTCTAAAACACACCAATAGTTTAACAAATATAAAATTATATACAGTGGAGCACTACTTCTTAATTAATATAAAATAAATGATTGTATCACTTCTAATGTGCGTCTTTTTTTTTTTTTTAAATGGGAAAAAACGGATATTCACAATGAATACAAATTCCAGAAATTATGTTGTAGATGAAACTTGGGATTGAGATGCAACACACCTTCGAGAGGAGTGGAAAATGGCACTAGCGTCCCATTTGATACTGGTATATACTTTTTTTTAAGATTTGAGTCATGTGGTTTCCTGAACCAGCAAAGAGGGGGGCATAGTCCAAAACCATACATAGCTGTTTTACTGAGTCATTCTATATGCTCTTTTCTTGTGAGTGTAATATTTTTATTTGCTATGATAATTTGATGAAGGAAATATTATACCATGAAAATGTTCTGTTTCCTGAATGGCATTTTGAAGACAATTGGAAAAGTTTTATTATACACCCTGAAAATAGGAGGGGAGGGAAGTGGAAGCCGCATCTATGGGTCCACAAGCAGAGCTAGGTTATTTTCATTTTTATTTTTGAATTAAATGATTTTTAAAAAAAGTTTTACATTATTGGACATATTTATTGTATTTAAAGGTTAATATATTAAATAAACTTCTCTTTTGAATATACAAGACTAAAACATGTATATTGAGAATAAGCACTCCATTGTATATAATTTAATATATGACAGACAAATCTACAGATGATAAATAATATATTGAAGCAATGGGGTGGTAGAAAGAAAGACCTTCAAGAAAAAATTTGGAACAGATAAATAGAATGGCAAGCAGAAATAGAGAACTAATGAAGAAGACTGAAGCAGCAGAGAATGTTTATCATAGAGAAAAATGAAAGGACAGGTGATCTAACCTTGAAGAGACTGAGAATGTCCATAAAGTCAGTGTTCTGGTTCCATATCCATGGTCTATCAAATGAGTACATTTTCCAACATGGTACTGAACTAGTTTCATCCACCCTATAATCATATCCAGAGCGCTCTGATTGGAACAGGCTGTACACCTAGGAATATTAACAAAAACTAATCATGGGTGTTAATACAAAAACATAACATTACTCTGCAGATATTAAAAAGATTAATGTGTGGTAACCTAAATTATCTTAAACTGATATGAATATGCACCATCTTGGCACACTCATTCAAAGCATTAATGGTGACAGGATGCCTTTAGTTATCAAGTTATGGACATCTGGTAAGATTTAAAGGCTCATTTAACCAAATCAAATCAATTATCTAACATTAACACGCAAACATCATCCAGAAGATGTTGACTACGAAGGTAGCAGAAACAAACAATAGATTAATTGGTTCCTTGAAGAAATGGAAGGGCAATCCTCAGGTCCTACTTAAAATACAAGGTAGGACAGAAGATACCACTGTCAAATTCCATAGCGTTACTCTCTGTCCAAATGTCAGTTAAACTGTGTTACCTCATGATAATTATCTGGCATACAATATCTAAGTATAGAATGACAAATGGACAAATGGAAAAAAAAATTATGAGGATTATAAATGAAAATTATTAGTGAAATAAAAAGAAAAATAACCACTATATTTAGAATATAAGGTGTTCCCTCGAAACTCCAGTAAAATAAATGAACATACATAAAAATGTGGGGAGTCACAAACAATTGAAAACGACCAAAATGTGAAAA
>OW240922.1:98175707-98246777 GCA_933207985.1 Pelobates cultripes | reverse complement strand
GTTAGCGTAACACACCCGCTTTAAGGACACTGACTGCTATTCAATCTATAACAGTGAAAAAAGTGTTTTGTTGTTTTAAATCCAAGCTTTGTGTCACCAGATCTAAGTGGTGGCAATGGTCACCGTATCCACTGTTAGCGTAACACACCCGCTTTAAGGACACTGACTGCTATTCAATCTATAACAGTGAAAAAAGTGTTTTGTTTTTTTAAATCCAAACTTTGTGTCACCAGATCTAATTGGTGGCACTTGTCAGCGTATCCACTGTTAGCGTAACACACCCGCTTTAAGGACACTGACTGCTATTCAATCTATAACAGTAAAAAAAGTTTTTTGTTTTTAAATCCAAGCTATTGTGACACCAGATGTAATTGGTGGCACTGACTGGGGAAATGGGCACAGTATGCACTGTGAGCCTGATACAGAAGCTGGCAGCAGTGGCAGACAACTGACTGCTATTCAATCTATAACAGTGAAAAAAGTTTTTTGTTTTTAAATCCAAGCTATTGTGACACCAGATGTAAGTGGTGGCACTGACTGGGGAAATAGGCACAGTATGCACTGTGAGCCTGACACAGAAGCTGGCAGCAGTGGCAGACAACTGACTGCTATTCAATCTATAACAGTGAAAAAAGTTTTTTGTTTTTAAATCCAAGCTATTGTGACACCAGATGTAAGTGGTGGCACTGACTGGGGAAATGGGCACAGTATGCACTGTGAGCCTGACACAGAAGCTGGCAGCAGTGGCAGACAACTAAGTGCATTACATTACATAGAAAAAAAAAATAAAAAAAGCATACCCTTATCCCTAACCTAGCTATGCTTTTCCCTATCTTATGAACAGCAGCTACACTTTCCCTCCTCTTACTAAGCATGCAGCTTGAGAATGAATCTAAAATGGATGCTTCCAGGAGGTGGGAGGGTCTGCTAGGGAGGGTGTGCTGCTAATTGGCTGGAATGTGTCTGCTGACTGTGAGGTACAGGGTCAAAGTTTACTCAATGATGACGAATAGGGGGCGGGTCGAACCGCGCATATGTTCGCCCGCCGTGGCGAACGCGAACATGCTATGTTCGCCAGGAACCGTTCGCCGGCGAACCGTTCGGTACATCACTAATCCTCAGGTATCACAGTTTATTGACGTTTGGATAGAGAGTAACGCTATGGAATTGGATAGCGGTATCTTCTGTCCTACCTTGCAATTTAAGTAGGACCTGTATTTGTATTTATATAATTTATGTATATTGTGTTTACAACTATATTTCACATATTTTAGGTGTTTTAAACTGTTTGGGATTCCTCCACATGTTTAGGTATGTTTAATAAAAAATTATATCTGGTTATATCATGGCAACTGGAATATAATGAAAACAAATGGCAGACCATAATACACTGATCAGCCACAGCATTAAAACCACTGACAGGTGAAGTGAATAACATTGATTACATTCTTACAATGGAACCTTTCAATGGGTGGGATATATTAGGCAGCAGGTGAACAGTCAGTTCTTCAATTTCATGTTTTAGAAGCAGGAAAAAAGGAGCAAGCGAAAAGATCTGAGTGACTTTGACAAGGGCTAACTAATAATGGATAGAGAACTTGGTCAGTGCATCTCCAAAACGGCAAGTCTTGTGGTATGCAGTGGTTACTACCTGCCAAAAGTGGTGCAAGGAAGGATAGCTGGTGAACCAGCATCAAGGTCATGGGTGACCACAATTAATTGATATTCATTGGGAGCGAAGGCTAGCCAGTCAGGTCCAATCACATATAATGCTGAAAAACTTAATGCTGGTAATGAAAGAAAGGTGGCCGAACACACAGATTTCTGCGTATGGGACTGCCTAGCTACAAACCAGTCAAATTGCTCAGGGTGACCCCAGTCCACCACTGAAAGCACCTTAAATGGAGACATGAGCATCAGAAATGGGCCATGGTGCAATGAAAGAAGGTTGCCTGGTCTAATGAATCAAGTTTTCTTTTGGATCAAGTGGATAGGCAGGTGAGTGTGCAAAGAGATGGTGAGAGCATACATTATGGGAAGTAGGCAGGTTGGCTGAGGCAATGTTGTACTCTGGGACACGTTTTGCTGTGAAATCTTGGCTCCTGGCATTCATGGGGAACGTACTCTGACACCTACCTAGAGATTGTTTAAGATGACATACACCCCTTCATGGCAATGGTGTTCCTTGATCACAGTATTCCCTTACAGCAGGATAATACACCCTGCAACACTGCAAAAAAAGTCAGGTGTTGTTTGAGGAACATGACAAACAGTTGAAGGTTTTGCCTTGGCTTCCAGATTCCCAATATATCAATCAGTTTAAGCATCTGTGTTATGTGCTGAAACAACAAACCCAACCCATGGAGGCCCCACCTGAACCCCTAACCTGCAACTTAAAGAATCTGTTGCTAATGTCTTGATTCCAGATACCACAAGACACATTCAGAGGTCTTGTGGAGTCCATGCCTCAGCACATCAGAGCTGTTTTGGTAGCACAAGAGGGACCTTAATGACATTAGGCAGTTGGTTTTCATTTTGTTGTTGATCAATGTATATAAATAATCCACTGGGGTAATGACAGCTAGGTATTTCATGTAGGCACGTAAAATATTAAAGGTTTCTCACCTTGTCCAATGTCAGTTCCTGATCAGTGTAAGATATTTGAACACTTTTGTCCACAACACGTAGAGCACATACTGAGTTAGCCAATGCTTCCATACGTAAATTAAGCACAGATTTGGGGGCAGCTTCTCTCACTGGAAATTTCAGAGTCACCTTAAAAAAATAAAATAATACATATTTTATGTAGATAACCTAAACTGCACAGTGTAATGTATGAGAGGTGAGGTCAGAGCAGTGATTAGTGTATGAGATGTGAGCTAAGAGTAGAGATAACTGCATGAGAAGAGAGCTCAGAATTAGTGTATGAGAAGATGGTTTAGATCAAAGCTAAGATATTGAGAAATAACCTCAGATTAGAGCTCAATGTATGAGAAGTAAGTTCAGAACATATCTTGGTTTTTCTGATATTATCTGGATTCACAGCTAATTATATAAGTAAGCTCAGTGATTTGCTAGTGAATTTAGAGCAAAGTTAGTGTATGATTACTGAGCTTATCACATGGAATGTGAGCTCAGGACATATCTCAGTGTAAGGGAAGATACTAGAAAATAGTATATGAGTAGTAAGTGCAGAAATGATCCTATTACATGAGAAATGTTGAAAGAAAGTTAGTGCATGAAAGCCAACCATAGTGACCATAATTAATATTTTCAAGTGAATTCATATATTATAAGTACATGATTGGCCCCAGTGACCTGAATAAGAGTTTTGTTCTGATTACTGTATTCTACAATATGATCCAACAGATGCCACAAACCAGAATAGTTTTCCAATATGATATACTGCCTGATTTACTAGCAAAATTAGGGCAACCCTTGCCCATCAATCAGTATAAGTGATCTGGGTCATGAATAACGCGGTGGAAATGGCATCCATACAGACAGTAAATATGGCAGGCAGAGCTGATGGGAAAGAGTTCTATTGTTCTGCAGTCTATAAGTCTTCTGTGGAAAAGACTACAAGAGTTAAGGCTTAGAGCAATAGAGAGTAGAAGAGGGTTAATGGGGTGACTGGTATAGAAGTGGGAGACTGTGAATATTGAATCTATTATTATTTCTGCAGTAGATCGAAGGGTTATTCCAAGCAATTTTCTGGCTGTTTAGTGATTTGAAGTGGTCATGGTGGCTGTAGTCTGAAACATTACACCTATGGAGTTTAGCCCTTCTGCTGCTGCAGGTGTAAATCCACCTACGGCAGCATCATTGGGGATTCATGAGTCAGTTTGTGTAAGGAAACCAAGTATATTTAAACCTCATTCGGTAGTTTCCGAACCACCAGAGCCTTAGTGATTATAGCCCTCCGTTCGGTAGATAGGGTAGATTAATCCTATAGCAATCCCAATAGCTTCACAAGATGATTCCCTTAGTGAAACACATGAATCCCCAAACATCAGCCGAAGTCAAGAAGAAGGGTACAAAATGAACTAACTTTTAATGGGTGCACACAGCTTTTATGCAAGTCCCTCAGGGAGGGACAAATATTCACCAATCATATACAGTAAAACTTTAACACACACCACAGTTCCCTCCCCTAGCCCTGGAGATAATTAAGTCTTATAAAAGAATGACTTAATTATCTCCGGGCTGAAAAATCACTTTTTTCCCTAATAACTGGAACACCCCTTTATACTTGGGGTATCCCCATAAATCATATGTCCCCTGATAGCCCTGATCTGGGTGACCAACATATTCGAATTTCACCCAGATCGGTTCAGGGATTCACGAAAACTATGGATGTCTTCTGTGACCGGCTCCCCCTGGGCTGTATGCCCAAAACAGTTCCATGAGTTTGGTGGGTTTTGCCGGTCACTTTAGAAATAGCAGAAAAACAAACAAACTACCAAATGGATCCCTCTGGCTCCTAGCAGCATTCGTGCCCCTCTGTCGAATACACCAAAGTACCGAAATGGCGCTCTTCTAGCTATTCGGTAAATGGAGTTCCAGCATTCGTCTGTTTGAGACCGGTGTTCGGGAAGTCGAGTGTCCGTTTTCAGTTCCATACACTCGAAAATGAACAAAGATGGCCGCGGTTTTCTCTGCCACGTGGCGTTCGGCTGTACGAACGCTGGCCGCACAGACAGAGGTAGCAATTGAATCCATCTTTGATGTTTAACGAGGCAGAGGGGTGGTCTTTGTTCGGTAGTTACATCGACCGAATGCAATGGGCAGAAGTAGGGTAACAAAAAGGGGGATTTCTTCACAGTTTGGAACAAGAGTTCCAGGCTGGCTAATGTTGATTTTGTGTAACTTTCATTGCACAGAATGTCATTCGTTGGATAAAAGCAATCGGCTGATGAATGGCAACAGCCACGGCTTCTGCTACTCTGAAGAACCCAGTAAACTGTAGTAATTATGATGCTTGAAGTAAGTCTTTACTGATTCAGGGACTGCGCACGCATTTAAAAAAATACTGTTTAAAAGTTTACAAGGCTATTTAAAATCCCCTATTTTAGGGAACAAATATTGGGATTAAGTCACATCATATGGCCAGCACTACTACACAGAATCCCAATATCGGTGGGTCCTACACTAAGCTTAACATGGGAAAAAACCTGCTCACTGTAATACTTACAGCTTAACCCGTTAACGCCCCATATTAATGGGCTTTAAAGCGGTTGTGGTGGCATGGAATGCCGTAACAACTTTCAGCCCCAGCGCCCAGCACCTACTCACCTCCACCACGATATGCTTCTGGGGGACTGCCTGACAGCCCAGGCAGTCCCACCTCTGCAATTTAGGCCCCTGGGGGCCATGTGGTCACTCTTAAAGAGTGATCACATGGCAGGCATAGCTGCCTATGCAGCTGCCTGCAGGGGGACTGCCTGGGCTGTCAGCCAGTCCCCCTAATGGTGAAATAATGAAAAACAAACATTAGCAAATGGCAAAATATATATATATTTGATGTAAATGTATGTATATATTAATATCAAAATACACTTAATATGAGAACATACGCACACACACATATATATATATTTATAAAATATAATAACTATAATATTTACGTTATATATATATATGGTTAATGAATATAGCATTTATATATATTTGCTTTTCTGCACTTTAAGGGAGATATTCTGTTTTTCTATGTTAATTCCTTTTTAGCGCTTTTCTCAAAATATTAAAAAATTACACATAAATATATATAATAAAATAATAAATACATTAAACAAATCAATGAATTAAATAATACAAAATTAATTTTTGTTTAGATGAGAAGAGAATAAGCAGAACATACATGTCCAGAGTGTTAGGCTGTTATGTGGAGACTGTCAAACTAAGAACAACGTTGAGACATGGGTGTGTTCCTGTAAGTTAGTCTAGTGGTGAAGCTTCGCAGTAAATTAGGTAAACTAAAAATGTTGGGCATACATGAAAAGGAAGGTGAAAGTTAACAGATTAATAGTAGCATAGTAGTAACTGGTGACAATACAAATACAGCAGCTTCTGACAGAGCCACCGCCGATCCCTGTGAGTGTGAAGTTTAGAATGTGGTATTGGTACTCTGTGAGAAGATCTGTAATGAGGTGTGGGTGTTAGGTTCCACTCCAGCCCCAGGCTCCAGGGTATAACCTGAAAAGACAAAACTCTAAGTGATCATAATAACGCTTCCTAATGGGAAAGAATGCCAAGAGTGATCTGACCGTTACATTGGCTCGCTGTGGCTTGGCCGTGCGTATGGAAGCTTGTTTACACCTCTAGCAAGCAGTGGTGTCTTATACTATTTGGGGAATCTGAGGTGGGGGGTAGGGTTTAGATGGGTCAAAAGCCAGCCTGACTGGTTGGGGAAAGTGTAAGCAAAACAGGCCTAGACAAAAGAGACTTGGTCTCAGTGGTCTGAGGAAAGAGAACTATATAACTGTCTAACATAAACAGGCTTATTGGTGTCCAGGGTATACCCTGTTACTGTAAGGGTGAGGTCTCCAGCCGGTGTTCAGGTAGGGCCTGCAGCATATGGCTCTATTGTGGGATGTCTGGGGACAAATGGAGTGATCCTCTTTGGATCCCATGTTCATGTATTCTGCTGTGCTATAGCTTGTCTGTTCTGGTCAAGGAAGTCCAGTGGCAGTCCCAGGGTTTGTAGGAGCGTTGTGGCTTGGTGTAAAAGGCGAGTGGCAAATTTCCAAAATGATAGGGAGAGTTACGTCATACAGCTTCCATTACTGCTGCCCTGTCAGTCCCATTCTTGAACGGGATCACCAGGTCCCGTGGGGGCCACAGCCGGAGCTTTGGCTGGTTTGGGGACACGGAAGACCCCCTCCAATGAGATGGCTTTGGTCTGTCTCGGCTGCAGCAGGGCACCTAGCAGGCTCCTCACCAGATGTGGCAACTTAGCCTCCAGTATGTATTCAGAGACTCCCTGGACCTTTATGTTGTTCCGGGACCGTAAGTCTTCTTTGGCCGCAAAACGGCGTGTGTATGTGTTGTGCGAGTGTATGTGTTGTGTGTTCTTAGTGGAAGTGCTTTCCAGCTCTCCCAGGCGGCTGGTTAGCTCCCCATGGATTTTAGTCATGTCTGCTGAGACATACTGCTCTGGAGATCCTCCAGCATTTCTTGGAGTATGGCTCTCTTCACTGGAGAGGAGGCTAGATCCATCGGATTCTGTTGTTGCTAGAGCTCTAATTCGGCATTTGTATTCCCTCATCCTCTGCCTCAAGGGATATGTCATCTGAGAAATCAGAGCAGTCTCCGAGCAGGGGAGCCATCTAGGGCCCTGTTGCACCAAGCGCCAGCGGCCACATATCTCCTATTGTGAGCCCTGCTCCAGGTTTGCCTGGCTTTGGCTTTTTGGATTTTCGCCCCACTTTCATTGGGCTAGTTAGAGGGGTACCACTGGATATGAAAGGAGTGAGTTACAGTGGAAAATAGCTGAGTTATAGCCCCAAAACACAGGAGTTCCAAAATCCTGTCACCACTCGCTTCAGCAGTTAAGCTCCGTCCCTAATTTAACTGTATTTTGATTATTAATACATATATATTCATATCAAAATAGACTTACAAGTAAATGCTATATAAATCTATATATATATATATATATATACATATATTACATATATATTACAAATAATAAAAATTACATGTATATAAATATATCTAATTATATAAATAATTACACAAATATACACGTTTATTTCAATTCCATGTGTATATTTATGTAATCTTTTTACATAATTTAGTAATTTTATCAATTATAATTTGACTGATCTCCCTAACAACCCAGGCAGAAAGCCCGGAGAATTTAATTTGCAAGTCCTATATTTACATAAGAAAGGTTGCCTAAGAGGGTGAAAGAGTGAAGGGCAACCTGCCTTTCCTCTAACACTCCCCCTAGGTATACCCACAGTAGTGAAAATAACTCATAGGGTATGAGTAGAGTAAAAATTAAAAACTTTTGTTTATTAAATTCAAATTTAAATTTTTTTGTCCTTAACCCCTTAAGGACCAAACTTCTGGAATAAAAGGGAATCATGACATGTCACACATGTTATGTGTCCTTAAGGGGTTAAAGAGATTTTAAATAGAATTTAATAAACATAAGTTTTTAATTTTTACTCTACTCATACCCTATGAATTATTTTCACTACTGTGGGTATACCTAGGGGGAGTGTTAGAGGAAAGGCAGGTCGCCCTTCACTCTTTCACCCTCTTAGGCAACCTTTCTTGTGTTTGTACTATTTAGGGTTTAGGACCCTTTATACCCACATAGTCCATTTATATGTTGACTTCGGGATCAAGCTTTGCTTGACCCCTAAGGCTTCAGCTTTTCTTTAAGTCCTATATTTACCCTGTAACCTTTTCAAAACCCAATAAAACCTGTACATGTGGGGTACGCAGGAGGCTTCACTGAACACACCATCAGTGAAAGTGCAGTTTTTGTGTGAAAAAAGCAAAAAAACTAATGTGAATGCTAACTTTGGCCAGCATTTGTAACTAAGTGGCTACTAAAAAAGACTAGACATACAACATATTAAATACCCTGGGTTGTCTACCTTTTTAAATGATATGCCATAAGTATTATTCCTGGGTTGCTATACGGTCTCAAAGGCAACATAACCAATCTGGCAAATTTCAAAGTGCAAAATTGGGAATGGGCAAGTCTTAAATATGAGTCAGGATTACTAGTTGATCCAGCACGTAGAACTGTATCACACCTAGGACTAAAAGGTAACGTCTTACTGGCCCTTAGAATGGCCGGACTTAACATACCTAAGAATAGTCAGAATACTTGCCGAGGTCGGGGACACAGACTGGGACACAACGATAAGGGAAAGCCAGAAGTCAGGGATACAGGGAAGTCACAACGAAGCCAAAGTCAATAACCAGAAATAAACGCTTACTAACACACTCTCGGACAACCACTAATGGAAACCACAACAGGGCAATGAGGATAAGTAAAAATGTGTTTAAATAAGCCTTTTACAAATCTTATTGGGCAAAATTGGCCTTTGACCCCAGAAAGTGAGCATGGGTCTCCCATGTGACATCACACGCACGCCGACATCGTCATCACCGTGGGCGGACGTGGGGCTATACTTTGGCGTGGATCCGCAGCGGCCGGTGTTCACCAAAATGTTGCAGGAGTCAGGTACACTGATGCATGGCCGCTGAGCACAGATACCGCAAGGTGAGCATGAATATGTTACAATATGACCCTGTAACTTCCCAAAACACCATGGAACCTGGACATGGGGCTACGTTGTACTCGTGAGACATTGCTAAACACAAATATGAGTGTTTTAGAGCAGTGAAATGTATAATGCTGATTATATCATCGGTGAAAGGGCAGTTTATTTGTGAAAAATGCATAAACTTTGGTCAGGGTTTGTGACTAAGTGGTTACTAAAATAAAAAGGACATACTTCATTTTAACTACTCTGGGTTGTCTACTTTTGCAAATGGTATACCATGACGGGGTAATTTTAATTCCTGGGCTGCTATATGGTCTCAAAAACAACATAAGCCTATCAAACAAACCTGGCAAATTTCAATGTGTAAAAACTGAAAAAGGCAAAAGATCTATATTTGACCCTTTAAGTTTCCAAAACCCCATAAAACCTGCACATGGGAAGTACTGCTGTACTCGTGAGACATCGCTGAACACAAAAATGCCACACAGAGCTAAGAAAATAACAATATTTCTTAATTTCTCACACTCTGTAGTTTTTATTCCTACATAATTATGTTTCATATCTAAATATTTGATGTGAAATGAAAGCCCTGTTTCTCCTGAAAAAAAATGATACATAAGTGTGGGTTTTCTTAATATAAAATAGGTGAATTATGGTTGAGCAGACATATAGCTCAAATTCCAGTTGTTGTTTTGATTAGAATTTGTACAATTGGCTTCATCATTAAGGGGTTAAACTTCTTCTAAAGACTATCCTCAAATGTATGCTTTCCATAGGGGCACCTAGAAGCAGTTTAAGCAGTAAGTATCGCAGTGAACATGTTCTTCTACTATGTTAAAACTAGTGTAATACCTATATTGGGTACTGTGATGTAGTAGGGGGAGCTTTTTTATGTGAATGTAGTTCCTGAATCTGTAAAGGCTTACTCTAAGCATCATAACTACTACAGTCTACTGAGGTAGTAATAATGCAAAGGTTGACCGCTGGGCTTTAAGACACCCTGGTGGTACGTTTCCGGGTTCTTCAGAGTAGCAGAAGTCGTGGCTGTTGCCATTCATCAGCTGGTTGCTTTCATCCAATGAATGACATTCTGTGCAATAAAAGTTAAATAAAATTAACATTAGTGAGCCTGGAACTCTTGTTGCGGGCTGGCTGATGAAACCCCAATGATTCTGCCATAGGTGGATTTACACCTGCGGCAGCAGAAGGGCTAAATTCCACGAGTGCAGTGTTTCAGACTCCAGCCACCATGACCACTAAAATCGCTTGGAATAATCCTTCAATCGTCTGCAGAAATAATAAGTAATAGATTAAATATGCGTAGTCTCCCACTTCTATGCCAGTCACCAGGTGATTTTAACTAGCTTTGTCAAATTTAAAACAGTATTTTATTTGTGTGTGCGCGCTGTTCCTCAATCTGTATTTTGTATATATTTTGGCCTTCACGGTAGCTTCTTGGTTGAAAAAGTGTTCCTCCCATTTCAATTTTCTTCTGTTATACTAATCTCTGCTGATTGAATGTCTTCCATCATAAATGTTTGCAGTTGCCTATAGATAGGCCTTTCTCCCTGTTAAGAACTATCAGTTTACCCCGGGCTGTGTGTCTGTTTGTCTCTGCGTCTCTCACTCACCCTGTTCGGAAAACATCTCTCTACTGTGAAGCGCAGTCTGTCTGCAGCCATTGCACCATTATTCAGAAGAATATAACCAATCATCTTTGGTGCTGGACCAAAATAAGATGTGAAGACAATAGGTAGATAGAAGGTGCCTTTCACAGCTAGATGAAGAAAAGAGATAAGCACTGGATGTATCATGCACAATCTGATGGAAACACAACTTCACGTTACAGTGGAACCATCACCAATCAACAACAAATCTCGATATGTATATGTGTTACAAGAACGGTACATCTTCATAGTTAATGGGAATTCACTCACGGTTTGCCTTAGTAAGAGTAATTGATCTTTGATCAAATCTCAAAATCCCAGTTCTTCCAATAATCTGCAAGAAAACAAAGCATTTTAAATATGTAATCTCAAATTGCATCCTATATACTGACTGATCCTGAAATAACCCCAGGATATAACCACTTTATCAGTGGGCAAACGTTCAAAATCAGCAGGGGGTCAAATACTTTTTTCCCTCACTTCTAATGCCACATACTGCATTCTATATAATCACTACCCATGATATAATCCCACATACTGCATTCTATATACTGACTGACCATGATATCATCCCACATACTGCATTCTATATACTGACTGCCCATGATATAATCCCGCACACTGCATTCTATATACTGACTGCCCATGATATAATCCTGCACACTGCATTCTATATACTGACTGCTCATGATATAATCCCACATACTGCATTCTATATACTGACTGCCCATGATATAATCCCGCACACTGCATTCTATATACTGACTGCCCATGATATAATCCCGCATACTGCATTCTATATACTGACTGACCATGATATAATCCCACATACTGCATTCTATATACTGACTGACCATGATATCATCCCACATACTGCTTTCTATATACTGACTGCCCATGATATAATCCCGCACACTGCATTCTATATACTGACTGCTCATGATATAATCCCGCACACTGCATTCTATATACTGACTGCTCATGATATAATCCCACATACTGCATTCTATATACTGACTGCCCATGATATAATCCCGCATACTGCATTCTATATACTGACTGCCAATGATATAACTCCACAGGTTGCATTCCATATATTGGGTGATTACAGCAGTGTCAATGTGTTTGACATGTTAAGATTCAATACTGCACCTTTATCACTGAGCGCCTAGAATTCATTATTAACTCTTACCTAATTAATCTGTTACCTTTAACCAAACCATCTCTACCTTATATAAAAAGAACATTACAAATAATTTTACAATGGGTTATGCTCACACTTACAATATAGGCGAATTGAACACTTTTGGATTTTTGCCAGAGTTCCTTTGAGCTGAGTGCATATGTTACTTTGATATTTACTACTTTTCCACATGGAATAACATCAAGTATGGGTTCAATTCTCAGGAAACTCTGTGCCTCACTGTAATATGGATTTACTGTAAAATAGACTGGGTTATAATAAGCCTTCTCGGAGAATCCGTATGAAACATATAATGAGTCATAATAGCCCTAGGAAAACAAGAAGACCATGAACGGAGTCTGAATAGGCAATTTGTAAGAGAACATACAGAAAGAAATATAATATACTCCATTACCCTTAATTTAATTGTTAGACTTGTTTTACAAAAGCTTACATGTGAACAATCACTCTTGTTTAACCTGCAAACAAACACATTGGAATGTTTAATAGCAAAATGAAGTACGCCATCTTCATTAGTGGTGGATATTTTTTGGACAATTTTCCAGTTAAAGAAAACATATAAAGAAGTGTAGCTAGAGTAAGTTAAATGTTAAAATGTAATAGATACAATAGCTAGGAATGGGGTTAATTGTATGATTTTGTTTCAGTGGATTTAAAGATAATATGGGTGAAAGACTAAAAATACTAAAAAGATCTCACGGTCAGATAGACAGATCCAGTCCACTTGGAGGTGTCCAAGGTGAAAACATGGTATCCCATATTATTAGCCAGACTTTCCATAGTAATTGTCTCATTTCCAAAGCTGATTTGGAGAGCGGCGTTAAAAAACTTGAGTGGACTTCCGTCGTTCTTCTGCATCATCAACTGTAGCAAAAACACATAACATGGTCGTGACCCATCTTCTTCCATCATTAACTAAAATTCCATAACCTTTTCAGCAACATTTTAACTAACAGAATAAGCATAACATAATCCTGGCACATTACGAAAACGTGTACCAAATAGCTATAGCAGTGATCATTTGTCAACATGTGTACCAAGTGTAGAGAAAATTGCACCTTACTCTTCAACACAATCTGTGCTAAACTCAAAGAAATTATGTTTGCTAAACACCAGAATCACCTGATACAAAAATACACCACTATGTAAACAATGGGGGGGAAAATACAATTTTTATTTGTTATAATTTAAAAGTAATTTTACAACAATCACAAAGTAGAAGAACATTCTCAGGATTAAAAAAATAAACGAGAGATGTCCAAAAATATTTCCATATTACTAAGTATTTGATGAAGTGGTTTGGCAGTTTCCGATCCGGTGTACACTTCCATTAAATGTATGGGTTCCTCACGGTCAAGTACTCTGTGCTCCAGTTAGCCCCAAGGAGTTCCCTGGAAGTTTGTAGGGGCAAGCATGGTGATAAAAGCTGTCTTGTGGGAGAGTTGACCCAGAGTCCAGTACCAGTTGTTAAAGTGACCGGGTCAATCTTTCACAGTCCCCATATCCTGTCCTTTTTGCTGAATGACTTTGTAATTGAGAGAGCTTTATTGATGAGGTTTATTTAGAGTATTCTGAATTTTTATCAAGACCAAAATCAATAAAAATCAACAACCTCCTCTGACCCTAATCTGAGATTTGTATCAAACAGTTATCACTCAGAACAAATATATGCACAAAACCAATACAACACACAACTTCCACCTAACTGCTTCAGAAAATGCTGTACCACTCAGGGCCGGCGCTACCATAAGGCAGCACAGGTGGCTGCCTTAGGGCACAATGGCCCTGGTGGAACAGGATTCGGGTAACCGGCAGGAGGGGAGTAAACTGCACAGTGCTCCCCTCCTGCTGGTCTCTGTATGTAGCGTGGTCAAGCCACACACCACAGGAGAGGAGCTTATTTCCCTTTAACCAAAATGATAGGAAGCACTCACTGAGAGTGAAGAACTGTTTCATGTAAGACCTGGGAGAAGGAAACAAGCTCCACTCCTGCAGTCTGCGGCTCGGCCATGCTACACAGGAGGAGGGAGGTGAGCTGGCACATGGTGGAGGGAAGAGGGAGAGCAGGACTGTGGGATTAAGACACATAAGGGGCTGTGGAGAATGAGACACAAGGGGGGAGGGAGGAGAGGAAGTGAGACACATGGGGAGGGCTGGGGGAAATGAGACACATGGGGTGGCAGGGAATGAAACACATAGGGGAGGGAGGAGAGGAAATGAGACACATTGTGACTGGGTGAAATAAGACATTTGGGAGGCCTGGGGGGAATGAAAAACATGGGGGAATAAAAAATCATGAGGGGCTTGGGGAATGAGACACATGGGGGACACTGGGGGATTGAGACACATGGGGGACTGGGGAACTGAGACACAGTATCATCCTGATACAGTGACATGTACAGAACATGTGGCATCATCTTGAAACTGCAACATTATCATTACAGAACAGATCCTATTTCTGAGAAATGTTTAAGTTATGTGTCAATAACAAAAGACATTATCCAGAAATTGTAATGTTATTTTTCTAGAACACTTAGCTTCATCCTTGACCCTGTATCATTATCTATCCAGAACATGCTGCTTTAACTTGACCCCACACTATTATTTTTCCAGAAGACGTGGTATTCCCGTGTCTTGGCACTGCTATCTGTGCACATGTGGCACTACCATGATCCTGTATTGCTATATGTCCACTGTACACTGCACCTATATCTGTACTAACAACAACTGGCATTCTGACTTGGTCTCACACTGTAGAATATTAATCATTAATAGTAACATTAGAACACATTTCACACAGTAAAATAATTTAACATGTTATTATATATCACCCAGTTGTAGTGCACTCATGGCAATGCTTCAACTTAGACAAGACTAAATTTCACTTTATTTTGTAGCCTCATTGATCATCATATCCGATTATCACCAACATGACACAATCAATGTCTTCCCCATTAGGAATACCTCAGTTACCCAATCCCAGAGACATTAAAAGCCACAGGAACTCTTTTCTTACCTTTATACGATATGGGTGCCCTACTTTATAGTATGTATCCATTTCCTGAAATGTTATTGTTCCAGCATTGAAAGACAAAGGAATTTTTTTATCAGATGTCATCCTCACACCTGGAACAGAAAGGTCTTATAGTTATACAATAACTGTTACACGTCCAATGTTTGACACCTGTATACAATACACCTGGATAAAAACTTGTCTGATTCTTTGAAGCTAGAAGACTTCTAAATGTGCTAGTGAGTTGCTCTCAAATAATCATAATCTTAAGCTTTATCCATATTCCCTTACAGAGAGGGCAACTCATTTGAGAGAAAGAGTTGGATAACCAGGTCTACAAGGATAACCAACCTATCATAGGTAGCAAAACAGAGCACCACTGATTGCCCTGGCTCGCTTGTTGAAATGTTATTGAAATTCCCTGTAATTACTTGTTTAACATTAAAATTGTCAAGATTCATATATTGTAATCTTTAGCAATATCTGTTTTGCAGAGCTTCTATAAGAATTGTATTCTACAATTTTTTATCAAAATTCATAACCGAATGCATCCAGTAGGATGCCCATTCGCTAATTATTGATCACTTGCTTTCAGCAAGTGAATGATAATTTGAAGTACTATTTACCCTCAGGCAGCACTAGCAGTCGATGACTATGTCATCCAGGGCGTATAATTATTAAATGCCTCCAACCACTGCCAATGAGTCCGCAATTTTGGTATAATCCTTCTCAAAATGTGCGAATTCTGCAGAACACATGATAAGCCCAAATTCGCCCAAGTTGCAGTTTGGTCTGAAACAAATCTCCAAGTCTAATAAACAGTGTTTGATTTATGTCCATTAAAATTCAAGGGTTCTATTCACTAAATCGTAAATAAATTGTGGATAAACTTAAATGCAAATTCTAGGCCAAAATATCAAAATTTGAGAATTCTTCAACTAAGAAATGTTTCTAGTAAGGCTATTTTTGTATAAAACTTTCAATTCATGGATAGTTCATCACAATTGATAGTCTAATAAACTCTAAAGTAGGCTATTATGCCAGTGTTAGAGCCATGTACATAGCAATTTAGATACTAGAAGGAGGTACAGGGCTGACAAACTACACCTGGATATAGGATTTTAAGTAGTGGAGATTCCAGTTATTAATTGTGACCTCTGGCCTTATGGTCACAGTATCAATGACAAGGGACCTCTAAAGAATTATTAAGAATGAGAGGAAGATAAATGGACATCATGTCATAACCTGACTGCTCACACTCACCTGTTCCAGCTTCTTCGACAGTTGCATATATTCTGATTGCGTAGACATAATAATACCCAAACATAGAAATATTATAGAATTGTGTTTGAACACTTTTGGAAAAGCATCCTTGGAGGTCTGTCTGTTGAAAGGAAAAAGACCGACAGGTAAAGAGAGAAAAGAAAGGGCATGTAATAGCCTTCAATTCCAGCTTTAAGGTTTGAATCATAGCTTTCTGATTCTCTAAAGCACAATATTGGGGTTTATTCACTAAACTCTGAATTTAGGTGACTGCAGCAGTTAAATTTGGTTTAGCTAAATCACTTGGTGGTGGTTTCTCTGAATATTGTCCTAGCAAAAAGGATGTGAAAAATGGCCAATCAGTGTCCCTCAAAATATAAATATATATATATATTCTGAAGTACACTGATACATTAATTTTCTTGCAATTTCATCACATATCAAGTGACTAAAAGTAACTAATAAGCAGAAAAACAGCAGGAGCAGTTAATCTACAGATTTTTTCTTTCTGTTGAGCGTTGAATAAAAAAAACATTTAGTGGCTGTACACGAACCATCAACCATCTTTTTTTCCCACAATCAATCACCTCCCTTTTTTGTGCCATGGACTGAACTTTGAACATGAACATGCTCATCCATTGCATGAGTCATTGGTTCAGTTATTGGGGTTATAGATATGGTACTACCGGTCGATAGGCCCACATTTAGGCAAATTGCAATTGGCCGAATACAAATGCACAAGTCTAGAGTCTAGTGAATTGATATCTGAATTGAACAATTTAGGCTGGAATAACCAAGCTGCGAATAAAGCTGAGTTGGAGAAACTCTCCATATCAGACATTTTGCCTAAATGTTGCCTGTTGGATAAGTGAATAAACCAATTTATATAATGGCTTCTTTATGACTGTTGTGATTGTGGCCAAATTCTAGGCAACCATTAAAGGTAATTTAAAAAAAAAAAAAAAAAATGGATAAACCTGGAACAAACTCAAACAATCTTTCAACTGAACAAAATAATGGAATTATTAAAGGAATTCACTAAATTTTAAAAAATGCACTGACTTCAGAAGCATCATAACCACTGTGACTGACCCACCCAGTAATGTGGAATTTCCACTTCTGCATTCCCAATAACTATTCTATGCACTCTGGACAGCAATGATTGGCTGCTAAAACTGTGGATGGGTAAGACTAAGTTGCATGGGATGTTCTACGGCTATAAAATACTTACTTGGCCTGTTTCTGTGAAGCAACCATCATCTTGTTTACTATACGAGGAGTAACAGATAAGAACTTCAGCAGACCCATTGACTCCTTTTCCATATGTGTATCTGAACACATGGGAAAAAAAATAACACATTAAGTCGTCTCTTCCACAGGACATCTTCCTCCCTACAAAGGACAAGTAATGACTGACCGAGAAAGCAAACTATGTAACCCTACCATATGTGTCGTTGGTCACTTGTTCTGCTCTAATGACTGACAGCTCATATATAGAGCCAGAAACAGGATAACTAAGGTTTAAACAATGTAATAAAAGTAATATTCTCTCTTAAAACAGAACCAAAGAATTCCAACTTCTACTACAATTTTTCTATCAACTATAAAAATGGATTTTAGAGCCCCTACTGTATGTAGGGCCAAAAATTGTCTATAATTAAATGTGAATTGAGACCACCATAACAGTCCAGTACAGGTTATTCATGATCTCCCTTCCTCACCTCTACCCCTTCTTCTCTAAAGTCTCCTTGTCCCACCTTTACTCACTCACCTGTATAGAGATTCCACCCCCTCTGACTCATCTGTGTGTAGTGATTCTGACACCTTTTACTCCTCTCCAATAATCCCTAAATTTCAAACATACAATGACTGCAGAAGAAGGTGATTTGAAGTCTAGCCACTGTAACCGCTGTGACTCACCCATCCCCAGCCACATCAGAATTTGCATGGGCAAGAACCTTATCTTCCCATTGGCTGCCTTATGGTCTGCTAGCTTTTAGAGAACCAAGTCTAAAAATGTAATTCCAGTTAAATGCCCTTGACGTGCTCACCGGAGTGAGCAGAGCAGCATTAATATGTAGAAAATACTGCCTACCTTCACAGCATTTCCAAAGCTCTGGCCATGCACATTTGCTCTCAGGCCTCTGCAAAGAAATGCCATGCAAGCATACAGCACTGTGGGGATTGCTCTAATTTGCATTCTATGCTCTGGTTATGCCAGGATAGCCAAAGTTACTTGAAATAATCAGTTTTGAGCGTAAGAACAGTATAGAACAATTCTTTGCTAGCTTTGTTTAAGCTGTGCCACAATCATAAGACCATTTCACTTTAACTAAAATCTACATTATTTAAAAAAATATATATATACATAAAAATACCTACTACTGAATTTCCCTAAATTTTTTGTTTTTGGTGGAGATATGATCCGAAATACTATGTTGTCAGGGCAGACTATCCCAGTCACCCCATAGCCTCCTATCCTTTTCTAAAAAGAGGGTTAATGAGCAGAATATATATTATCACATCCACACATGCGTAATAAGCTTTGAAAGGTTGCTGTTATATTGCCAAAATATGGAATATTGATAGAAGATACTGTGGCACCCAAACTAAACGGCAATAAGGGCTGTAACGGAAAAAAACTGTTGTATATGGAATGTGGTGTTTAGCTATGCTTTTAAATATAAACATATTTATTGTAAATGATGAAGCTTTCACTCCAATATTTCTGAACTACATTTTAGTGGAAGCCATTCCTCGTAAGTGACGCATCACCTGCCACAGACTTTCAGCTGGAATGAGGATTCCGACCTCTCTATTGCATTTGGACTATCAATGGTCACTTCAAACCGTGGCAGCACTGCATGAGAAGTGGGAGAGAGGAGAAAGAACAGAATGTAACAGAGAGTCTATATCAAGGGTAATGATGGCTACAATGTAAAAATGTGGGTAATTTGAGGAAATATTAGATAAATTGGTGCGTTTCTTAATACTGAGTGATAAAGAAATCAGAATCGTATATATCTTATATAATCTTT
Source organism: Pelobates cultripes (assembly GCA_933207985.1). Taxonomy (NCBI): domain Eukaryota; kingdom Metazoa; phylum Chordata; class Amphibia; order Anura; family Pelobatidae; genus Pelobates; species Pelobates cultripes. The sequence goes on along the minus strand of OW240922.1, from coordinate 98,227,341 downwards.
TACATAAATAATATTATATATTTTTTTATTTATATATTTTTATTTTTTTATTATTATTTTTATTTATTTTTAACACCCCTTCTGGTGGTTTATTTCTTTATTTATTGTGTGTTTTTTAATTCTCGGGTGCTCAACCAGAAGCCTTGGAGTCTGTGGGTTCTGCACAGTTCCTAGAACTGCACTCTTATGGACATGGACCTCAGATGTCTCAACTGCGACACAACTAGGACTACTACTTTCTTCACTTTCCACATTCTTTCTAGCTCCTCTTTCAGTCCTGATGTTACGGAAAGTGGGTATTGTTACATCCACCACCACTGTAGTCTTCTGTTCCTTGTCTACAACCACGATGTCAAGTTGGTTGGCCACTACTCTCTTGTCTGTCTGGATCTGAAAGTACCACAGGATCTTAGCCTTATTATTCTCAACTACCCTTTGTAGTATATCCCATCAGTACAGCATATCCAGCCCATGTTCAGTACATAATCCCAGCAAGTTGGTTGTGGCTCTTAATGCATTCTGCCTTTGCTAACGTTTTGCACAAGGCTACTATGTAGAGTATTGACTCAGACACCTTTTTTGCACAGTCTACACCTTGGGTCCTGTCTGGTATGGTAGATTCCCACTTCTATTGATGTGGTGCTGAGTGCCTGTTCCTGTGTTGCTAGGGTTAGGGTCTCAGTGCTGTCTTTCAATCCTGCATTTTCCAAACACTGGTAGGATTTTGTAATATAAGCAGCATTCACTATTTGCCATTGGTACACCCCATGGAGTAATTTATGTTGTAATGGAACCTCCTCCTTTTCTGCATCCTATATCTATTGTTATCTCAGTAATTCCCTTTGCAGTTCATCTTTTTATTGAGGTGGGCAGGTATATATCGTTAGGTGTCTTACCCAAGGACACTAACTGGTGAGATTGTCTGACACTGGCATTCATTACCTCTACACTAACGAGTCAATAAATAAATATATATATATATATATATATATATATTGTAACGGCACCCCCAGGCATAAAAGGGTTAAACCGCCGTTTAGAGGATACTCTCCTTCCAGATATACAGGCAGCTACTGTAGACATCAATCCACTGAACCGGAGAAGCATTTGAATGCCGTAAACAGCCGAACCAGAACCATACGAATGCTGTAAACAGCCGAATAGGAAAAACCATACGAATAGGTTTTCACTCCTAGCAGTCAAACTGGAACAGCATACAATAAATGCCCCCAAGAACGAGACAAGGCTCCGTTTTGAGGGTCAAGCAGGAACAGACAGAGCTGTGGGTTTATTTTTCTTATATACACATTAGTGCCACCCACAGGGTTTTGGAAACCAACCAATAAACACATACAATACACTCAGACACTCCCACACAAAATCCTCCCCTCTGCCTGTGATACAATTACCTTACACAATGGGTAATGTAATTATCACCGGCAGAGAAATACAGTTTTTCCACATTACACATAACTTTAAAAGTATGCATCACATTCACATAAATTACATTTTCAGAATCAGCATACTCCAAATACAAACATATGTCAAAATCATCCACATTGGTCCATTGGTTCAAAAGATAGATTGAAAACTTTTCTGCCCAAAACCAGTTCCACAGAGTCTTCTATCCTGGAGATAATTGGGAAGTAATCTAATTATCTCCAAGGACAGAGGCAACACTCCATTAAGCACATGGCAGTAAAAAGATAGTAAAATACAATAAAATACACAAGGTTACATTATTACATAAAATACAGACATGCAACATATCCCCAGATAGCTTAGGTCTGAGCGCACATTATTACTGATTGGCTCTCAGACCACACACATACAGTTCAATTGCCATGGAGCCAAAGTCTTTTATTACACGAATAGGCTCCATGGCATAGCAATCTGGGTTAAATGATTTCGTTCAGTAAATCCGAGAATCTACCGAACGCCAGAGCAGAAATACATGAATAAAGTATTTAAATGCCGGTCCATAGTCAAAAGGCAGCAGGCAGGCAACCAGGCTCCTCCAATGCACAGTGGCGAGATTGGTCTTGTCACATATATATATATATGAAAGAAGATATATTGTATACTTACAGTATCCATCTGTATACCTACAGTATTCCATCTATATACTGTATACCTACTTTTGGGCCACCCTGTAGGTGTATATATAAAACTATCATGATAGTTTTATGCTGTATACATACGTTTGGGCCACCCTATAGGTATATATACACGGGATGGCCCAAAAGTAGGTATACAGTGTAGTTGGTTTTTTTTGTGCATATTATTACATTGTTTATTACATTTATATTTGTTAAACACTGTTTAATCTCATGGGTGCTTAAAATGTCTTCCATTAGGGGGGCGTGGCTAGCCGAGCTACAGAGCAGTCGAGGTTTTACTGAGCTCCCACTCCAGAAGTGCAAAACTGCCTATTTTGCCACAAAAGAGAGCAAACTTTAACATTGCCGACACCTGAGGGACCCCCCCAAGAGAGAGATGGGGCGCAAACACCGAAGATTGGCCCAAGCTGAGAGCAACAGTCACACAGATATCCGACTGTCCTTCACCAGACCACCGCCGCAGGCCCGACTAAACATGGCGCCCGTGGAAACACGCAGCTCCAGTGACTCAGAGCGATCCCTGGAGGAAGACACATCCCAAGCACCCAATTCCAGCAGCGGGATATACCAGAGGTCTGAATCAGACTCAGACAAATCCCCCTCCACCAAGGGAGATATCAAAAACCTCCTGCGGGACCTGAGGGAGGTATGGAAAGCCGACCTCGCTGGAGTACAGGAGGAGGTCAGAGGCCTGAACCGCCGTGTGAGAGAAGTGGAGTGCAGGGAAGTGGAGAGGGAAAAGAGGCTGGACGATACCAGCTCCCGCCTAAATACACTCACCCAACAAGTACAGCGCCTCTCCCGCACAGTAACCTCCCTAGAGACACGGCACCGATGAAAAAACATCAGGATCCGTGGGGCCCCAGAGTCAATAGGCCAAGAAGCCCTGATCAGCTTTACCCATGAGGTCCTGAGAGAACTCGGAGTTCAGACGGACGCAGAGTGACCGCCAATAGTGACAGCCTTCAGGGTCCGGAAGGCCCCCACAGCACCTGCGGACGCACCCCGGGACATCATAGCCACCACCAGAGACACCAACGTGAAGTCCTCTATAATGGCACGGTCCAGACAAAGACCAAGTCTGTTCATAGCCAACACGAAAATCACAGTATACGACGACTTACCTTTTGCAGTCTTACTTGAACGGCGTAGGTTCGCACCCACCAGACGGATCCACAAAGGCATTAGATACCGATGGGGACTTTCGGGAACACTGGTGGTACCACATGGGGACACAGTACATGTTCTTTCGGCCTCCGAGGACCACACAGAGTTCCTGAGAGGCCTTGATCTGCCGGCACCACCTCCAGCGACACGGCAAGCAGTGGCAGTCCAGTCGACCGCGAACCCCACAGGGAAAAAGAAGCTAGCCGGAGACGCACAATCAATAGAGAGGAAAGATCCTCAATAGGACTCTCCAACCCAGGGGTAAGCTAGCCGTGATGGCAGGGAGGGGAGGCCAACTACCGCCCACAAGGGCACACCCGAGACTGATCTCTTGGACTTCCATGCGGCAAATCCTTACCTGCACTAACTGAAGGCTAACCGAGAGCTCCTAATTGCTGATGTATTCTATTCTTTATTTTTATTTTAATGTTTTTTGGTATTTTTTTCTCTCTTTCCTCCCTCTGGTTTATTCACATGTAATGCCATGACTACTGTTATCAATGCTTTTACCCAGACTGGTTTTACTACTCGGACCCCCACCATGACTGAGTTTCACGGACAAGTAGAGACCCTTGGGACCATGTAGGTTTCACCAACACGTTTACAGTAAGGGGGGAACATGGACAGACGCAGACCACACCCACTATGTCGCACACGAAGACCAACCCAGGGACATATAGCACCGACACTTAATTAGCCAGGCCCCCATTGGAGGACAAGATAAGGATATTAGCCCCAGCCACCAACACCGGTCGGACACCCGACCAGCTACAAATGATACGCCGGCAACCCAACCACCGTGCCAGAAGGGGGAGACTTACGACGTAACTGTTTCTACCAATAACCCCCCCCCCCCCCCTTTTTTTTTTTTTCCTCTCATTACTTAACTTAATATTGTTTCTCTACCACACTACTAAAATGACTTCTGTATATGGCTATATGTTATCGTACATATAGATCCGCCTTCGGACAGGACACATGTTATTCTGTCAAACAACACTCATAACGGCGCAGCACAACACTTTATGACCATGTGTAATACTCTGCCCGCAATCGCTGTTGTGGCGATGCGGGAATATGTGAATCACATTTTTGTGCATTATTCTTCCATTATTGTTACAACAATCCTTAAACCTGTCCAGTACTCTGTGACACACAGTACAACACAAATTCTGGCCCACATCAATGATTTTAACTGCTTCAGAGATGAACTCTTTTAATTAATTAATTCTGGGGCTTCCTCTCAAAAACCTTATTCCTTTCTACATCCCAAAAAAAGAAGTCCATTGGTGTAAAGTTGGGTGAACATGGCCAGAAGGTGTTTTCAAGGCATTCCTTTACTGCAAAAGCATAATGAAGAAATGCACCATCTTGTTGGAAGAGCAGTTTGGCGAAGTTGCTGTTAGCATAGTTGTACCTCCACCATGTCGCTAAACAAGTTTAGGTAATTGATGCTATCCACAGTTCTGTCGAAGAAAACCAGTCCTACACCTTCGATGTACAGTGCACCCCACACTGTAATGCATGGCTGGTTCAGTTGAGATGTGATAGTACAATGAGGAGTTTCATCTACCCAATATACAGAGTTTCCCTGTTCACGTGGCCTGACAATTTGAAAGAAGCCTCATCTGACCAGATGATCTTATCAAAAAGAAAAAAATGTTCATTAGAGGTTTTGTTATGCATCATCTCACAGAATAGCAACCAATAGTCTCTGGATGGTCTTCTTGAAGACCATGTAACAGTCTTGGACAGTATAGCTTCAATTTCACTTAACAAATTAAGCATTGCAAGGACGTATGGATGCCAGCTTAGATGCATATCGTGTGGACTTTTATGGACTGTTCACAAATGTCAGAGACTCTATTTTTCCTCTGTCATAGACATCCTAGGATGTCCAGAGTTCGGCGCAATAACCACTGCTAATACTGGAAACCAGTAGGTGTATAGGCACCTCAGAAAACACACAGTGGGTTAAACGTGCAATTAAGATGTTTTCCCTTACACCTTAAGACATAAATAAACAAAAGCACATAGAAGTAAAACCACTATAAAATGCACAGCACCCTGTGTTGGAGTAAAAGGATAAAAATCTGCATTTTCAGTCTTCGAATACTGCTTTAGAATCTCCTTTCTTTGTTCTTGACTCAAGTTTGTTGTCATTATTCACAATAACAGTAAAGAAAACCTTGTGATTGCTGTTCATATCCCTTTTTATGAGCTCATGGACATCATCTTCTGTTGCCTTTTAATTACCCCATTATAAGTGTCAGAGTCCAGGACCTACATTAAACATTAATTTACCATTACCCCAGTAATTTTCTATCATGTGTAAAAGGAACTTCCATGCACAATATGACGTTTCTTCTATTCCCATTGTGCTCAATGAATATAACTTGTCCCATAATTTGTTCCTTTTACCAATAGACCTAATGACCGCAACTCCATAATTAGACAATGTCCTGTTAAATACATGATCCAGGGCCAGTATTGTATTTTTATGTATTTGTTTTTACCTCTGAACCCACATTGATAGGCAGTGTGCAGTTTCTTTAAAGGATATTATAGCAATTTTATTGGAATCCTTACATTAATCTATGTTCTTAAATACAGTGTGTTCCCAGTTCTATAACTGAATAGAAACACATGGAAAATATTACAGACCCAGGAATTTTCCTCTCTTTATGAAATAAAGATGAATGCCTACCTTCTTCCTGAACGACAAAGGTTTTCATATTCTGCCCATTATCCACATTAATGGTGTAGGTACCAAGGAGAGGCTCGGACGTCAGGTTAAAACTCAGGTCAACAATTCCTGAGCTTGTTTTAATATCCAGCCACTGAGCAATACGGTTACTCTTAGAATCCTATATATCACAAGGGAGGCAAATAACATGACAAGTGATTAACGATTAACCCAATTTTCTCACCAATAAACTTTAAATCTCACTACATTTAATCCTTGCATGCCATTTCCACCCTACATATTCAATATTCCCACCCCAACATACATTATTCCCTCTCTCAGTTTAGAACCACTCACATTCACATCCTGCACCTCTACAATCCCCCTATTTCATCCCAATCCATCACACCACTTCATATTCCTTTCCTGCAAATTCTCGGTCACCCCCTATGAGAATCCTGTTTCTTGGTTCGTATTTTGCATATGTTTTTATTCCCTATCTACACCCTTTACACCCCTTTTCCTTACATTCCCTTCATGTAGCCTCTCACATGTGTAATTTTTAGCATATCTTAAATTTCCTCATAAAGCACCAGCCTCCTTCTCATTCCTTAATTTTAGTTCTTCACCATTTCTTCTTATTTCGTATGGTTTAATTAATTATTATAGTAAACCATTTACTGCTTCGCCTGCATTTCCTATACTTCAATACCTTGCCATGCTCTCACAATAAATATTCAAACCTTGACCACCTGGCACTCCACATTTCATACCATAATTTTCATTCCCTTTAAACTTCTCACCAGTGAAACCATTATAGGTTCTTGTCTTACCTTTAGTTCCACCACATAATACTGTAAATAATGAAAACTCAAATTAGACAATTCGGCTATACTTTTTATTTCACATTCACATTTTAAATATTTTATTAAGCATTCTCACGTGTGCACTCCAACAATCTAAGTATAATCCGTACATTCCAACTAGCTCACACGTACAATCCAGCTCAGATATACATTCTACTATCTAACATGCATATTCCAACACTCACACATTCCAACACGCTCACACACTTACAGGGCAGTGACCTACTCACTTCCCCTACCTGTCGGCGAGCGGCCTCCTCTCTGCGCTGCGCGCCGCTCGCCGCTCGCATCCTCCTCCTCGCCTCCCAGCAGCAGCATGTGTAACGCTGCACGCTGGGAGTCCCCGCATTTGTGTAAACGCCAGGGTCACTCACGTGACCCGGCGTTAAAGCCACAGTACCCTAATCACAGTGGGAGGTATAGATATCTCCCACGTGTGATTATTAATTCTGATTGGAAGTTATCCAATCAGAATTAAGCACAGCTGTTATATACTTACCTTTCCTGTCTTTCAGTGCCCTGTTGTGGTCTTGTGTTACCTGTATTGCAGTTTGCTCGTGTTGCTCTCTGGTTACCGTTTATTTGGCTCGTTATTCCGACTTTCCTGTATTCTCCATTCCTTTGACCTCGGCTTGTTTCTCGTTCTCGTGTTTTCTGGCTCCCTTTACTTGGCTTGTCTCCTGACTATTCTTAGTGTGCTTAAACCGGCCATTCTAAGGACCGGTATAGCATCCTTCCTTCCTGTGACCTGTTAGCGTGTTAGGTTCCCGAATCGTGACACTCATACATAACAACTACCTCACACATACATTCAGCTACCTCACACATACATTCAGCTATCTCACACACATATTCCAACAATTTCACACATTCTAACTAGCTCACACATACATTCCAACTATCTCACTTATGCATTCCAGTTATCTCACACATACATTCCTACTTTCTTACACAATTATTACAACTACCCTATGCATACATTCCAACAGTTTGTTACATGCATATTCCAAAATCTCACACATATCAACTAGCTCATACATGCATTCCAGCGACTGAGCTCATACATGAGGTCTGTCTGGAAAATAACAAGCCATGTAATATGAAAAATAGAGACATTGATTGAATAAGATACAAAGTAGGCACCTTAGAACAGTCCCCCAAACCTCTCTTCCACTGTTCAAAGCACTTTGCAAAATCCTTTGTTGGAATCACCACACAGCTGCCTTGTCGTATTAACCTGAATCTCATTGACGGTCTGAAATCTCTTACCTTTCAAAGTTGATTTTAGCTTTGGGAAAAGCCAAAAGTCGCAGGATGCCATATCTTTCAACAGATTCTCAACCATATTTGAAGAATTTACGCCACACTTTTATTTGCTCTGCACTCATTGTATTGTCCCCGTATGCCTTCTGAATCACCTGAATAGTTTCCGCAGGGGAATGTTCAAGCTAAATCCAAAATTTAATGCAGATTTGTTGCTCTACTCGCTCAGTCATTTTGAATGCGATGGCTAAACAGTACACATGGTCACTTAACGGCGTCTAGCGCCCCAACTGACTAGTGTAGTGAAATTGTGATTGTTCACGCATCCGCATTCCAGTCCACTCTCCTTGGCTGCCAGGTTACATCAATGTCACACAAACTGTTCTCGTTATATGAACAATGGCTGGACTTTTTCTAGACAGACCTCGTATTCCAACTATCTCACGTGTACATTCAAACTATCCACCTATACATTCCAATCATCTCCCACATATATTCCAACTATCTCAGAGTAACTTACAATTATATCATGCATACATTCCACCTTTTTCACTCACTTACACATTTTGATTATTTAAAGCAATACATTAATACAAAAAATATGTTTGCTTTTAACCTAAAAATGTACAAGCAATACAGCAAGCTATATATATACAGCCTAATAATATCATTATAATTACGTATGTGAATTAAATATAAATTAATATTGTTGGAGCAATGACTACTATTTTATCAATCTAAGATGTATTGACTAACATTTTCTTTTTCTAATTTTTCTAATTTTTCTCATATTCCCAGTCTCACCTTATTCTTTGCAGTGAAGAACTTTTCATTCAGAGTCAAAATGCGGAAGAACACTATGAAGAGGAGAAACATTTACATTATTTACATCTCTGCACATTCTCCCCCCACCCCTTTTCCCTTTCTTACCAGTTTGGCTCGGCCGATAAGTAGGTTTATCGGTTTGGATCACAACACCGTTGCCTACTCTACGTATCAGAACATCTTTACTCTGCGAAAACTGTACTGCTCCTTTTCCTACAGTGCGTACAGTAGCGACTTCCTCTGAACCTCCATGAGGAGGTGGAACCTGTAGGAAAGAATGAGAAGACAATTCCCTAATTATTGAAAAAATAAAAGATGAATTGGGGCGGCATCAGGAACATGCATTTCTTAGCAGATGTGCTGTCGTAAAGACCAAACTTTATACAAAATACAGATGTACACACACAAAAATACAGTTTTAAATTTGACTACTAAGGCTACTTAACATCACCTATCTCAATAAACAGATATGGGGATTTAGTTCCATCAAATGGCCGTGTTGCGTTTGGCTCATCACTACGTCACAGTACCCCAATGTCAGTGGATCGTATGTGTGTATGCAAGATTTCTCTGTTAGAAACCCTAGGGTGCATGTGGGCTCCTGTAGCATTCTGGTGCGGTAAACTCTGTTGTATCACTGAAGTGCAGTGGAGGTACCTTTTGAAATTCGGTTTTCTACAATGTGGCGTTTAGTAAATAAATCCAAAAAGATTCGGACAGTGAGGGAACTGTAAAGAAACAATATTAGAATAGCAGGTTTTGTGCTAAAATTTTCGACCTGGACTTTTTTTCATCTAAGCTTCAACAAACACTTGATTGGTATAATGCAGTTGCTTTAGTAGTTGCTATAAAAAAGATTATGATAGTTTTATTTAATGTATATGACAAATCAAAGATTAGAAAAGTGAAAAAGTATTTTTTAGAAGGACTTACACACTGTGTTACAGTGGTGGGGGGGTGGACAGAGTGATAAGGATGATAAAAGTGGAATTTAAATGGTAATGTTGCAAAAATACGTTTATTTATTCGCTAAAAGTTGTGGAGTAAACAAGAAGAAACAGAGCCGGGAGCCTTTCAAATAACTTATAAATAACACATAATGTTCTAGCAGCTGCTTTACAAAGTATTTCACTATCGCTTTGTGACACAAGGTGGTGCTATGATAAATGTTTTTGTTTTCTTTTCCTACTTTATATTAAAGGAACACTCCAAACACCATAAACACTGCAGCTCTCTGTAATGATTACGGTGCCCTGGCGCTCCTTCAGTAGAAGTAGTCAAGTCATTTTTGAAAGGTTTGACTTCTAATTTGGGATCTATCAGTGCTACAGACTCTTAACTCTTTTGCAGTATTGGGGAAAGAGTCCACATCTCCTAGACATCCGCTGTGCAGGTCATACTGGTGGAGGATGCAGGAATATGTGATGTGGAAACTCATGACTCATGCAGTCTCCATCTATCAACCCCACTTATTGCATGCATATCATGAGTAGGACTACGTACATAGAGATTTATGAGCTTTGTGTGTAAAATATGGCAGTTTGTTTATACTTATCCCTTAGTGCAAAGGTTGTTCGCTCTCCCATGTTCCCACACTCCCATTATAAGATACTCACTCCAGCTCGCAATGCTACCTATATGTCCCACTACCTGAGCAACACACTCCCTACAGTTCTCAACACCTCCTATAACCCACACTAGCTGAGCAGCACACTCACTCCAGCTCCCCACACTTCCTATAACCCACACTACCTGAGCAGCACACTCACTGCAGCTCCCCACACCTCCTAAAACCCACACTACCTGAGCAGCACACTCATTAGAGTCCCCCACACCTCTTATAACCCAAAACACCTGAGCAGCATCCTCACTCCAGCTCCCCACACCTCCTATAACCCACACTACCTGAGCAGCATGCTCTCTGCAGCACCCCACACCTCCTATAACCCACACTACCTGAGCAACACACTCAGAGTCCCCCACACCTCCTATAACCCAAACCACCTTCTATAACCCACACTACCTAAGCAGCACACTCACTGCAGCTCTCCACATCTCCTATAACCCACACTACCTGAGCAACACACTCACTACAGTCCTCCACACCTCCTATAACCCATACTACATGAGCAGCATCCTCACTCCAGCTCCCCACACCTCCTATAACCCACACTACCTGAGCAACACACTCATTAGAGTCCCCCACACCTCCTATAACCCAAACCACCTGAGCAGCATCCTCACTCCAGCTCTCCACACCTCCTATAAAACACATTACCTGAGCAGCATGCTCCCTGCAGCTCCCCACACCTCCTATAACCCACACTATCTGAGCAGCATGCTCTCTGCAGCACCCCACACCTCCTATAACCCACACTATCTGAGCAACACACTCAGAGTCCTCCACACCTCCTATAACCCACACTACCTGAGTAGCATCCTCACTCCAGCTCCCCACACCTCCTATAACCCACACTACCTGAGCTCCCCACACCTCTTATAACCCACACTACCTGAGGGCCCCACACTCACTGCAGCTCCCCACATCTCCTATAACCCACACTACCTGAGCAGCACACTTACTGCAGTTCCCCACATCTCCTATAACTCACACTACCTGAGCAGCACACTCACTGCAGCTCCCCACACCTCCTGTAACCCACACTACCTGAGCAGCACGCTCACTCCAGCACCGCACACCTCCTATAACCCACACTACCTGAGTAGCAAGCTCTCTGCAGCTCCCCACACATCCTATAACCCACAATACCTGAGCAACACACTCATTAGGGTCCCCCACACCTCTTATAACCCAAACCACCTAAATAGCATCCTCACTCCAGCTCCCCACACCTCCTATAACCCACACTACCTGAGCAGCACGCTCACTGCAGCTCTCCACACCTCATAGAAACCAAAATACCTGAGCAGCACACTCCCTGCAGCTCCTCACACCTCCTATAACCCACACTACCTGAGCTCCCCACACCTCTTATAACCCACACTACCTGAGCGCCCCACACTCACTGCAGCTCCCCACATCTCCTATAACCCACACTACCTGAGCAGCACACTTACTGCAGTTCCCCACATCTCCTATAACTCACACTACCTGAGCAGCACACTCACTACAGCTCCCCACACCTCCTGTAACCCACACTACCTGAGCAGCACGCTCACTCCAGCACCCCACACCTCCTATAACCCACACTACCTGAGTAGAAAGCTCTCTGCAGCTCCCCACACATCCTATAACCCACAATACCTGAGCAACACACTCATTAGGGTCCCCCACACCTCTTATAACTCAAACCACCTAAATAGCATCCTCACTCCAGCTCCCCACACCTCCTATAACCCACACTACCTGAGCAGCATGCTCACTGCAGCTCTCCACACCTCATAGAACCCAAAATACCTGAGCAGCACACTCCCTGCAGCTCCTCACACCTCCTATAACCCACACTATCTGAGCAACACACTCATTAGAGTCCCCCACACCTCCTATAACCCAAACCACCTGAGCAGCATCCTCACTCAAGCTCTCCACACCTCCTATAACCCACACTACCTGAGCAGCATGCTCCCTGCAGCTCCCCACACCTCCTATAACCCACACTACCTGAGCAGCATGCTCTCTGCAGCACCCCACACCTCCTATAATCCACACTACCGGAACAACACACTCACTGCAGCTCTCCACACCTCCTATAACCCACACTACCTGAGAAACACACTCACTACAGTCCCCCACACCTCCTATAACCCACACTACCTGAGCAGCATCCTCACTCCAGCTCCCCACACCTCCTATAACCCACACTACCTGAGCTCCCCACACCTCCTATAACCCACACTACCTGAGCTCCCCACAATCACTGCAGCTCCCCACATATCCTATAATCCACACTACCTGAGCAGCACACTCACTGCAGCTCCCCACACCTCCTATAACCGATACTACCTGAGCAGCACACTCACTACAGTCCCCCACACCTCCTATAACCCAAACTACCTGAATAGCATCCTCACTCCAGCTCCCAACACCTCCTATAACCCAAACTACCTGATCAGCATCCTCACTCCAGCTCCCCACACCTCCTATAACCCACACTACCTGAGCTCCCCATACTCATTAGGGTCCCCCACACCTCCTATAACCCAAACAACCTGAGCAGCATCCTCACTCCAGCTCTCCACACCTCCTATAACCCACACTACCTGAGCAGCATGCTCCCTGCAGCTCCCCACACCTCCTATAACCCACACTACCTGAGCAACACACTCACTACAGCCCCCCACACCTCCTATAACCCACACTACCTGAGCAGCATCCTCACTCCAGCTCCCCACACCTCCTATAACCCACACTACCTGAGCTCCCCACACCTCCTATAACCCACACTACCTGAGTAGCATGTTCTCTGCAGCACCCCACACCTCCTATGACCCACACTATCTGAGCAACATACTCAGAGTCCCCCACACCTCCTATAACCCAAACCACCTGAGCAGCATCCTCACTCAAGCTCCCCACACCTTCTATAACTCACACTACCTGAGCAGCACACTCACTACAGCTCTACATACCTCCTATAACCCACACTACCTGAGCAACACACTCACTCCAGCTCCCCACACCTCCTATAACCCACACTACCTGAGCGGCACGCTCACTGCATCTCTCCACACCTCCTATAACACATACTATATGAGCAGCACTCACTGCAGCTCTCCACACCTCCTATAACCCACACTATCTGAGCAGCATACTCACTCCAGCTCCCCACACCTCCTATAACCCACACTACCTGAGCAGCACGCTCACTGCAACTCCCCACACCTCCTATAACACATACTACCTGAGCAGTACTCACTGCAGCTCTCCACACCTCCTATAACCCACACTACCTGAGTATACCTCACTGCAGCTCCCCACACCTTCTATAACACACACTACCTGAGCAGCACACTCACTACAGCTCCCCACACTTCCTGTAACCCACACTATCTGAGCAGCACACTCACTCCAGCTCTCCACACCTCCTAAAACCCACACTACCTGAGCAGCACACTCACTCCAGCTCCCCACACCTCCTATAACCCACACTATCTGAGCAGCACACTCACTCCAGCTCCCCACACCTCCTATAACCCACACTACCTGAGCAGCACGCTCACTGCAACTCCCCACACCTCCTATAACACATACTACCTGAGCAGTACTCACTGCAGCTCTCCACACCTCCTATAACCCACACTACCTGAGTATCCCTCACTGCAGCTCCCCACACCTTCTATAACCCACACTACCTGAGCAGCACACTCACTCCAGCTCCCCACACCTCCTATAACCCACACTACCTGAGCAGCACACTCACTGCAACTCCCCACAACTCCTATAACACATACTATATGAGCAGCACTCACTGCAGCTCTCCACACCTCCTATAACCCACACTACCTGAGCAGCACACTCACTCCAGCTCCCCACACCTCCTATAACCCACACTACCTGAGCAGCACACTCACTGCAACTCACCACACCTCCTATAACACATACTACCTGAGCAGCACTCACTGCAGCTCTCCACACCTCCTATAGCCCACACTACCTGAATAGCCCTCACTGCAGCTCCCCACACCTTCTATAACCCACACTACCTGAGCAGCACACTCACTCCAGCTCCCCACACCTCCTATAACCCACACTATCTGAGCAGCACACTCACTCCAGCTCTCCACACCTCCTATAACCCACACTATCTGAGCAGCACACTCACTCCAGCTCTCCACACCTCCTATAACCCACACTATCTGAGCAGCACACTCACTGCAGCTCCCCACACCTCCTATAACCCACACTACCTGAGCAGTGCACTCATCCCATCTCAGGAGCATACCAGTAAGCTGGGGAGGGAACTTATAGATAGTGCTTGAGAGGTTATATGTATGGAGAATGTTAGGGTTGGTGCTAATGAAGAGTACTAGGAAGGTTAAAGGAACACTCCAGGCACTTTAATTACTTTATCAAAATGAAGTTGTTATGGTTTCAGGAGTGTTCCCATTATGGCACCATAAAGTATGTGCATTTTTTATGAATGGGGAGCTACTGATTGGCTTAGAGTATCAGCTGAATTCTCTAGCCAATCAGTGGCTCCCCTGTCCTGCGGCATTCCGTGCTACCTGAAGGTAAATTTCAGAAGATGGATGAGGGAATTGGAGGTCCGCTATTGGAGGCAACAGTTTTCAAATAGTTTAACCCGTCGGCAGGGCCGGATTAACATAGGGGCTGATGGAGCTGCAGCTCCAGGCCCAGGCCAAGGCCCAGGCCAAGGCCCATGGAATAGGCCCATTGATTTATAAAAAAAAACATTTTTTTTACATTTTTTTTTTCACACACTACACTTAGGGCTTCCACCTGGCTTTTATTTTATTGGCACAGCCAGTATTTGAGGCTGCCTGGCTGGTGCCAATATTGCAGTGATACTGGCAAAACAAATGCTGGTATCTTTCTCCGTATAAACAAGAGATTATTATGCAATACCAGCACTGGCCAGTACGGGTCACTGTGTGTGGAGACAGGCAGGGATAGGAAGTTCCAGCATATCCCTCCCTGCCTATCTATACTCACTGATCCGCAGGTGAGCAGCTACAGAGAGTCCAGACAGCAACTCCCACCCTGCAGAGACAGCCTACAGCTCAGGGATGTAAGGGATGGGGGGAAAGGCTGCAAGGAGACATGGGGACACTGAGACACAAAGGGACACTGGGAAACATTATGGCAGACACTGAGACACTAAGGGACATTGGGAGACATTATGACACAGACACATGTCTCCCAGTGTCCCCATGTCTCCCAGCCAGTGTCCCTGGTGTCTCAGTGCCCCCTAGTCTCCCAGTGCCCCCAGTCTGCCAGTGTCTCACTGTCCCCATGTCACCTAGTGCCTCCATGTCTCCCAGTGCCCCCATGTCTCAATGTCCCCATGTCCCCAAGCCAGTGTCTCTAGAGTCTGTGTCCCTGGTGTCTGTGTCCCCATGTCTTCAAGTGTCCCCTATTTTCCCAGTGTCCCCATGCGTTCCGGGCAGAGTCCCTTAGTCTCCCAGAGTCACTGGTGTCTCCGTGTCCCTAGGTCTCCCCGTGTCCCCAGGTCTTCCCGTCTTCCTAGTGACATGGGGACCCTGGGATACATGGGGACACAGGGAGACATGGGGCATTGAGACCCTGTGATACATAGGATCACTGGAAGACCTGGGGACACGACACTAGGGGACACTGGGAGACATGAGGCACTGAGACACTGATACATAGGAACACTGAGACCTGGAGTAATCGACACATGGGGGCACTGAGTCATGAGGGCACTGGGAGGAATCCATCTATACAGCAGAATCAAACTAAGTAGTTTTTGGTGATTTTACAGCATTTTCTCTTATGTCACTCCTTGTGATTTACATCATGTGATGTCACCCATACATATTTAAGTATGCAAATTAGCAAGGCCGGTATGTTTTTCCAAGAAAGGTGGCAAACCTAACTACTTTTCACATACTCTTACTTAAGTATGGAAACTTAAGAGGGATGTATGGGAACAAAACTTGTGTGGACTGGCTGACAATGAATATAGTTAAAGGGACACTAGAGTCACCAGAACAACTACAGCTTATTGAATTTGTTCTGGTGAGTAGAATCATTACCGTCAGGCTTTTTGCTGTAAACACTGTCTTTTCAAAGAAAATGCAGTCTTTACATTACAGCCTATTGATAACTTCACTGGCCACTCTTTAGATGGCTGTTAGAGATCCTTCCTGGGTCATGGCTGCGTAAAATGCATCCAAACATTCAGTGTCTCCTCCCTCTGCATGCAGACACTGAACTTTCCTCATAGAGATTCATTGATTAAATTCATCTCTATGAGGAGATGCTGACTGGCCAGGGCTGTGTTTGAATCATGCTGGCTCTGCCCCTGATCTGCCTCTTTGTCAGTCTCAGCCAATCCTATGGGGAAGCACTGTGATTTGATTAGGCCACCACTTCTAATGATGTCAGCAGACTGCTTGTTTTTCTAAGTCTAACAGCATGCAGAGTTACAGCTTCAGGCTTGAATACAATAAGATTTTGCTATATTTATGGAGGCATGAGGGTCCCAGGGGGGCTAGATGGTGGTGTTAACACTATAGGGTCATGAATTCATGTTTGTGTTCCTGACCCTATAGTGATCCTTTAAGGTAATCCTGACTTTGGTCTCTCTAACACTGTGGCATGTTCCCTTTCTTCTACACTCACTACATACAGTTTTTCTCTATCCCAGACTATATACCAGGAGCTTCTGCCTGCTAGTAAGAAGCTAAGGAGACAAGTGGCCAGCGAGTGCTAGGGGACAGTCCTTAGAAAGCATTGAGCGAGTGCATCATTAGATGCATTTATGCCAAGCTCAGGGTGCTGTTTGCAATCATGCAGTTGGCCAGCTGCATGATTGGCAGGCAGCCTGACATGCATTCATACCAGGCTGGCCTTCTAATTCTTTGGGCAGACATATCCTCTTTTTGGGCATGTTCGCCCCTTTTGGCAGGTTACGTGATTTGTGTCAGTGGCACACCTTTTTACCGTGCCCATTGACTTCCTGCTTGACTGGACACTGCTGTTAGGGGTTATGGATTTACTTGAAAGATGAAAACATAAATTAGTGAGAGATTAGCCTAGGGTATGTGTTTTCTTATAGCTGCTGTTTTCTTTCTCTCCAGCACCATCTCCATCAGATACATGACGCTTGGGAGTGTTTTACTGTTTTTGGTCGATATGATTCTGTAATTAGGCCCGTCATAATTGTCAGCACCAGGCCCACTGTGATCTTAATCTTGCCCTGCCCGTCGGTGCCTAAAAGGTAGATCCCCAGATGTTTTAAAACTACAACTTCCATGATGCTTTGTCATTCTAAAAGCATGAAAAGTATCATGGGAGTTGTAGTTCAACCAGATCAGGGGATCTACCTTTTTAGCACCCCTAGTTTAACCCCTTCAGGTAATAAAGCGCGCAGGGACCTCTTGGAACCATAACAACTTCCTTTAATAATGGGAGCTTGACCATACTAATGAATAGTGCTTGGGACAGGAGGCTGGGAAGGGCATTTGTCAGGGAACTTACTAGTAGGACATGGACTCTAAAGATTGCTACACGGATATAGAAACAAGACAAAAATGTATTTATTTATTTTTTTAGTATTCTTTCCTCATCTTCCATTTGTTATATGTAGATTTACAGAAGTCCAATAGGGAAAAGCTGTATTTCTAAGACATATTCACACCCTAGTGAAAAACCCCACATCTGCTTTTGTTTTTTTTTGTGGAAATTGTATTTTTCTTGACCGGCACATTTGGGTGTTTTTTCCACGAACGTGTTGATTTTTGTTCCAGCATACTGGATCTTGTTTGTTTTCTGTGTTTTAGTGACAGGAAGAAAATATCTGTGTTGTACTGTGCAGCTGGTATCTAGAACTGTAGCACAAAGACATTACACTATTGTTTTTTTAATACCATAAGTTGTCTCACTGACTCCAAGAAAAAGAGTTATACTTTATTTATTGTCCTTGTATGACCTTCCAGTAAAGGACGCAAACCACAAACAGTCTGGGAACATTAGTCAGACTCTTCGGATGAACAACATTCAAATAAATATTTAATAACACAAATACCTATTAACAACAAACGGATACAAAAGCAATCAATTCATTTTTCCATTCAATTTGTATGTTTGTCATTTTTTTTTCAGACAATGGAATCTCTTGCAGGACAAAAAAAAAGCTAATCAGGAATATTCCTAATCCCGGTGTCAGAACAAATCATCTGTCAGGTCTCTCAAGGTTCCTATTTGTCCAAACCCAATCATTACAGACCAGCATTTAGAGTCAGTTGTACTGTTAGGTAAATAAGGCATTTAACTGCTGTGTTGACCTATGGGGGGGGGGGGGTGCTCTGAGGCTGGTTTGCAGGGTAAGAGGCTCCTTAGTCGCCCCTAAGCACTGCCATCTCAACTGCTGGGTGTCCTTTTCCTTGACACCAATGATCTTCTGCTTGCCGTGTGGAGTTAATGTAACCGCAATGCTGGAGCATCACGTAATGCTCACTGTAGGCAGGGGATGCTGGTACATTATTTAGTATCATAGCTGTCCCCTACATATGAACTCTGGAAGCTCTCTAAAGGGATCAGGATGGTCCCCTTCTCCTCCAATCATAGCACTCAGGTATGTCCCATGTGAAAGATAAGGGGGACTGCATGTGTGTGCACGTGTGTGTGCACGTGTGTGTTATATTGGTTTGTTTTTGTGTGTAAATAAAGTGTACTTGGTATATAAATTATATTAGGTATATTTTTCAGTTACATTGTCAGTGTGTATTATTGTATATCTTACCCTTAAAGTGCAGAAATCAGTTAATGTGCACATTACCTAGTTAATCTGAGGATTAACTAGGGCGATCATTAAAGTGCCGAAAATTGTTTAGTTTCTCAAATATTTCTCACATTACCTAGGTAATCTGCAAATTACCTAGATAATCTGCTCATTACCTACTAGGCACGCGTTAAAGTGCAAAAATCATTCTGTCCTCCATCTCTCTGAGGGGCTCACAGCTCTGGAGGACACCATGGTGTGCACAGGCTGCTGTTCTGTTCTTGTCTGGACCACATAGTCACCTACCTCTTCAAACAGTTATCCCGAACTGGTAAGAAACGAGGAGCCCCACCACCACAAGAGAGCGAGCGCTTCCTGCACATTATGCAACAACACCCTGAAATGATCCCAGCAGATGCTCTCCACTGTTCTCAATATCATCATATATTTGAGTACTGTCTGAATCAGTGGTCCATGAACAGACCTCTCCTTGGTCTCATTCTCCTCAATGAAAAGTATTTCTCTGACTTACGGAGCAGCATTGTTAGTAGCCAGCCCCCTGAGAAGCAACAAGCCATGCGTCTATGCTTTGAGAATTTGATGGTGGAGGGAATTGAAAGGAACTTGCTCACAAAGAATTGAGACAGGTTCACACAGAATCTTTCTGCGTTCAGACGAGAAGTGAACGACTCTGCAGAGACAGCACTGAAAGGGTGAAACAGGTTCTGCAAGGATGTATTGTAATAAATAATTCCTCTTTACCAAGGGAAAGAAACAAACATTGTTGCACTTTAACGATATGGAAGCCGTTAAAGGACCACTATAGTGCCAGGAAAACATACTCGTTTTCCTGGCACTATAGTGCCCTGAGGGTGCCCCCACCTGCCAGGCTCTCGGGAGAGGAAGGGGTTAAAATCTTACCTTTCTCCAGCACCGGGCGGGGAGCTCTCCTCCTCCTCTCCGCCTCTTCTCTTCCTCTTCGGCTGAATGCACATGCGCGGCAGGAGCTCTGAGAAGCACGCAAACGCCTCTAGCGGCTGTCAATGAGACAGCCACTAGAGGCTTTAGAGGCTGGATTAACCTATTTATAAACAAAGCAGTTTCTGTGAAACTGATATGTTTATAAAAAAATGGGTTAAACCTAGCTGGACCAGGCACCCAGACCACTTCATTAAGCTGAAGTGGTCTGGGTGCCTAGAGTGGTCCTTTAATGTGCACATTACCTAGGTAAAGTGCGGGAAAACTCTTGATTCCGCACATTAACGGAGCAAATCAGTTAATCTGCAGATTAACTAGGTAATGTGCACGTTAACGGATTTCTCACTTTAGCAGTAACATATATACTATTGTGTGTATACAGTAGTGTGTCTCTTTTTTTCTTTAAATGTCTGCTCACTCTGTCTTCTCTCCTAATATGTCTCCAAGTCTGTCTCTGTTTACTAAATATCTCAACAGTCTCCCTCTCCTATCCCAACAGTCTCCCTCTCCTTTCCAGTTCATCTCTTTTCCCTAAATTTCTTCCCATTCTGCCTCTGTTCCATAATTATCTTCCCAGACGTGACGGCGCATGCGAGCGCATTACCTGTATTTCGCGAAGATTCAAATACTTAAAGAGAGCAGAAGGTGGGAATCAGACATCTCCAGAAAAGATCCTGACAAGCACAGGACGAAACCCATAGAGCAGAGCAATTATAGCTAGCAATCATTGGGATCTCAGGTGTTTGGGTTCCCAGGACTTTGCTGGCAGCTGTGGGGATTTTAGCCCATTTGTGGGAAAAACTGTGTTTGCACAATTTGTTGAGTGTTTTTCTTTCTTGATTTCATTTGTAGTAAACAGTACATATTATACTATGATCTGCTCCCCCCCTCTGTTTTCTATTTGAGATTTATACAGTCAAACATTCTGTGCTAATATTGTGGGGACTGAAGGATTAGTAACTGCACACTTTATTTTACTATATTTCTACTGCTGTCTAGCACCCTCAAGTATATTTAGAAGATGCAGGAATCCTTGTTAAAAATGTATCCCAAGTTCTATATTAATGAAATTAAGTTATCTCAATAACCATCCATCCTGACATCTTCGACAGTATTTCGAGTTGGTAATTATTCTTTATTCCCACAAATGGGGAGTGGAAACAGATGTCTCCAGCTACATACTGACGTTTTTTTCATTTTTCTTTTTTAAGTTTTCTAATGATACTGTGTTGTTCCTAGGTGATTAAAAGCATCAAATTTGATTTTAAAGATATTCAATATGTCAATGCATGAAAAAAGTTTAAAAAATACAAGATGTTTTGGATAAAACACAGAATGTACTCCCTGTCTAGAAACCAAATACTGTAACTTTCATTAACCACTTAAGGACCAAATTTCTGGAATAAAAGGGAATCATGACATGTCACATATATCAAGTGTCCTTAAGGGGTTAAAACAGAAAGTCTTTTTGAGTCTTGAGTCTATATTTCAATGCCACACACTTTTGGGTGCACACACTAAAATGCCACATGGACAAGTAGAAGTGGTAGGGGAGTAAAAGTCATTCGAGACAGATAGTTCAGGCATCTTCATTGTAACAATGTGGTTCAATTTAACAAAGTCCCTGGATTCCTGAAACCCTGAGGCATGATAATAATTTCCGTCCAAAATTACAAAGAGGAAAATTTCAAAGAACTACCAATCACTTTGCACAAAACAGTGTAAAATATCTTGACATGCTTTTCTGTTCTCAGTCCCATTAAGCTTCGGTGAAATGTCTTCTGATTTGTATTTCTGTTGGATGATCATCTGGCCCATATTTTAATTGAAGCCAGTTATAGTATTACATCAGTATAATAGAGAAGGAAGTCATTCCCCCATTTATCTTGTGGTCAGTTGTTCAACCCTATAGAAAATCTGACCCGTTTCGATAAATAGGTTGGTTGGGTGGATCTTATTCAGTCATGAGTCAGCTTGCACTACAAGATGACTAACTCCTATTTCTAAATATTTTAAATGTCATTTTAGAGAGGAAACCAGCTCAATGTGACAACCTCAATTCGCGAATGTACCCGGTGGAGATCAGTCAATGTATGTTTTGTACTGGTCCATGTGTAACCATTGCATTTTCACATGAGTCTGAAGCTGCTCTCCTTAATTCAGTGCCTCTTCATGGTGGCCTGAATGATACATACTCAAAAGTTCATTCTTTTGTTGTTCTGTGATCTGTGAATGTTGTGCCAAGTGGCCCCTGCAATATTTGGTTGAGTGCTCAATTTAAGTTGTATCTGCAATATCCTGCCACCCAGTCAGCCACTATCTCTGCTATTCCAACTTAATTCTTTGACTTCTGACCAATTATTTTTCTATCTATATACCATTTCCTTTCGCTATCTCAAAAGATGCAAGGTTACCATCAACCTCTGCTATGGTACCAAACTTATCAACCTCTATTCCTTACCGTGAATGAGTGGCACCGAAGAGGGCTTGTAGACAGCTTGTGCCCACTGAACAGTTTAATCACTTGACCTTTGACCTCAAGGGTCACGGTAACCTCGATAAGGAGACTGATGGGTTTGTCGGTTTCCAGGTGCAGACACACCTGTTCTGTGGATGGGAAATGGAGTTCAGCCGGGATCAGCGTTACATAGTATCTAGAGGGAAGGATGCAAGTATTAGCATCAAGGGCAAATTGTTAGAGGCAAAAGGCTATGTAACAAATTATAAATGAGAAAAAAAATACAATAACAAATTAACAATAAACCACTTGTAGCATAATATAGTAATGCAGTAAAAATGTGCAAATAACAGACTAATTATGGCAATAAGGTGTCCGATACATCTGTGGGCAATCTAACAGACAGTTACCCACCCACATATCCGAATTCTCTGATCATAAAATTGGTAATTGATCATTGCTCAGTTTACCTGTGGCTGTTTGGCATTGAAAACTTTATATAAGAGATGGAAAGTGAATCCATATTTCCAGAGATCAGTGCTCCATTATTGGAATCTTATGCACACAGCAGCATTTATTCTGAAAAAAGTGAAACCTAGGTCTATTTGGAGGATGAAACATGGTAATGTATTTACAGTGGCTCTGTCACATCTCTTTTTCAATATTTCATTAAGGTAAAATCTCTATGAAACAACTTATATAGAATGCATTCGTATTCCATCAAAATCAATCAAAAGATATCAAACACAAAGTAGGAACGACTTTGCACTATGGTCAGATGAAACTTGGCAAAAGGCAGAGTTTTGTACTGCTCCTGGTCCCCTGGAATGTCAAACATTTAGTTTACTCTTACCTGCCTAACTTACTCAGCTGTGAAAACATCAAAAAAGAGATTCACCTTAATCTGCATTTTAACCTACGATGACAAGTAACTCCATGAAAGGAGCACATGGCCTCCAGCCAGATAGATCCAAAGTGTATTTGTCACTGTTTATTCTTCACAAACTATTTGCTGCATTTTAAAAAGATAACCAAGCCATCCTCTGACAGACCTTTTGTCATTATAGTCTAGCACAGTGGTTCCCAAACGTTTTAGTTTTGAGACACCCTTAATATTTCAGTATTATTCCAAGTCACCCCAAGTGAGATTTGAGCATAAAATAGGGACTATTCCTCCTAAATAGGGACACTTGGGAGGTATGCCTTGGAGGACACCTTCTCTTCCCCCTGTAGTCCATTCTCTAGGACAGGGGTAGGCAACCTACGGCACTAGTGCCATGCACGGCACTCAAGGTTTCTTTCCACAGCACTCAAGGCTGCTAGAGCCAAACATGCTCTGGACTATCAGGAGTCAGAGTGAAACTTCAGATATCTGCTAATACGAAAAGGTGGTGAAGGACAATCCTCAATTTATGCATTGCAGCACATAGAGTAAGTGATCTCAGATCACTTACTCCCAGCACTTGTGAATGGGAATCCACACTGTAGTAGAGCATCCTGCAGCTGCTGTTGCAGGTCCTGTCCTTGACCTGTACCTGGCCAGCCTGGTCCCCACTGGAACCCAGGGAAGCCACCCACACTGCTAGATATACACAGAAATGCAGCATAAGCCTCCCCTCATACAAATAACACAAACAGCCCACACACAAACACAAAACACAATCTGCACAAACGTAACCCGCTAACAATCCACATACATGCACACAATCTCACATGCAATACCAAAAACAGTCCCCACACATACACATACTACTAAACACACAATGTGACATATCCATCCACACAATTCCACAAGCAGCCCCCATACAAAGCACACATTCATAGGTATCATACACAACACCACAAACTACTTGTAAACATATACAATATAATAGTTCATATACGCACAAATATAAAAATACAAAGCAATTACAGTATAAATAACACAAGCAGAATACGGCAGCATACACACCTCAATTTAAAAAAATAGGATCGGCACGCTACGGGACATCACCATCCTATATCGGCACAGTGCTGCCAAAAGGTTGCCTACCCCTGCTCTAGGACATACAGACTATAGAACTTGTGTTAATTCTTTTAGTCTCATTTTCTCTTAAATTTATGTTAAACATTAAGCAAAGTATGTTTTAATCCAGTTCAGAGAAGGCAACGCCTTTGCAAAAATTCCAAATGAACAGGAGAAATAGAAACATTGTTTATTTGTCATTTTTCTGCAAATTTTTTCTATTCTGACATGAGGTGCAAAGGACATAGTTTATAACAATGATTGACAGGGAGATGGACATACTCAGTTGCAGGATAAAGAAGTCTGGATTTATTATTCATAGTACTATAACAAATACATATTTATATAATAATAAATATATATTATAATAATAAAAGTCCCATGATGTGGCAGTTCTTCCTTAAAGGGACACTAGTCTCCACAAGTGCTACAGCTGAATATAATGGTTATGGTGTCTATAGCCTGTCCCTGCAGACTCAGTAGTGTAAATGATGTCTTTACAGTTAAAACGCAGTGCTTATATTGCTACCTAAATCCACCCTGACAGCTACCAGAGGGACATCCTTGGTTCGGTCCCATAAGAATGACATTCGTCTCCACACTCTGCATAGAGATGCTAATCACTCCCCATAGAGATACATTGAATCAATGCATCCCTATGAAGAGATGCTGACTGGTGCAGTAAGCTTTTTAAATGCTAACCAGCTTCTACCCTGTCACAGGCTTCATGATTCAAGCCTTGGACAACAGTAGAGGGACACAGGAAGAGCTAATCAGACCTGGATTTAACTCTTAAAGGAAAACTGGTTCCAGCGACCTCCTCGTACTATAACAATTCAATGAAGTTGTTATGGTGCCCAATCTTTTCCATGAAATTTACTTTCAACAAATTTAAATCTCTTTAGTTTGGAGAAATGGTGCCTGAGAGGGGATATGATAGCATTATAGAAATATTCTCTGGGCCAATACAAACCATTGTCCGTAAATCTATTCATAAATAGGACTATACATAGGACAACAGGTCATGTATTTAGACCAGAAGAAAGGAGATTTACTCTAAGGCAAAAGAAAGGGTTTTTCACAGCAAGAACAAAAAGGATGTGGAATTATCTTCCTGAAGAGAGAATTTTATCATGGTCTATACGGATGTTTAAACAGCAAATAATAAATGGATAAATATTTGCAAAACTATAATATAAAGGGATATAAATTTTAATTAGTGGGGTAAAAGCTTCTTGATCCAATGAGATATTTTTCCTAGTTTGTTGCACAGTTGGAAGTGCTTCAGACTGGGTTTTTTTGCCTTCTTTTGGATCAACAGCAAAAACATATGTGAGGAAGGCTGAACTTGATGGACGCAAGTCTCTTTTCAGCTATGTAACTATGCAACTTTGTGTTCTCACTTTTGTAACTAACCCTACATGTTTTAGAATTATTTATTGCTATATCTTCCTGGAGGATACATCATTGAATAAAATGAGACATGTCAAGGACAGAGCAACTTATCTTTTCTCACAAATCTCACACTTTATCTCAGTTTTTATGTAACCAAGAAAAGTTCAAACATTTGCCCTGTAGTGTCTCCTCGGGTCAGCTCTGAATTCCTCCCTTTACTTCATTACGTACATGTATCAACCAACAAAAGCTGTCTTTTCTACTTTCATAATTATTGCAGGAATCTGCATACTTCTATCTGGATTTACAAGAAAAACTCGACTACTCCTTCCTTGGTTTCTATACTTAAGCCTACTCACTCCACTTCTTGATTTCTGAAATACTTTTTCCTCTATAACAGATTTACACCAGCAATAATAAAAGCAGTATTATGGCTTCCTACATAGATTCATCGTACATTTTACTTATGATATGCATGTGCTCCATAGACTTTGCAAATAATGGACATCTTATTGCTCTAATAATTGCTGCTCCTGTAAGTGGACTAAAAGATTTCTCCCTTGATGACCCCTATCTTTAAATCACTCTAGAGTCTAGACCTTTTAAAAAAAAAAAAAGATTTCACACCTATATATTTAAACCTTTGCTCCCCTTTATTTTTTTTTATTTTTGGAAGCCAGACACCAGGAAAAAAACACCAAAGTCAGGGATAGGCAATCTTTGACACTGCAGATGTTTGGGACGACGTCTCCCATGATGCATGTACAGCCGTAATGTTGGCAAAGCATCAGGGAACATTAAGGCCACAACATCTGGAGTGCCGAAGGTCGCCAACTCCTGCCTTAAGATGACAGAACAGGGGACTAACCTGTCACATTCATGAATATATCACTTCTGCACTTACTGTGCTATATAAATAAAATAAATAAAATATTCACATACTGTATCACTACTGTACTAGCTCCACTTCCTTCTACTGCGATGTGATTTGTAAAGTGATAAATACACCTGTTAGTGCTATATAAATATAATATACATACACAATATATTACTACTGTGCTTACTGCACCTCCGTCTACTGTAGTGTAACCTGTAATATCAAATGTAGATGTGCTAAATACTATAATATTTATTGTTATATAAAGAAAATAATAATTAACCAGGAGGATTCAATTTGATGTTTCCTGGATTACTACCAAACCACCCTAGCAAACCTTTGCAATCATGAATAAATATAATGCAATATTTTCTCTTTTATCTGATTGTCCAAGTAACACCTGATGCTTGACTCCTGATTCTATATTAACTTTAAACTATTTGCAGCAGATGGGGAACTTACATCTTTGGAATTTCTTGGTGGTCAGCTTCTACTGCTCCGAGAAGACCAAGCAGGATTAATAGATACATTCTGCATCCGAGCCAGGAATATTCTGGCTTGGAATCCTTATTATATGGCTGTTTATTTTATACCAATATATTCTGCCTGATCTCCTCCTCCAGCCCTTTCCCTTATGCTAAATTGTATAACAATTGTGTTGCCAAGACCTTCTATAGACGTATAATAGGTCCAGATCTAGTACCACGCATAGATCAGCCACCTCAATATTATGTGTCAAGGAACTGCAAGATCTCATAGACCTTTCCAGTACCATTGTCTGAAGATTTATGGGTATTCAGTAACTGAAGATATGCAAACATGCAAAACATTACTCTATATTCCAGCCAAATTGTTACCCAAAATATTTTCAGAGTTTAGTTAAACAAGTCTCCATGCCTTTAAGTAGCTAATAAAGGCCACTTATATTTTTTTAATTTGCTTATGTCTGGGCTGAATTGCTAGGTGACACTGACTTAACCTACACTTATTTATGGATTTAATTCATTTAGAAGGACAAAATATTTTATATTGACAAATAAATGTATGTGCACACTTACTGTTACAGGAACATTGCTGTGATTTGTATTGCGGTGGAACTCTTAATAGTATTAGACACATTGTACATGACTGAAAGTTTGTTGCTGTTGAGTTCTGAGATTCACTTATGCACACTGTACATTAGTGTGAATAATATTAACGTTGTGGAGCTCTGTGATACACTCAGACACACTGCACATTACTGTGAGTTTTATTGTCATGAAGCTCTTTGATATACTCACACAGTCCATACTACTGTGAGTTTTATTACTGTGGATCTCTCACTAATAACTGTGAGTTTTATGGCCATGAGGCTCTGTGATAAAAAAGACCCTGTATTTGTTCTGCACAGCGCAAGCAAATTTAATAACATACTTGCACTGTGTTTGCTTGAAATTTGTCTCTGGTGTCTCCATAGTTGGGATAACAGGAGACAAAAATGCTAGGAAAGCATATTGTGCAGTGTGTGTGAGGGTGCTGTATGTGTGTGTGTAAGGGGTGTAGTGTGTGTGCGAGAGGGGTGCAGTGTGTGTGTGTGTGTGTGAGTGATGGGTGTTGTGTTTGCGTGAGGGTGCTATGTGGGTAAGGGTGCTGTGTGTGTGATGGGTGCAGGATGTGTGTGCTGTGTGTGAGTGGGTGCTGTGTTTGCGTGAGGGTGCTATGTGCGTGTGAGGAAGCTGTGTGTGTGTGTGCTGTGAGTGTCAGGGGTGCAGTGTTTTTGTGTGAGTGAGGGTGCTGTGAGTGTCAGGGGTTCTGTGTGTGTGTGTGTGTGTGTGTGTGTGTGTGTGTGCTGTGAGTGTCAGGGGTGCAGTGTGTTTGTGTGAGTGAGGGGGCTGTGAGTGTTAGGGGTGCAGGGTGTCTGTGGGTAAGTGAGGCTGCTGTGACCTGAGTGATTATATCCCCCCTCCCTGCTTACCTTTAGCCTGGGAGGGGGGATCCTGCTGCTGCTGCCATCCATCCCTGGTGGTCCTTGTGGTGAGTGAACTCTAGCCTGTGGGGCTAGAGTTCACTCTCGCGAGACCCGGAGCATTGCCATCTCGTGAGAGGAACATGGCGGAGCTGTAAGTTAGAGCTCCTCCGGGTTCCTCTCCTGACTGTCTCCCTCACTCTCTCCCCGCCGGCGGCCAGAATATACTATATGTGGGCCAGTGAGGGAGATCTTTGATCTCCCCACCGGCCTGTCGTGGACTACTGCAGGGCCGGCGCTCGGATAGTGCCAGCCCTGCAAAGACCGGCATGGGAGATCCTGTGATCTCCCTGCCGGCCTTGGCCCATGGCCACTGCGGCCCACAGGGCATTTGTCCTGTGTACCAGATGACCAGTCCGGGCCTAGTTGCACATTACTGTTTTCCTCTTTTAGGGCTTTGTCATATATTAGTTTCCAATATTGTTGAATGGGTAAGGCAGTGGCTGAGTGACAGGCAACAGAGGGTTCTAATCAATGGAGTATATTCAAAGCGTGGGCATGTCACCAGTGGGGTACCTCAGGGATCTGTACTTGGACCCAATCTCCTTAATGTTTTTATTAGTGATATTGCAGAAGATATGTAACAGGGTTGATGTTCCAGGAGGGATAAGCCAAATGGTAAATAATTTAGGTAAACTTGAAAAATGGTCAGAGTTGTGGCAACTGACATTTAATGTGGATAAGTGCAAGATAATGCATCTTGGACGTAAAAACCCAAGGGCAGAATATTTGATAGAGTCCTAACCTCAACATCTAAGGAAAGAGATTTTGGGGTGATTATTTCTGATGACGTAAAGGTAGTAAGACAATGTAATAGAGCAGCAGGAAATGCTAGCAGAATGCTTGGTTGTATAGGGAGAGGTATTAGCAGTAGAAAGAGGGACGTACTCATGCCATTGTACAGAACACTGATGAGACCTCACTTGGAGTATTGCACGCAGTACTGGAGACCGTATCTCCAGAAGGATATTGATACTTTAGAGAGAAATCAGAGAAGGGCTACTAAACTACTTCATGGATTGCAGGATAAAACTTACAAGGAAAGGTTAAAGGAACTTAACATGTATAGCTTGGAGGAAAGACAAGACAAGGGGGATATGATAGAAACATTTAAATACATAAAGGGAATCAACACAGTAAAGGAGGAGACTAAATTTAAAAGAATAAAAACTACCACAACAAGAGGACATAGTCTTAAATTAAAGGGACAAAGGTTTTAAAATAATATCCGGAAGTATTACTTTACTGAGAGGGTAGTGGATGCATGGAATAGGCTTCCAGCTGAAGTGGTAGAGGTTAACACAGTAAAGGAGTTTAAGCATGCGTTGGATATGCATAAGGCCCTCCTTACTATAAGATATGGGCCAAATGGTTATTATCTGCCGTCACATTCTATGTTTCTATGTTTCTATTCATGCACACTCTGTTTTGATGTCTCCAATCCAGATTACTGCAGTCTTACCAGCTTCACTTTTAGAGTGCTGGGGTCCCTGTTCAATTTTATCTTTTATAGCCATTATTTTATTTTTAGGAAGGAACCATTTGCAAACCTAAACCATTAATCATCTTGCAGACCTTCAGCAATATGTATAAATGTGTGTATTTTATTTGAGGTTATAACCGTGATGCAATAGAGAGCAGCAACGTGACTCTTTCTGGGACAGAACTAGCTAGGCAGGTTATTCTTGCAATGTGAGGATTTTGGACCCAAGAAAATAAACAGGACTATCCTATTATCCAATCACTGCTGTCTCTGAATCCACATGAGATCATCATTCTTACATTAATTTTACTTCACTCGCATAAAAAGAGGTTACTCTGCTGACATATCAGCAGGCTGCCTCGCTCACATTACAGGGTTATTCCAAGTACCGTGACCACTTCACTGATTGGGAGTCTGTATGTGCAATGTTTTGCTGTAAAACACTACAGAGTTTAAACCCGCTGCTGCAAAAGGTATAACTCCACCATCAGCAGCATCATAGGTGTCATTAGCCAACCTGGAAAAAAATTTACATGCTGGCTAATGCCAATCCTGTGCATATTTGGTGTCTGATGCCCACACATACAGCATCAGTGCAGGATTAGCCACAAGGCAACCATAGGCAGCCGGCTAGGGCGCAGTGGTTACACAGGAGCCAGAAGCCATGAATTTGCTTAGCCCCATTAACCATTCTGGTGGGAAGAATTAAGAGTGGGTCCCAAACTGGTAAACATACTTAGGGCCCCATGAGAGCTTAATCCTTCTCTGGCATGCATCCAATAATGGCTTGGGTCCTCCCATTATGATTCCCATGTCCCCACTCAGCCTGATATCTGTCCCCCTCAAGCGAGAGAGGGTGATGTCAGTAAAGAAGGACTGGGCTGCAGGATTGGCCTTTGAACTGAAAAAGATATGTTTCTTTTTTTCAGTTTTTGAGAAAGTATAGTAGGGGTTACTCTGACCAAAAACAGTTATTTCTTAAAATCCTACTTTTTGTTTGGAGTAACCAAAGGCAGTGACTTCGCTGACATTAAAGTTGGTTACTATTCTCAAAAAATATGATGTTTGTTTGTCCACCTAAAAGGAGGTTACTTTGCTCACATGGCAGACATTTATTTTGGGGGCAGGATTCCCCACATCTGGGACCCTTTTTGCAGACCAGTAGACCCACTAACCACGTTAGCGGGTCTCTTCTGAGGAAGGCCCAGCATTTGTCCACCAGGACTGAAATCTTCTTAGGGGACAGTCAGGTGGAATACTTAAACAGGAGTAGTTCAGGAACCTGTCCTAAAATAGATAAAAGCCAAGCTAGAGGGATCTGTGTACACTGTGTGAAACGTGTTGGAACAATACTGAAATGTAGGTTTGACCAGTAAATGACAAATCTTGAGTTGTGAAACCTGTTGTACAATTTTAACCAATTAAAATTTAATGATAATACTAAAATCTAGTGAAAGTAACTTAATAGAAATAATATTCTAATATCCATAGGTATAGTGATAGACCAATGGATATATATTCTCTAATTAATAACTTGTCAGTCGGAGAATATGTTGGAAAACCCTATAAACTATCTGATGAAGTATAGGGCTGAAACAGATCCTATTTTAGAGTGTTACAGACCATTGTCTAGTAATACCTGCACTAAATCGTTGCACAATTTAGCTAGTAGTAACCTTTAGCTACAGTAATGTGTATACATGAAAATACACCAAAAAATTTAATTTAAGTGCAGTATAATATCCTACTGTATCCTTACTGTATAATCTGCATAGCAAGTGCTATTCGATTCGGCCCCTGTGGATTGCAAAATTTTGTTTTGCACACTCTATCGGGAGAAGGTTTCTGAAAACTTTTGAACAGAACCTCCCAATGACTATATATATTGTTATCCACTATTAGTTATTTTCTTGCACCATCTGTGTTTAGGATTTCAAACCTGGATTTTTCCCATTTGAGTTATAAATATAGTTAATTGCTCTGTATATACTTTGGATTATTTTATATTATTTTCGACCAATATATTTTTGTATAAACTTTGGTTTATTTTATTTTATTTTCTACCAACATATCTATTAGGTCCTAGGATATTATACTGCACTTTATTACATTTTTGGTGTATTTTCATGTATACACATTACTGTAGATAAAGGTTACTACTAGCTATTGCAGATTGTGCAACGATTTAGTGCAATTATTATTAGACAATGGTCTGTAACACTCTAAAATAGGATCTATTTCAGCCCTACACTTCATCAAAGAGTTTATAGGGTTCTCCAACATATTCTCCGACTGACAAGTTATTAATTAGAGAATATATATCCATTGGTCTATAACTATACCTATGGATATTAGAATATTATTTCTATTAAGTTACTTTCACTAGATTTTAGTATTATCATTAAAAGTTATATTTTAATTGGTTAGGATACTCATTTCTCCTTTTGTTTATCTCTTCAGTCCATGGGTTAACCCCTTTATGAGTGCTCCTCAAGCTTCCTTCCTGTTTTGTTCTGTTGTGCAATTTGCTCTAAAAGAGAAACAAAACCCCAAAAATGGACTCATAATTAAACACCGTGCACTTTTCTGATTTGCCAATGTAAGAGACTGTAACAGACGTGCCCATTTTACGGTGTATGTGTTATAGATCTTGTTTATAATAATGTAATACGTTTGTTATAACGCCTTCACCATTTCTGCAAAGAGCACAAAGGAACCCAGGTCCTGCAAAACCAGATTTTACCTTGTTTAAAGGGAAGCAGATGAGCCTACTTTGGTTTTAGTGCCATTTAGTAAAATACTACTTTTCTTGATGTTTTTATACTTATACTGGTGAAATATTACTGTCAGTGACTATGTTACCTTTACAATAATGAAATCTTACTTTTAATCATCCTGTTGTATATAAAGGGTAATTAACATAATGCATACTTTCATAGATCGAGGACCCGACATGTCAGTCTGCCCTAAGGTGATTTAGGCGGCCGCGAGGCCCCAGGCAACGCAAGGCCTTAGGCGGCCGCCTACATCACCTAATTAGAGAGCCTCCTCTGATGACCACTGCCCAAGATTAGTGGAAGTCAAAGTGCCATATAGGAAATACTATTAGCTACTTCCTCCATTAGTAGGTGAAATTTTACTTTTGACGTTTCAACCTGAAAATTCTTTTAACTCTAAATGTCTGTCAAACATAAAACCAACAATTGATTTATCACAAGCTCACCCAATCCATGTTTAATTCCTCTCTCTTAATCTCATACTTACCAACATCTTAGTTGATAGAGGCCTCATTGTTGTACTTAAAGGGACACTACACTGTCTAAATGGGCAAAAACACTAAAATCTCTATTTAGTCGATATATCCCCAATGAATACATGTATGTATTTTTCATGCATATATTCATTGTGGGTATATCTTAAAAGAGCTCCCAAAACTTGAAGATCTTATGAACCGCATCTTTAGAAAGCCCTACCATTATTCCCAGGAAGAGACTAACATTCTCGCTGAGAAGCCTTTGAAACAGTCACCCCATGCACATGCACCGTACAGTGCTCTGATCAGATATCAAAGAAAGAGGATATGCAGGGAGTAGCTAGGCATGCACAACTAGATACAGTCTCTGATGAAGTAGGGCTATACCCCTATGAAACGCGTTAGACAAAGTAAAGCAAAAATAAGGATCAGACAAAACACAGCAAGAATATCCACTTTGGATTCCAGACTGATTGCAAGTATCATCTCGCGAACAGTGCTCACCCCTCGGAGTGAGGTCCGCAGTGGAACGCATCGTGGCACGCACGCCGTCCTCACCGGCGATCAGGATTCAGAGGACAGAACTACTAACAGCATCCTCATCCATCCCAGTCTGGGACTAAGGTTTTCTTGCCATTTTTACCCTCAATAGGCTGGTTATTAGATTGTGCATTGACTTTTACCTTTATTTTTAATATTTTGATAATAAACTGGTTTTTATTTATACTCCCAGTTGTTTCCCTCACTTTTAAAGTGGTTTTAGCTATATACTTTTTTGCATATTGCTTTATAACAACCAGTTCCACATACTGGTTTGCTTTATCAGAAGTGGACATCTTTTATTCTTTTATTCTTATAAAAGTATATTATTTGGTACTGGTACCATTTACCCTGTGTTGTTTTCTTAATCAGGGATAAGGATACCTATACCGGCATATATTACATTTGGGCATTACAAAAGAACATTTTTATGTTATTATAACTATATTTACACTTAAGATTATATCACATTTTTATTTAATATTCATCCATTCTATTAATTAGCTCCTCGACACTTTGCACTGTTTTACACTGCTCAAAAAAATAAAGGGAACACTTAAACAACACAATGTAACTCCAAGTCAGTCACACTTCTGTGAAATCAAACTGTCCACTTAGGAAGCAACACTGAGTGACAATCAATTTCACATGCTGTTGTGCAAATGGGATAGACAACAAATGGAATATATAGACAAATAGCAAGACACCCCCAATAATGGAGTGGTTCTGCAGGTGGTAACAACAGATCACTTCTCAGTTCCTGGCTAATGTTTTGGTCACTTTTGAATGCTGGCGGTGCTTTAACTCTAGTGGTAGCATGAGACGAAGTCTACAACCCACACAAGTGGCTCAGGTAGTGCAGCTCATCCAGGATGGCACATCAATGCGAGCTGTGTCAAGAAGGTTTGCTGTGTCTGTCAGCGTAGTGTCCAGAGCATGGAGGCGCTACCAGGAGACAGGCCAGTACATCAGGAGACGTGGAGGAGGCCGTAGAAGGGCAACAACCCAGCAGCAGGACCGCTACCTCCACCTTTGTGCAAGGAGGAACAGGAGGAGCACTGCCAGAGCCCTGCAAAATGACCTCCAGCAGGCCACAAATGTGCATGTGTCTGCTCAAATGGTGAGAAACAGACTCCATGAGGGTGGTATGAGGGCCCGACGTCCACAGGTGGGGGTTGTGCTTACAGCCCAACACCGTGCAGGACGTTTGGCATTTGCCAGAGAACACCAAGATTGGCAAATTCGCCACTGGCACCCTGTGCTCTTCACAGATGAAAGCAGGTTCACACTGAGCACATGTGACAGACGTGACAGAGTCTGGAGACGCCGTGGAGAACGTTCTGCTGCCTGCAACATTCTCCAGCATGACCGGTTTGGCAGTGGGTCAGTAATGGTGTGGGTGGCATTTCTTTGGGGGGCCGCACAGCCCTCCATGTGCTCGCCAGAGGTAGCCTGACTACCATTAGGTACCGAGATGAGATCCTCAGACCCCTTGTGAGACCATATGCTGGTGCAGTTGGCCCTGGGTTCCTCCTAATGCAAGACAATGCTAGACCTCATGTGGCTGGAGTGTGTCAGCAGTTCCTGCAAGACAAAGGCATTGATGCTATGGACTGGCCCGCCCGTTCCCCAGACCTGAATACAATTGAGCACATCTGGGACATCATGTCTCGCTCCATCCACCAACGTCACGTTGCACCACAGACTGTCCAGGAGTTGGCAGATGCTTTAGTCCAGGTCTGGGAGGAGATCCCTCAGGAGACCATCCGCCACCTCATCAGGAGCATGCATAGGCATTGTAGGGAGGTCATACAGGCACGTGGAGGCCACACACACTACTGAGCCTCATTTTGACTTGTTTTAAGCACATTACATCAAAGTTGGATCAGTCTGTAGTGTATTTTTCCACTTTAATTTTGAGTGTGACTCCATATCCAGACCTCCATGGGTTGAAAAATTTGATTTAAATTTTTTAATTTTTGTGTGATTTTGTTGTCAGCACATTCAACTATGTAAAGAACAAAGTATTTCAGAAGAATATTTAATTCATTCAGATCTAGGATGTGTTATTTTTGTGTTCCCTTTATTTTTTTGAGCAGTGTATACAGTGCAACACATAATTCGTATTGTTTCTATAGGTTTTGGTAATTCCCTATATTTTTCCAGTTTCAGAGCTCTTCCTATTTTTATCTTATTCCCTCTTCTTTCTGTATATTCAATTTCTGGATATCAGAATATTCGTACTCTATGCTCAACTAGAACACCTGACCGTTCCATTAGCTCAGGAGAGCTAAAGGAAGTCGGGACATACCTCCCTGGCGGTCTGATTGACAGTCAGGAGGCAATTTCATTAATTATTTATACAAGTGTAGATTTCTCATAGAAATCCGCACTTTTATAAAGTGCCTGTTAAATGAGATACTCCGAAGTGCTTTATGAGTGTGGAGCGGCCCTTTAAGTTGCTGTTTGACTGTTTTAGAATATTTGTATTTTGTTTGCTTCATGAAAGCAATTACAGTAAAATTCAACCTCACCTTATTGTGATTAAGTATTATAAACTATCAGCAAATGCTTTGAATATTGCTACTATGTGTTTTTCAGATATTATATATGAGGTTGCAGGCTGGTTTTCTTTAGAATATATGTATAGGCAGATTCTGGTCTGAGCATTATAAATTGTTCTCTCTGGCAAGCGATGACATTTGGAAGTGGCAGGTCCAGCATTTGACCTGTATCATTGTGACTTTTACATTGTGTTTCTGTGAAAGAATAAGTTATATATCTTGCCACAAGTCACAAGGACCAAAATAAATCCCTTACCCTGAGCTATGGCTAAAAGTGTATTTTAAAGGATATAGAAGGTTTTTTTTTTACTAATCAGATCCCAAAACCAAGACTTGAGCAGGACATGCAGGACCCTGAATCACAACAGGACATGAAGGTCATTATTATCACTATTTATAAACAGTAACATATGTAGAGGTAACAAAAATAACAAAACTAAAAAAACTAAAAAAAACATAGTGAGGTACTATAAACCTACTGTGACTTTTTCACATAGTGCACAGTTCACGTTTGACTCCCAGACACTCACATCCTTCTCCTCTCTAGACTTGGAACATCCAAGGTGAATCTTGTCAGGCATTTCCCCCTATAATGAGAACATTTGAACATCCTTATGAGTTTGGACCCAAAAACAGGCCTCATAGTGGCCGATCTATTCAGAAAGTGTTTCAGTGTATTTGTCTTAAGCATCTATCCTGTTTATGGTCTGTTTTCTGTAAGAGTTGGGGAGTCATACCTTTGAGACAGAATTTTTTTAAGGCTGATACCTGAAATATTCTGGATATAGCACAATGTAGAATCAAGTTCTGCTATTGTGAAAGTTTGTAGGAGAGCGCCAATGCAAAAATTGGGTAAGCCTGGCATTTGATAATGGCTTATAAGAGTGATATCCCATGTACTATGGGTTTGGGTTCTGTGCAAATGAAGTTGAGTCACAAAGCAGATGTGGTATGGAGTTGAAGAAAGTGATTAGTGGTCTATACCTACTTTGCGTCTTAAAGGTGGTTTTGGTGCATCCTGAAGCCCACGGAGCAACGCAGGGGGAGAGTGGGCCTTGCAGGGCCAGAAAGTTGGCAGGTGAATTGGAGGTCAAGGGGTTGGCTTAGGTTAATGAATGTGGAGGGGAGTTTGAGCCTGCTAAATAGCAGCCAACTTAAGTTAAGGCCATTTTAATTTGAGCTGCTCTTACCTGTGAGTTGTCCCTCCCACCCACCCTATGTATTGGATGTAGTTCCCGTTTGGTCACAGCAGCGGGAATAAGGGCTTGGTTAAACAGGAATTTTGTGGGTTAGGAAAATGTTAGGCCAAGGTAAGTGTTTGGTAGGTTTGCGTCTGTCGGTGGCTACGAACCAAGGGGTGTAGGGGTGTCTGGGTACACCCCTGCAGTTAGACAAATGGATGTGTGGCCTCTTTGGTAGGCCGTGTGTTATACGTTATGTATTATTTATAATGTTCGTATTGTTCTTTGGTAGGGTCATTGTCAGGGGTATTTTGTGGGATAGAATGGAATGAAGTTATTACTGTTGACAATGACCCTAAATTGTTAATTTAAATATTTAATAATTAATAAAGCTGTGGACGTTATACTCCAACAGAATAAATTGGTGTCTGTGTGTTATTTAAGTATAAGTTAGCACATGCCGAATAACGACTGTGCACATGTCATGTCAAGGCAGGTAAGGAACGTTAACTCCCCGTTCTTTACCAGGTGACGTACCTGGGGTAGTGGGCATCCCACCAGCAATCGGAAGGTTCTAACCTCCAGTTTAGGTGCAAAGGATGGGTTGTGTATCAAGGGAAACAGGGGAAGCTGAGTTGTGATTGTTTACAGAAGCTGAATAACTGAATTGTGATTTCATCCAGAAACTGAAAAACCGAGCTGTGATTCTTTCTAGAAACTGAAGAACCAAGCTGTGATTGTATCCAGATCAGTATATTAGCAATATACCTAGCAATTAAGGAGCTGTGATTGTGTATTGAAACTGAGGAACTGAGATGTCATTGTATCCAGCTAATGAGGAACAGGGCTGAGAGTGTATCGAGAAACTGAATAACTGAGCTGTGATTGTATCGAGAAACTGGGGAAACAGACTGAGATTGAATCCAGAAACTGAGGAACTGGATTGAGAGTGTATCCAGAAACTGAGGAACTGGATTAAGATTATATCCAGAAACTGAGGAACTGGATTGAGATTGCATCCATAAACTCAGGAAATGGGCTGAGATTGTATCCAGGAAATATGAAATTGGGCTGTGAATGCATAGGCTAGATGAGGAACTAAGCTGTTAGTTTATCCAGTAACAAAGATACTGGACTGTGATTGTGTCCAGATACAGCAATTGGATCAAAATATGATTTTATTTCTCTTTAAAGCAATATAGACAAAAATGTATGGCCTAGAAAGAAAGTATCCAAGAAATACATTACAGAATGGTACATGGAAGAACACCATTAGTATATACAACATGTACATTTCATACCTAAAACAAAGCCTTTATTTTTGATTTTTTTTCACCATCTCTATACATCAATGTGTTGATCCTAAACATTCATGAGTTTACATGGCAGCAGATACTCAGTTCCTGACCTCATCAACTCTACAGAAAGACACATTTCCTGATATTAACTCTAGAATACCTTTTAGGTTGCATTTATGTCCTTTTTTCTGGATCCCTTTTTTTCTAGAGAAACCATCTCCATCTTTTAATGTTTGAATCTTTTCAGACATTGGTACGTTTCTAAATTATAGTCTAAATCAGTGGTACCCAAAAGGTAGATCCCAAGATGTTTTAAACCCACAGCTTCCATGATGCTTTGTCATTCTAAAGGCATGCAAAGCATCAAGGGAGTTGTAGTTCTACAGCATCCAGGGGTCTCTACCTTTTGGGCACCCTGGTCTAGAGAATACATGAATGGAAGATTCCACTTTTAGAAATGTACATTCCAAGCTGGACCTGATTACACTGGAGAAGAGATGCTCCAATTTAAAGCATCTAATTCTGATCTGTGGGTTCAGTGCTTATCCCATAATCCAAAGTCCAGCAAATGTTTTTGGGGTATGTATTTTATGTCTCAAGAGTATGAGTACCACAGCTCTTAAATCTGCATTTGTACCCCTGCAGTTATCAATTTACACATACTCTGAAAATACTCTGAAAACCTTTTAAGCCATTTACAGTCAGAGCAGTTAAAATGTGAAAACCACTTTCAATGCACTTGATTTGCCTAATCCTTTTGATAAGATGTCCACTGTGGTAGTGTATGATGTGTAGCAGATAACAAAATACAATTTTGTAACATTTCAATCAGCAAAGGTTGATTCTCAAAAAAAACTCTTAAATAAGGAAGGATTAAGAAAGGCTTGTATCTTCTTTGTCAAGATGAATTTGATAGACTATTTGCATCTTTTCCTAACTATAGACTGTGAGCTCATTTGAGCAGGGTCCTCTTCCACCTATCGTTTCTGTAAGTTTTCTTTTAATTGTCCTATTTATAGTTAAATCCCCCCTCTAATAATCTTGTAAAGCGCTACGGAATCTGTTGGCGCTATATAAATGGCGATAATAATAATAATATATAACTGTGTATTCAAAATGCAAGTTTAAAAAAAGGATTTGACTGTGCAATGCTGTTAGCATATTGAGCCACAGGAGGGAGCTGTTACCTAATTCAAAGAGCGTTTGCCACATGTTCGGGAAGAGAGTGTGACACCATTTTTGCTTCAGGCAACATTCCCCCTTTCTTTGTAGCAAACTAATTTTGTTTGCCAGAGAAAATGAAGGAAAACAGATGTGAAAGTGCGAATCTCTGACTGTAGGAAATGTTTGCAGCAGAAAAACAGCATTCATGCAATACATGCATATAGACATTGTGGTTTTTTTTTTTCTAAACACCACATTAGAATAAATTTTATGGTGTATTTAGACATTTTTTTTTTTTTTTTTTACTAAACACCACTTAAGAATCAAATTTAAGTTTGTAAAATTTAGGTAAAAATAAGTGATTTTCCTGCTATTTTGCCTTAATTTACAAAATTCAGTTTTCATTTCCCTACAATTTGGTTTGTCACTTAGACTTAGACATTTTTTTGTCTATGTTTTATATTGTTGTCATTGTTAATAAATATTTAGTTTATAACTATGAATTCCAGCCTTTTAGTCTTAATTTCTCCACACCGCCATCTTCCCATCTCACGGACTTTTCCTTTGTTTTTATAGGACGGCTGTAGAATTCCCGTCCTCAATGTTCTACATTCGCACTCAGCGGACGCCTTTAATATACAGTGTGAACCAGAAAAAAAATTACCCATATGTTAGTGTGTGTTGAAAGTTACAATTAAAGTGTTTAGTGTTATCCCTGTTAACAATGCTATACAAATTATATACATTTTTGTCATGACAGCATCATAATAAGCACTTTCTATAATACGCTAATGCCAGGTAACTGTATATGAAATGTATCTGGTAAACATTTGGAGGCCCCAAATGTGCTACAGGCTCATTGCACACAGAAGAGGACTATTTATACACCAGGCAGTTGCACATAATAACTTTGCACTCCATGACCCGTAGGTTGTGTACTTTGCACCCAATGACTTGTAGTCTGCATCGTTTTGCCTTTTTAAATTTTTTTTT
This sequence comes from Pelobates cultripes, assembly GCA_933207985.1. NCBI lineage: Eukaryota > Metazoa > Chordata > Amphibia > Anura > Pelobatidae > Pelobates > Pelobates cultripes. The sequence continues at coordinate 98,185,832 of OW240922.1, read as the reverse complement.
ATTGTTCATCTTTAATATTTAAATGTGAAATGTTGTATTTGTTGTGGTCACGTGATGATGATGTCACGTGACCCAGACATTGTAACGCTTTGAGAAAACCTTTTTAAATATATATATATATATATATATATATATATATTTTATCAGAATAAAGATGAGTTATTCATTCAAGACTCCAGGACCGTCTTATGAGCATTACAGGGCACTGGGGCCCTGCCTACACAACCACTCACAGGAATAAACACTTAAATTATCGATGAAATAAAAAATGTATTCATTTGTACCTCCAACAAAATCAGTGTTTAAACATTAAAAACATACTGTAAAGTAGAGATTAATCCACACAAACGTTTGGACATTATAACTTGAGCCTTGGAATTGAAAAACAAGAAATTTAACATAAAAATGGCACTCAGTTACTCTTAGAGACGGAGATGACACAATACGAATTACTATGAATTAATTATTTACAGATAACAGCTGCTACTGAGGTGACTAGTCCACCTTGACTGCTGACCCAACCAGTCCCCCAACCAATAAACCCGTTGCCCCCCAAATAATACACGTGACACTTTCTTCTTGTGGATAAGGGCAACGGCCACAGCTTTATTTAACATAATAATTTTTAACTTAGTCCAACTCTGCCAGCTGTTGGGTGTTTCCCAACAGGCAGTTCTCCCAACTTCTATACCATGAGCCTCGACAGCCGGCTCCTCGCCATCAGCTCCGTGCAGGCTGTCGTCTCCCCAAAGCTCCTTTTTTCTTCTGCGCTGTCCAGGGAAACCCGCCAAGCTGTGACAACACAAAACAAGAAAAAACAAGAAACAAGCCACAACACCAGAAACAGGGTGGGAGGGTGGGAAAACAGCCAGGATCCCTCACTGAACCTGCTGACTGGTAAGTCCCCTCCCTCTCCCTTTCCTTAAGAACCACAAATGTATCCATTTTAACCCAGACCCCAATCTTGGGCAGCAGTCATGCTCCCCCTTCCTTATTCTTCCATGGGGAAACTAAACATTTGGATAAAGAGGGCTTGGAGGTTCTGAGTAAATCTCCTGGAAAAATATACTGAAAAGTTGGCAAGATTATACTCATGGGGGCCCGAGCAACTTCCCATCATGCCCATGTGTTAAGAAGACTCTGCTGGACCCATATAGCATTTATTTAGCTGCCTTCTGGACAACATTCTCCTTGATGGGAACATGCCACCTATGCTGTATGGATTGAGTAAAACCTTTTTTGCTCTACACCAGTAAGTAGTTTTTTATGTATTTGCATTTATCCATACTACCGTTTACACTTTATTTCTGCCTCTGTTCTCTTGCATATATACACCACGGAGAAGAATTCTGTCTACCAATAATCCTGAAGGACTGGCCAGTTGGACTATCTAAATCTGTTTGTCCTACAGAGGAGAACTGGCCAGTCGTGCAATCAAATTGGTCATCCTGGCTTTAGCCACCCAACCATTTTGCTGAATCAGTCGCAGAATCATATCCCACAGCTGTTGGGGTGCAGCCATACAAACACACTTGTTTAGAAGAATGGTTTCAAAATGTTTATTCAATTTAACAGAAAAATAAATAGCAAAATTACAATTTCCCTACAATTTGATTTGTCACTTAGAATCCAAGTGACAAACCAATAATGAAAAAAAATACAAATAATGTTTGACAAAAAAAATGACATCTAATCTTAATTTCTCCTAGCCACCATCTTCCAATCTCATGGACTTTTGCCTTGTTTTTACAAGACGGCTGTAGAATTCCCATCCTGAAACAAAATTAAAGTGTTCAGAGTTATCTCTGTTAACAATGCGATATAAATCTTTTTTTTTTTTGCTTTATATTCGTTTTTGTTTTTAACCTTTCATGTAGGTGATGAAGGAGCAGAATATCAGAAGTCCACATTGTGGTACATACCGTGGGTAAATATTTCATAATATTTTGGGTGGTTTTGTAATTCTATACCCCTAGGACAGTCATGTACGAGTACAAAGCTTCACCTGACATCTATGCTTTTATAATGGCTTAATTCTCTCCATATTCAGATCATCACGTTTCTCCATAGAACACTATTTCTTTGTCAGTCTGCTCTTAGGTTACTAGTTATAGCGTCTCTCCCACTCCATAAGCTTTCTGTCTTCGTGTCAGTTTTGGGTCTGACATTACGTTCACCCAGTCTATTTTCAAATCCTGACAATTTCACTTATAGTTTGCTTGTATTCAATATTTCAATGAGACTTAGCTTCTCAGTGGATTTGTTTGCACCCACGTTAGCCCGTAAAGGCTATAATAAACTCAGGTCCAGATAAATGAACGGGCTTTGAGAGCTGTCTGAAGCCTCTTTTTGTGGAGGGGGATGTGATCCTGAAATGCTGGTGCCATTGCTATAGTATTTGCGGCCAGGCAGGCACAAACATTCTCACCGGTCTGACTGAGCATCATAACAAGCAATTTCTTTAATACGCTTAGTGCCAGGAAACTTTATCTGAAATGTATCTGGTAAACATTTAGAGGCCCCAAATGTGCTACAGGTTCCTTGCACATAGAAGAGGCCTATTTATACACCAGGCCATTGCACATGATAACTTTGCACTCCATGACCCATAGGTTGTGTTCTTTGCACCCAATGACTTGTAGTCTGCATTGTTTTGCCTTTTTTTAAATTTCTTATTGTCCATCTTTAATTTTTAATTTTTTTGTGGCCACGTGATGCTGATGATGTCAAGTGACCAAGAATTAAAATTTTACTGTATGTTATATAAGAAGCATATGAGAAAGCATTTTTTTTATGATGAAATGCTGCTATTAATGCTTTGTTTTAATGTTCCCTGGTGATTTTTATATTATATCGGAATAAAGATGAATTATTCATTCAAGACTCCTGGACCCCAGGGCCATCTTAACAGCTAAGTCCCAGCTTACACAACCACTTACGGGAATAAAAATTAAATTATCAATAAAATGAAGATTATATTTATTGGTACCTCCAACAAAATCAGTGTTTAAACATTAAAAACACGCTGTACGGCAGAGATGTTTGGACAATATAACATGAGCCATGAACTTGAAACACGAAATTCATCATAAAAATGGTACTCAGTTGGGCACTCATCCAGACGCAGATGGCCAAGGCCTACATCATGGCTTGACAACAGTTGTCATGGACCCAGCAGTTCTGTGCCCCTGGGGAGTCCTGGGCTCCACATGCACAAATATATAGCGATAATCTCCACATATATGTGCACCTGTGGGCCCCTGGCTACCTGTACCTGGGGGGTCCAGCACAGTCCATACTCACTTCCCAGCTGCTCTGCTCTAAGTCTCGCGAGTGCAGCGGGCTTCAGAGCGTTGCCAAGGGTTTCCATGGCAATGCTCTGCACGGCTTGCGAGACTTAGAGCAGAGTAGTTGTGAAGTGAGGATGGACTGTGCTGGGCCTCCCTGCTGTGTACAGGTAGCCGGGGGCCCGCACCATGCCACCAGACCACCAGGAAATGTGATCTCCCCTCTCCCTGGCCACAGACGCAGGAAGGGGGGGAATAAAGCATAAAGTAAAATGTTTAACACTACATTTTACACATATACTCTGCATTAACTAAACACACACTACATCCTTACACACACACACACATTCTGCAGTCACTAAACCACACAACTAAAGCACTCTGCATCCATGACACATACACCTCATCCACTTTACATATTCTACAACCACTATACACTCACCACATTCATTACATGCACACTTCATCCTTGTGGATAGACTCCGGGGCAGGTCCTGTGCGTGGTCTCGGGGACGGTCCCTAGAGGCCCAGAACTTGAGCTGTGTTAGGGGCCCCAAAATTTCTGATGGCAGCCCTGGAGATGGCACAATTACTATAATTACTATAAATTGAGGTGACTAGTCCACCTAAACATTTCAATAAACAGGGTTTGGAGGTTCTGAATAAATCTCCTGGAAAAATATATTAAAAAGTTGCAAGCTTATACTCATGGAGTCCCCGAGCAACTGCCCAGCATGCCTATGTTTTAAGACGACTTTGCTGGACCCTCCAAGCATTTATTTAACTGCCTTCTGGACAACATTTTTCTGTACAGCATATTTTTAATGTTTAGACACTGATTTTGTTGGTAGTAACAATAGGCATAATGTTTATTTTATTGATAATTTAATTTTTATTCCTGTAAGTGGTTGTGCAGGCTGGGCCCTAGTGCACTGTTTTGCCCGGGGACCTATAAAGCTGTTATGACTGGGTTCAGGCGTCTTGAATGAAGAAATTAATCTTTATTCTTTTCAAATATTTTTTATTGAAAATTTTAAATTTTATATCAATATATGCAGTACATTGTAATTGATACAAAACATATTTAGTCATAAATAAATTTACGTAAATCAAATATACAACAAAAAATATATGTATACAATAATAATATTACAATTACTTCATTATATTATTACATAGTTTATATAATTTATCTGTAATCTGATATACTATAAAAACCACTATAGATCGTTTAAATAAAGCATTAATAGCAGCCTTTCACCATAAAAAAAGCTTTCTCAAAGTGTTGCAATGACCTGGACAAATGCTTCTTATATAACATACTGTAAAATTGAAATTCTAGGTCGCTTGACAACATCAACATCACACGGCCACAACAAATACAACATTTACCAATGTAAAAGATAAAGATGGACAGTAAGGAATAGAAAAAAAGGCAAAACGATGCAGACTAGGAGTCATTGGGTGCAAAGAACACAACTTATGGGTCATTGAGTGCAAAGTTATCATGTGCAATGGCCTGGTGTATAAATAGGCCTCTTCTATGTGTAATGAGTCTGCAGCACATTTGGCGTCTCCAAATGTTTACCAGAAACATTTCAGATACAGTTTCCTGGCACTAAGTGTATTAAAGAAAGTGCTTGTTATGATGCCAAGTCAGACCAGCGAGAATGTTTGTGCCTGCCTGGCCGCACACTATAGCAATGGCACCCAGTATTTCGGGGTCACAACCCCTCCCCCTCCAAAAAAAAAAGAGGTTACAGGCAGGAGTGTCTGCTCCCAAAGCCCCAACATTTATCTGGATCTGAATTTATTATTTATTTATTTATAAAATATTTTACCAGGAAAGATACATTGAGATTTTTCTCGTTTTCAAGTATGTCCTGGGTCCACAAAAATTATAGCCTGTAGGGGCTAATGCGGGTGCAAACAAATCCACTGAGAAGCCGAATCTCATTGAAATATTGAATAAGTGAAATGTTCAGGATTTGAAAATAGACTGGGTGAACGTAATGTCAGACCCAAAACTGACACGAAGACAGAAAGTTTATGGAGTGGGAGAGACGCTAGAACTAGTAACCTAAAAGCAGACTGACAAAGAAATAGTGTTCGGCGGAAAAACGTGATGTTCTGAATATGGAGAGAATGAAGCCATTATAAAAGCATAGATGTCACGGGAAGCTTTGTACTCGTACATGACTTTCCTAGGGGTATAGAATTACAGAACCACCCAAAATATTATGAAATATTTACTCACCGTATGTACCACAATGTGGACTTCTGATATTCTGCTCCTTCCTCAAATTCTTGAAAGGTTAAAGACAAAAGCGAATATAAAGCAAAAAAAAAAAAAAGTTTGTATAGCATTATTAACAGGGATAACTCTTTAATGAACACTTTAATTGTAACTATTTTCAGACTAACAAACAGGTTCACATTGTATATTAAAGGTCTTCATTGAGTGCGAATGTAGAACATTGAGGACAGGAATTCTACAGCCCATCCTGTAAAAGCATGGGAAAAGTCCATGAGATGGGAAGATGGCGGGTAGGAGAAATTAAGACTAGAAGGCTGGAATTCATAGTAATTAATTCCATTTTTACTAACAATAATGCCTGAAAAAAAATAAAAAATGTTTGACAAAAAAATTAAGTCTAAGTGACAAACCAAATTGTAGGGAAATGAAAATTGAATTTTGCAATTTATTTTACTGGTAAATGGGACAAATATTATGAAACCATTCTTCTAAGCAGGTGTGTATGTATTTCTGCACCCCCACAGCCATGGGATATGATTCTAGGACTGATTCAGAAAAATATTTGGATGGCTTAAGCCTGGATAATTCATTTGATTGCCCGACTGGCCAGTTCTTCTCTGTATGACAAACAGATTAAGATATTACAACTGGCTAGTCCTGTAGGGTTATTGGTAGACAGGCAGGAATATAGTGCACACTGTAGTATGGGTAAATGCAAATACATGGAAAACCGACTTGGGATCATAACCACACATTTTTATAATACGCTCAGTGCCAGGTAACTGTATCTGAAATGTATCCAGTAAACATTTGGAGACTCCAAATGTGCTGCAGGCTCATTGCACATAGAAGAAGCCTATTTATACACCAGGCCTTTGCACATGATAACTTTGCACTCCATGACCCGTAGGTTGTATTCTTTGCAACCAATGACTTGTAGTCTGCATCATTTTGACTTTATTTTTTTCTTATTGTCCAACTTCAATTTTTTAATTTGTAAATGTTGTATTTGTTGTAGTTACGTGGTGATGATGATGACGACGTCATGTGACCCAGAATTTCAATTGAACTGTTTGGTATATAAGAAGCATTTGTCTGGGTCATTGTAACACTTTGAGAAAACCTTTTTTTATTTTTTTTTATTTTATTGAGCATCAGTAGAAAATTACATCGAATTGAACAGAAATTGTAACATTTTCATACGTAAACGTTAGGTTCAACATGGCTTACAAGGGTTGCAAGCTGACAAATTGGTGAGTAATGGTCTCTTCCATTCCCCCTTGGGAGGTAGATTCCCTTAATATATTGAGTGTGTCGTGGTCTGTCTACCACTTTAAGGGTGGTACCTGGGATCAAGGGTGGTACCCGTGCTTCCCTGGGTGGTCCCGGGCCTCTCTTTCCTTCCCTATCTGGTGGTCTCTATCTGTGGAGTAAGCTTAACCAGGGGGCCCAAGTGGATGTGAATTCCTCATATTTGAGGGTGAAGGAGTATGATATTTCTTCCAGCGTTCTGATGGAACGCTAACCATTCTCTGATGTAAGGGGCCTTAGTGTGTGTCCACTTAGTGGGGATTAAACCATTCTCCGCTGTCAGCAGGTGGTTTACCAGTATACGCTGGTGTTTGGCCATGGGCTGAGGGTACAACATGAAGAGCATGACTTTAGGTTCCTGTGGGATTTTAATCCCTGTGATTGTGTGGATGAGGTCAGCTATCTTTTTCCAGTAATCCTGAATAATAGGGGCATAACCACCAGATATGGCCTGGGGTGCCTTCCGTGTGTTTACATCTCCAACAAGTGTTGGGTGAGTTGGGAAAGAATCTGTTGATGTGGTTTGGTGTGTAGTGCCATCTCGACAATCGCTTATAGTTACCCTCGTGTGTACTGTTGCTTATGGATGTGTGGAAAATGTTTGTAAAAACTTTGGTCTACTCCTTTGGGTGTATAACGGTGCCTAGTTCCTCCTCTCAGCAATTCGTGTAGATTGGTAAGGTGTCATCGGGTCATTGAGAAGGAGGATAAGTGTCCCTTCCTTAGTGTGTGTTGAGAGCAGGATGTCTCGAATGTCGGTAGGTGTATATACCCCTGTAGGAGTGTCGGGTTAGAGTGTATAAAGTGCTTGAGTTGTGAATATCGAAACCGGAGTAAACTGGACTGTTTTGCAAATGGGACTAGGTCGTTATATGGTGTGACTCCCTTGTCAGCACGTCTCCTAAGCAGAGAGAGTGGGCAGTTCTCTGGAAACTTTGTAAAGCAGTGGGGCGGGTGCCCAGATGAAAGGGCGGATTTCCAGTAAGTGGGTATAGTGGGGAGGGGTGGGATGCTAAATTATGTTCCCTTCTGATTGCGGACCATGTCTTCAAGGTGGGGGTTATTGTGGGATGTGGATTGAGAGTAGGTGCTGTCAAGTCGCCTCCCCTTTTGTGCCATGGTATTGTGTGGATAGGGGCTGTGAAGAAGCTTGATTCGATCTGGACCCATTGTTTAGGGTTTAGTGGGCATGTAAAATCGAAAATCCTTGTGAGCATTACGGCCTTATAATAGGACTCAAAGTCAGGGAGTCCCAGGCCGCCCCATGACTTGCTCATTGACAGGCAGTCATATTGGAGTCTAGGTGGTTTCCCCGCCCATATGAAGGCAGTGAGCAAACGTTTTGCTTGTATGAAAAAGGGAGTGGGGAGTTTGATAGGTAAGGTTTGTAGCATGTAGAGGAACTTTGGGAGGATGGTCATTTTTAAGATGTGGACTCTGCAGAGCCACCCGTAGTGTGGTTTATTCCAAGCCTTGAGGTCAGACGCCACCATGGTCAGCAAAGGTGGAAAATGTAGGTTGTACGTTCGTGTCAGGGTATTGGTGAGGTGAATACCTAAGTACTTGACCGAATCTGGGGGCCAACAGAACGGGTGTTCTTTGTGGAGAGCAGAGTGCGGATTGAGTGGAATGTGATAAGTGTAGTGGCAGGATTTTGCTTTTGCCAATATTAACTTTGTAGTAAGAAATATGATTATAGGCATCTATTTCTTTCAAAAGGTGTGTCAGTAGGCCCTGGGGTCAGTGATCGTGAAGAGGAGGTCGTCTGCAAAAGCCGAGATTTTGTATTTGTGTTGTGCTACCTGTAGGCCCTGTATGCCTGTGTTGTCCCTGATCCCCTGAAGGAAGGGTTTCATGGTCTAAATAGGGGGCACCTGTCTCGTGCCATTCTGACGCGTATCTTTGCCCCGGGTTGAAGTAGATGGCTGAGAGCCACTTCATCCAATTCGGGCCAAAGCCCATAGCCTGCACCGCCGCCATAAGCATGGACCAGTCCACCCTGTCGAACGCCTTTTCGGCGTCTATCATAAGTATGAGACTCTGGGTCTGCTCCCTGATGGCTTGAAGTATGAGGTTGAGAGGTTTCATGGTGTTAGTTTTGGCCTCTCTCCCAGGCACAAACCCCGCCTGATCAGGGTGGACTAGCCCCTGCAGCAAAGGTTTGAGGCGGTCAGCCAGGATCTTAGTGAAGATTTTTAGGTCTATGTTTATCACGGAAATAGGTCGATATCTCCTGCATACCGTGGGGTCTTTGCCAGGTTTGGATATAAGGGTCACATGGGCTGCCAGTAGTGATGTCGCGAACCCGAAATTTTCGGTTCGCGAACGGCGAACGCGAACTTCCGCAAATGTTCGCGAACCGGCGAACCGCCCGAAACGCCATTGACTTCAATGGGGAGGCGAATTTTAAAACACACAGGGACTCTTTCTGGCCACAATAGGGATGGAAAAGTTGTTTCAAGGGGACTAACACCTGGACTGTGGCATGCCGGAGGGGGATCCATGGCAAAACTCCCATGGAAAATTACACAGTTGATACAGAGTCTGGTTTTAATCCATAAAGGGCAGAAATCACCTAACATTCCTAAATCACAATCAATATGGATTGACACCTGACATATGACATATTGACACCTTGACATATGGATTGACACCTGTCCTCAGAGCCCCTGATGCACACGGACACAGAGCAGAATAGGGAATGTTACCCCTACATCGGGTCACTTGGCAGATATGGATTGACACCTTGTTACAAACTGCTATTTGTAACGGGCCCTTTAAATGGCAAATTGCCCTGTTTCCCTGGGTTGTGGAGAAGCCTCTTTGCCAGCCTCCTCCCACATGACTATGGCCCCTGGGAGATTGTGAAAATGTATGCACTTTTATTTGGTGTGTATGGCCCTTTAAGACTGTCGGTGGGCATATTGGGGCTTATGGACTCTTTATGTGACTGGTGCTGGCCCTTTAAACACCTTTTTTGGGACATCAGGAAGATTGGGACACTGCCCCTTTAAGGCCGTGTCCCCAGACTTGCTGGGGACACGGCCCCTTTAAGACGGTGTCCCCTGTGTCCCCAGACCTGGTGCAAACCCTTTGTGCCTGCCTTGCTATTTCCCACTTAGTTCAGTAAATGGGAAATTATTTCAGCTGCAGAGACTAAGTCCCATTCGGCGATGGGACTTAGTCTTTTTTTCAGCCGTTTTTTTCAGCCTTATTTCAGCTGCAGAGACTAAGTCCCATTCGCCATGGGACTTAGTCGTTTTTTCAGCC
>OW240922.1:98146991-98172091 GCA_933207985.1 Pelobates cultripes | reverse complement strand
CTGAGGACAGGGTGGCGGTGACCCCATTATGTGTTGCCGTGATGGGCAAGTGGAAGCCCCATCAGTACCTTATGTTTCTGTTTCGCAGGAGGTCCGTGATCGGCTTCATTAAGGGTCTGGCTTGGAGAGTCATCCAGGAAAGGTTGGGATAAATCTGCGTGCCGTGGAACAGGAGAGGTTGGGTGGTTTGTCTCAGCTTTCAGAGGATATCTTCTTTGATCCCAAAGTAATGCAGCCTGCAAATCACAACTCTTGGAGTGTCTGCAGCCAGGTTTCTTGGTCTGAGTGCCCCATGGGCTCTGTACAGTAGGATGAGCACCGTTACTTCTCTTTGGAGGATGAGATTGAAAAGTTCTTGGAGGATGTTAGGGAGATTTTCCCCTTCCGTTTCGGGTAGGCCCTTGATCCTGAGGTTATTACGATGCCTCTATTATCTAGGTCGTCTAAAGCTCGGTACATGACTGCCATTTGCGTAACATGGGCTGCCACGGTGCTTTGTAGGTGTTGTAGCTGCGTTATTGTGCAGTCGTGCTTCTTTTCCAGGGAATTAACCCTGTCACCTACTTGTTTGACTTCCGTGGAAAATGTCATCCATTTTCTTTTGAAACGTCACCTCTTTGAGGTGGATTTCTTTTGGAGGATTTCTTTCAGGTCTCTGTCCGGGGCCTGTGATAAGCTCTCAGAAGTCGCCGGACTAGATGGTGGTGAAGTTAAATCCAGAAAGGAGTCCGAAGCCATATTTGGGCCTAGTGCCTCGGCCTGCTGGTCGGCATGGTCCCTAAAAGTATTTAGTTAGGGCTTTCATTATCGTCCCCGTTTGTCTGTCTGAGGATTGGAAGGCAGTGGAGGCTCATTTGGGGTGTCCATAACGGTTGTAGTACCTGATGGCTGTGGATTGCCCTTTCTCTTCGCCAGAGCTCAGCTAGCAAGCGTCCATGCAAGTTCGCGGTTAGCTTTGCCCCCCTTTTTATGGTGAAATGTTGTATTAAAGCTTTATTTTAATGTTCTGTAGTTTTTTTTATATTATAGCAGAATAAAGATTAATTATTCTTTCAAGACTCCTGGACCCCAGGACCGTCTTAACAGCACTATAGGTCCCGGAAAAAGCAGTGCACAGCCTACACAATTATTGATTAAATAAAGATTATGTCTATTGTTACTACCAACAACATCAGTGTCGAAACATTAAAAACATGCTGTACAGCAGAAATTAATCCACACAATTGTTTGGATAATATAACATGAGCCATGGAATTGAAAAACAAGTAATTCAACATAAAAATGGTACACAGTTGGTCACTCATACAGACGGAGATGACACAATATGAAATAACTATAAATTGGTTATTTAAAGATAGCAGCTGATACTGAGGTTATAAGTCCACCTAAACATTTCAATAAACACGGTTTGGAGGTTCTGAATAAATTTCCCAGAATAATATATTGCAAATTTTGGCAAGCCTTATGCACATGGAGCCTCCGAGCCACTGCCCAGCATGCCCATGTGTTAAGAAGACTCTGCTGGACCCTCCTAGCATTTATTTAGCTGCCTTCTGGACAATATTTTCCTTGGTGGGGAATACACGACCTATGCTGTATGGATTGAGTTACTATCCACTAATCCGATGCTTTTCATAGAGAAGTATTGGATTGAGCAGAGGTCATCATGATTGATGATATTTCCATCGGCCAATCACACTGCAGCAAGCAGACTCTCAGGCTCTGTATTACCAGTGAGTTTCATTGTTTTGTTTTTTTTTTTTGTTAGTTTTTTTTCTACAAATAATATATTTATTTTTAACATTAAAATGTTCCTTTAAAGTCACTGTGCTTTTAGAATCCCCATACCAGCTGTAATCCGTCAAGTAAATTCACTCTGGAAGCACATGAATTCTACACACAGCTGGACTGCCATTGATGACAATGGCTTTTTTCTTGATTGTCAGAGAGGGTGAGGGGTATGGGCAGATCTTCTCCCCCCCTCCTGCAGGCAGTCACACAGCAAGTCCAAATTTATTGATTTCTGAGGGGATTCTATAGACTGCAATTCACATGTTAATGCCATACTGCTAATTATAGGGAATAATAACACATGATATGACATCATCCTTGTGAAGCTCCAGGGTTTAAAACATAGTATTTAACAAGCCCTTGCTAGATATCATAGTATATCCTTGTTATTTTTCAAGGATTATTGGCCTTATTGGAGAATGAAAGTCTGAGTTAAATATGCAAGGATTAAAATCTGCATCTCAAAGGGGCTGCATATTGAGCTGCCTTGGGGGCTTAGAAAACAACCAAAAAAGGAGTTTGGGGGTTGCTGGCTTCTCCTGGAATTTTGTCTTTCTCGCCCCCAGGGTATCCAGCAGAGGCATGAAGGCCTCTCGTCTGATAACATAACATCTATACACTAAATCCCACAGCTTGAGACAAACATCTGGCTGAATAGAATCTGATCCCTCGATCCATTAAATGCTGAATTCTTCTCAAAACCTATGTTCTACTACCCAAACAAAGGGGTGTTATCCGTTATCTTTTCCAGGATGGTAAACACAACTGCAGCACACCTCGTCACACAGGGCACACAGCTAAATGGAACTCCCTATCACTAATTTTTACTGATCTTCAAATATTTTAATACAAACATTGAGTTTTATGCAGAAATTGTATGTATTATTTATTTTGTATTTTTTAAATTTACTTTTTGTATGTATGCTTATTCAGGAGCACGGCAGCCTATTGTAAAATTCTGTAGGTTTTAAAAAATGATAATGAAAAATAACAAAGAATAAACAAAGTTTAAACAAGTTATCATTATTATGAAATTGTTGACATATACAATTAAACTCATAGCCACACGAAAGTAGTAACATGATGTAGCGTTAGTCTTGTGAGCTTGATAACTCTTGCCAAAATATACTTCTTAAATTAGGTTTGAAAGTGCTGCCTGTAAATTTGTGCAATTTAAATGGTTCTGATGTGAAATATGTAAACTAATTGCAGTAAACTAATTACATTAAAGGACCACTCTAGGCACCCAGACCACTTCAGCTTAATGAAGTGGTCTGGGTGCCAGGTCCTTCTAGGGTTAACCCATTTTTTTATAAACATAGCAGTTTTAGAGAAACTGCTATGTTTATGAATGGGTTAAGCCTTCCCCCTAATCCTCTAGTGGCTGTCTCATTGACAGCCACTAGAGGCGCTTGCGTGCTTCTCACCGTGATTTTCACAGTGAGAGCACGCCAGCGTCCATAGGAAAGCATTATGAATGCTTTCCTATGTGACCGGCTGAATGCGTGCGCAGCTCTTGCCGCGCGTGCACATTCAGCCGACGGGGAGGAGAAGAGGAGGATCGGAGGAGGAGAGCTCCCCGCCCAGCGCTGGAAAAAGGTAAGTTTTACCCCCTTCCCCTTTCCAGATCCGGGCGGGAGGGGGACCCTGAGGGTGGGGGCACCCTCAGGGCACTATAGTGCCGGGAAAACGAGTATGTTTTCCTGGCACTATAGTGGTCCTTTAAGTGTTTCCCAACAAAATGTCAAATGTATAAACGATAAAAAAAACACAATCCTTTGATTGTAAAAACTGAAAAGGACCATCACTGTCTGTATATGTGCTAAAGACAGTATGAGTGTTTACAAAAAAAAATGCATTTTAGCTTCAAATATTTACTGAAAATGTGCATAAGCGATTTATGTGGCAAACCTAGCCACTTGAACTATAACTAGAGACTGTGCCTTTAAGGGTTGCCTACAGGTCTGGGGAGATATGCGCTTTACTTTTATGTATGTGCTTAATGTATTTTCTGCAGTGCTGTAATGATCTGTTTCGCCGAATGCAAATGGCAGTTTGTATGGAGATTCCCGTTCGTTTCACGAACGGCACTTTGGAGGGCCGTTCGTGAACCGAACGCGATACCCCCTAATAGCCCACACACTTAGAGGCGTGTGGCGCTAGTTAACCGATTGCAACAATGTTGCAATCGGTAATTAGAGGCTCTCCTGGGTGGCCGTCGTTCGACTACCGACCATGCGGCGGTCGGCCATCTTGGATCCTTTGTTCCCTCAGCGGGGTTATGTCGTCGAGCGCCTGGTACTAAAAACGGCTACTCGACGGCATGAGCCCCGCTGAACCTCCAGGGCGTTCGGGAGTTTCGGGACATTCGGTATTTTGTTCCCTAAAAGCAATCGGTTCTTTTTATATATTTTATACGAATTGTGTTGTTCGTGCGGCGTTCGGTTATTTTAGCTGGGATCTGAGCGGTAATCTCACGAATGATACCCTCAGACCCCAGCTATCTACCGAACGTCCATTCGTGTAAATCCACTCTATATTCACCAAGTTATGGATTTTTATGTGAATTGTCGGTTCTGCTGCACGAGGGGATAATCCACTTAACGGTGCATTCTGGGAAGATGATCCCTCTCGTGCAGCAGTGCCTGATGGGAGAAATATGCAGTAATGTAAGTCCCCCATGTAGTCCCCTCTGGGAATGCCCCTGGGGAGGGACTCAGGAAACCCCTTGCATGGGGACTTGTATAAATTGTCCTGCTGATTAAAAGGTTGTCAGTTGACTCCCAGAACTGTGTCTCGTCCGGTTATTGGGAGGTTGGGGATATTGCCTTGTTGTTTCAGCGCTTGACTGTGGATTGGTTTCTGAACCAGCGGAATTTGTGGATTTATTATTGGCGTTCCGCTACAATTTAGAAAAGAAGTTTGAATATAATGCACTTTAACGGAACCCTGTAGGATTGCAAACAAGTATTACTAACACTACAGTGTTCTACTTCTGATTTATGGATTTTTTTTTTTTAGAAAAAAATGAAAAAAGGGTTTTGCTAATATTGTCTCCAGCACCAAGATCCAGTCCTTGCAGCCGCCTAATGCGCCTTCCACAACGTTATGTTGACTTCTCTTCCTCTTCTCGTCAAATCCAATGCTTCTAATAGAGAAGCATTGGGGACAAGATGTGCATGCGCTGCGAGTGCCATGCTAGTCCAATCACATGCTTGTCATAAGAAAGCATTGAATTGATGATCTTCGAAATCGAACATCACATAACTGAGTCAAACACGGTCATCACAGCGGAAACCACCTCTAGTGGCTGTCGGTCATTTGTACAAAACACCATTAGTTTTTATTGCAAGGCTAATGCTACAGGGCTACTGCACCCAGACCACTTCATATGACATGGTCTGGGTGCCTCTAGGGTCCTTTTAATAAACATTCAAAGAATATACTTTTGTGGGAAACAACTTTTTGTTACGACATCTACAAACGGTTATTTAATACCACTTTGCTTAAAAAATTTCAAAAAAATAACTAAACAACATCTAGACTGTGTGGGTGCCTCAAAGAAAAACACTAAAAATTATGTTATAATAGAAAACATGTTCTCACAGCACAGTTATATTGTTACGTTGATCACTTGTTAGTGCATTTTCTTTCTCCCTGCTTTGTGGCCAAATCATACGTTTATTATTCTATTCTATACTGTTTTCATTTCTTTTATTTATGATTTCCTTTGTTGTAATTTCCTTTATTCATTTATATGTCATTTATGGTTGTTGCCCAACTAAAGTACTCCTTCCGCATTGCTATTGCATGGCATACTGCGCAACAGTATAAGATGCTCAAGTTTGGGGTAAATTATACTCCTTGCGGTCTGTGATAATATCTGTGATGTACACTGATTCTTATACAATGTTGACGATATTCGTATGTACTAGGTCTAATAATTCCTTGTATTAAAATCTCGATATCTGTTTCCAGACACTTGTAAGCAACATTGTGAATGAAAATAAATAGAAATTAAACAACAAAAAAATGCTAAATTGGCTGTTTTTATTGCAAGCATGTAAAGTGCTATAACATTTAGCAGATATTTAACATTTCAGAAATCCAAAGAGTGCCAAATGACATCTATTAATGTGTCTTGTTTGCAGTACCTAACTACAGAAAGCAGTCTGACTCTTCATGTTTGGTTCTGGTCAAGAAGGCGTCTGAAGGAAAGGAGATTAAACGTGATCCGATTAGATCAGAAGAGATTACCGAGCGGAGATAACATACCAGCAGCTGTGATACTTAGAATGATAGAATGATGCATGGTGCAAAACCTATTTTTACCATTTCCACTAAAGTACAAGTTGTCAGGAATTTGAAGCAAAATCAGAATGAATTTAAAAATCTAGACCACAATAGCTAGTTTGGAAACAAAAACTCTCAAGCAAGCTACCTTTTCAGTTTGGCTATTTTAAAAATGTTATATCCATTCTTGAAAACACTTTCTTTAAAGGAGCACTATAGGGTCAGGAACACAAACATTTATTCCTGACTCTATAAGGTTAAAACCACCATCTAGCCGCCCTATTCCCCTCATGCCTCCCTAAAAAAGTAAAATCTTACTGGTATTCCAAGTCTGGAGCTGCAGGCTTTGTCCCTGTTTCCTGTAGACCTGCCCACTGCCTGCTGACATCAGCAGAAGTGGTAGCCTGATCCAATCACAATGCTTCCCCATAGGATTGGCTGAGACTGACAAAGAGGCAGATCAGGGGCAGAGCCAGCACAATTCAAACACAGCCCTGGCCAATCAGCATCTCCTCATAGAGATGAACTGAATCAATGAATCTCTAGGATGAAAGTTCAGTGTCTGCATGCAGAGGGTGGAGACACTGAATGTTTGGATGAATTTTAGGCAACCATGACCCAGGACGGATCTCTAACAGCCATCTAATGAGTGGCCAGTGAACTTATCACCAGGCTGTAATGTAAACACTGCATTTTCTCTGAAAAGACAGTGTTTACAGGAAAAAGCCTGAAGGTAAAGACTCTACTCACCAGAACAAATGCAATAAGCTGTAGTTGTTCTGGTGACTATAGTGTCCCTTTAATAAATAATTCCAGCATTAAATAACAAATAATTACTAGACTATGATAAAATTATTTTTTAGAGGCTTAAATCCTACCATAACCACCTCTGCAAATGATAAGCCTTTAGCACCAGGTCTGGACTGGCCCAACGGGATACCAGGAAATATTCTGGTAGGCTGCACTAGGGCCGGGCAGATAGCCCTAATTATTAGGCTAATTCCCTTCAAATTATTTTCCCCTCGGACTGTGACAGCCTGTGTTGCAGTAGGGAGATGCTAAGGGCTGGTGATTTTGTGTGTGTATTTGCTTTCTAGTCAGTGAGCTTATCTGTAGTGAGCATATGTGTGTCAATGAGCTTATCTGTACACGAACTTGTGTGTGTCAGTGAGCTTGTCTGTAGTAAGCATGTGTGTGTATTGTGTGCTTGGCGGTTGTAAGTATGTATATATGTGTCATTAAACTTTTCTGTAGTGAGCATGTGTATGTGTATGTCAGTGAACATGCGTGTGTGTCAGTGAGCTTGCCTGTAATGAGCATGTTTCAGTGAGCTTGTCTGTAGTAAGCATGTGTATGTGTGTCAGTAAGCTTGTCTGTAGTGAGCATGTGTGTGTCAGTGAGCTTTTCTGTAGTGAGCATGTTTGTGTCAGTGAGCTTGTCTGTAATGAGCATTTGTGTCAGTGAGCTTGTTTCTGTAGTAAGTATGTGTATGTGTGTCAGTGAGCATGTGTGTGTCCGTGCTTTTCAGTAGAACCTTTCGGTAGTGAGCATGCGTGAGTGTGTGTCAGTGAGCTTGTCTGTTTTGAGCATGTTTGTATCAGTGAGCTTGTCTGTAGTGAGCTTGTGTCCATGAGCTTGTCTGTAGTGAGCATGTGTGTGACAGTGAGCCTGTCTGTAGTGGTCATGTGTGTGTGTCATTGAGTCCCTCTGTAGTGATCATGTGAGTATCAGTGAACTTGTCTGTAGTGAGCATGTGTATGTGTGTCAGTGAGCTTGTCTGTAGTGATCAGGGCCGGACTGGGGAAAAAATTCGGCCCGGGCATTTTTAATTACAGCGGCCCACTGAAAAGGGGGCGGGCCAGATAGGGTGTGTTTTGTCATCCCCAATGACAAGCACGCCCCATCTCAAAGTGAGCATGTTGGTTCAATGCTCTTCCAGGGCATGAGAAAAGGGCCCTGTATTTGATCTGCACAGCGCAAGCAAATTTAATAACATGCTTGCATTGTGTTTGCTTGAAATTTGTCTCAGGAGTTTCCATAATTGGAATACTCACTGTATCCCATTTATGGAGACACTATGTGTTTGCTTAAAGGGTATCTAGTGTGTTCATAGGGGATCCTGAGTGTGTATGTCAGAAATGTAGTGTGTGTGTAAGTGGTGCAGCATCTGTGTGTAGGGGATCTAGTGTGTGTTTGAAGGACTCAGGAGTGCGTATAGGAGATCTAGTGAGTGTGTGAGTGGTGCAGTGTGTTTGGGGGGTGCTGTGTGTGTGAGGGGTGTAGTGTGCATTTGTGAGGAGTATAGTGTGTGTGGGAGGGTGCTGTGTGTGTGGGGGGCTGCAGTATGTGTGTGGGAGGGTGCAGTATGTGTGTGGGGGTGCAGTATGTGTGTGCAGTATGTGTGTGTGAGGGTGCTGTGTGTGAGGGCGCTGTGTGTTAGGGCACTGTGTGTTAGGGCACTGTGCGAGGGTTCTGTGTATTTGAGGGTGCTGTGTGAGTGAGGGTGATGTGTGTGTGAGGGTGATGTGTGTTGGGGTGCTGTGTGTGTTGGGGTGCTGTGTGTGTGTTGGGTTGCTGTGTATGTGTTGGGTGATGTGTGTGTGCTAGGTTGCTGTATGTGTTAGGGTGCTGTGTGTGTGTTAGGGTGATGTGTCAATGTTAGGGTGCTGGTGTTAGGGTGCTGTGTCAATGTTAGGGTGCTGTGTGTGTGTTAGGGTGCTGTGTCAATGTTAGGGTGCTGTGTGAGTGTTAGGGTGCTGTGTGAGTGTTAGGGTGCTGGTGTTATGGTGCTGTGTCAATGTTAGGGTGCTGGTGTTAGGGTGCTGTGTGTGTGTGTTAGGGTGCTGTGTCAGGGTGCTGTGTCAATGTTAGGGTGCTGGTGTTAGGGTGCTGTGTGTGTGTGTGTGTGTGTGTGTGTTTTAGGGTGCTGTGTATGTGTTAGGGTGCTGGGTGAGGGTGATGTGTGTGTTTGCAAGGATTTTGTATTGGGGGGAGGCAGGTAGGTGTTTTACTAAAAAAATAATAATAATAAATACATAATACATAATAATAAATAATATTAATAAATACATAATACATAATAATAAATATAAATAATAATAAATACATAAATACATAATAATAAATACAAATAATAATAAATACATTATATCCCCCCCCCCCTATTCTTACCTGTAGTCTGGAAGGGGGGGGGGTCGTGCTGCTGACATCCATCCCTGGTGGTCCTCGTGGTAAGTGAACTCTAGCCCTTTGGGGCTAGAGTTCACTCTCGCGAGAGCCGGCCGGTTGCCATAGCAACGGTCCGGATCTCGCGAGAGGAACCCGGCGGTGCTCTAAGTAAGAGCTCCGCCGGGTCCTCTCTCCTGGCGGCTGTCTCCCTCCCTCTCTCCCAGCCAGAGGCCGCGTTTGAACGCATGTGGGCCGGTGAGGGAGATCTTTGATCTCCCCACCGGCCCTTCATGGAACATAGCGGGGCCGGCGCTCGGATAGCGCCGGCCCTGCATAGACCGGCAGGGGAGATCCTGGGACCTCCCCTGCCGGCCTCGGCCCCACGGCCATCGCGGCCCACCGGGCATTTGCCCGGTGTGCCCGATGGCCAGTCCGGGCCTGGTAGTGATAATGTGTGTATGTAACAGTAAACTTGTCTGTAGTAAGCTTCTGTTTGTCTACCAATGAGTTTGTCTGTAGTAAGCTTGTGTGTGTGTGTCAGAGTTTGTATGTACTACATTTGTGTATGTGTACCAGTAAGCTTGTCTGTGTGTGTCTGTGAGATTGTCTGTCAGTGAAACTATTTGTGTATATTAGCGAGCTTGTGTTTTTACATCAGTGAGCTTGCGTGTATGAATGAGATTGTCTTTCTGGGTCATCCAATACAACAAAAACATGCTTTAATATGCTTTTAAACCATCAGGAAAAGGTTGCCATTTCAGTTCACTACAGGGCCATTCATCAGGACAATAAAAAGATAATAAAGACAATATATAGGGCTGGCATACATTTTTTTCCAGGGCTGCTTTGTATCCCCAGTCCGGCCCTGTTTATAGCACACACCAATAAAGTCTCACGTAAACCATATGGGGAGGATAATTAACAAAGACCCTAGTGCAGGTTAAAACTGTATGAATCTGTTATTATTGAATCACTTAAAAGGTGTGCTGAGTATATCATTCTGCTTGATGCCATAAAACTACGAGGGTCAGAATGGACTCCACCAGTTGCATTTGTGGCGACAAAGTACAATGGATGTTTTTGATCTTAGCGAAGCTAGTTTTTGTAAAGGTCACCTTGATAAATGATGCCAGGCCCCAGGTATCCCAACCTCAGAAACCTGTATTTGGTGCATGTTATGCAAACAGGAACAGCTGTAAGCTATGCATGTTCTACTCAACCTTCTCCACAGATTGTGTGGTAATAATGAACTCCACTCACAGTCAGACCAGGGCTTTCAAGTAGATTGCACACAATAGGTAAAACTCAGTGAGGTACCTTCCTTTTTTAAAGAGACACTATAGGTATCAAAATAACTTTAGCTGCATTAAGCCGTTTGGTTGTATAAATCACACCCCTACAGTCTCACTGCCATTTAGGATTTCAATCACCTCTTTTTTTACTGTTAATAAAACCTTAGCCACACCTCCTTTGACTGTGACGCACACACAGTCTGCATGAAAAAACTGCTCATGCACACACAGTCTGCATGAAAGCTATTAACAGAGTGTGAGATAAGAAATTTGAAATTAAACAGAATATGCAATAAAGCAAGAGTAACACACACAAACAGCACTTTTACGGATGATATAATTGTTGTGATAAGTTTTCCTGTTTTGAAACACTAATATTTGTGTTCAGCAAAGTCTCCCGAGTATAACAGTACCCCCCATGTACAGATTTTATAGCGTTTTTGAAAGTTACAGGGTCAAATATATAGGTCAATTATTTTTACATTGAAAATGGCCAGGTTTGTTACGTTGCCTTTGAGAGCGTATGGTAGCCCAGGAATGAGAATTACCCCCATGATGGCATACCATTTGCAAAAGAAGACAACCCAAGGTATTGCAAATGGGGTATGTCCAGTCTCTTTTAGTAGCCACTTAGTCACAAACACTGGCCAAAATTAGCGTTCAATTGAGTTTTTTTACTTTTTTTCACACACAAACAAATATGAACGCTAACTTTGGCCACTGTTTGCGACTAAGTGGCTACTAAAAAAGTCTGGACATACCCCATATTGAATACCCTTGGTTGTCTACTTTAAAAAAAATATGTACATGTGGGGTGTTATATAGAGATTTATGACAGATAATAGTGTTACAATGTCACTATTGATAAATTTGAAAAAATGTATCTTTTGAAACCGCAATATCCTACTTGTACCTATAGCCCTATAACTTGCAAAAAAAAAAGCACGTAAACACTGGGTATTTTAAAACTCAGGACAAAATGTTGAATCTATTTAGCAGTTTTTTTTTCCATTCGCTTTTGTAGATGAGTAAAAGATTTTTCAAGTAAAAGTCATCATATTTCTTTATTTTTTTTAAATTAAATTACATGAGATTATATAATTAATGGTATGTAAAGAAAGCCTTTTTTTTGTCCTGAAAAAAAATATATAATTTGTATGGGAACAGTAAATGAGAGGGCAGAAAATTACAGCTAAACACAAACACCACAAAAGTGTAAAAAGAGGCCTGATCGCAAATGTACAACATCGCAAAAACAGTCCAGTCCTTAAGGGGTTAAATGTAAAATGAATTACCCA
The DNA here is from genome assembly GCA_933207985.1 of Pelobates cultripes. Classification (NCBI taxonomy): domain Eukaryota; kingdom Metazoa; phylum Chordata; class Amphibia; order Anura; family Pelobatidae; genus Pelobates; species Pelobates cultripes. Next base: position 98,160,249 of record OW240922.1, on the reverse strand, counting down.
TGATTTTTTATTTTATGTTTCGGTGCTACATAGACTGTTACATTGGAAGATAGGACAGAGCTAGATACATGCAGAAGGAAGATTACAGATTGATAATAAAGAGTGACATGACACAAGATAAGTAAAATAAGTCTTCTATTATCACACATCCAGTCCCACTTACATATTTCCAATCACAGCATTCATCACAAGCAGTAAACTCCACACGTTTATCTCTCATTGCACAAACAGCTCACAAACATAAAGCCTCAAATTATGCAAATACATCTCCTGCCACACACATACATCATACAAATACAGACCCCAACGAACAAAAATGATATATATTGTAACAGAGTGTTGGGGATGGTGGTCAGGGGTGTATATCTGGCACCCAGACTTTTGCACAGCCACTATCCTGACATGTGGGTAAGCACATGCAGCCCCAGGGAAAGTTAAGTTTAAATGTAGTTTTTTCCTCTGTTGTTATTTGGGTCCCTGGGGTGGAGTATTCGGAAGAGCAGGGTGGGCCGATTCTCCACCCACTGTCAGAGTGGTTGTGCATGAGTCCAGCCCAGGTTTCCCATAGAGTTCTGGCTCACTGCCTAACAAGGTCATTAGCCTCACCTGTAGGGGCTGTGAGCAGCTATATAACTGCAGTTAAAGCAGGGTGAAGTAAGGGAAGTGTTTTGGAGGAGAAAGAAGATTTGTGGTTCATTGTATCCTGTTACTTCAAAACAACAGAAAATAAACAGGCCAGAGGCCTTTTTGAAACTGGACTTTGTCTTGACCTGGTTTTCTTACCCTAGAGGGCTGTGCGGTTGCCAAAAGATGCTGGACAAACACACACAGGAAAGTAAGTTTGTCACAATATATATATATAAAACTTCCAGTATTCCTGCACTCCAGCAATTTACAATACTAGCCTGATGCTTCTCAGCAAAAGTACAAAAAGCCAGTATATATATAGCACTCTCAAGCCTTCACCAGCAAGAGCAGTTTAAAACTTTTGCTCAAATAAAATAGTCGGTGTTTCAGTGACTGTACCCACTCGCACACAATCTCATGAAAATTAAAATCGCATGTGATCTGAGCTGGTGTGACAGGTATACTCAGCCAAAAAAGGCACACACCAACGGGCTGGTTGTCAGGGTACCAAATAAACAAAAACAAAACCCATGTGAGGAACAACTTCAGTGAATTAAAAGATATTCATCTAACTTGCTGAAGAAAATGGTCATATGAAAAATGGACCCAAAAGGATGCAGATGATAATCCCCAAAAGATATAAATATTTGATATAAATGAAAAAATTTAATCTAGAGGAACTAGACTATAATAAGCAATAACCAAACTGAGAATGAGATTCATCAATTGATCGGCAATCATACATGAAGGACAACTATTTGCCATCATTATGCCGATGGCAACCTACAGCATGGCCACTAGTCAAACAAGCTGCCTTCAACATGGATGCTGTCCAGGAAGTAGGAGGGTCTGGGAGGGAGGGTCTGCTGGAGATTGGCCGGGATGTGTCAGCTGACCGGAGTTCGCGGCGAACCGTTCGCGGACGGTTCGCGACATCGCTATGAGTAACAATTTGATGATTTGACTCTCATTTAGAATCCCTCACACATGCACAAGCACTTGCCTTACACACCAGGACTATGTATGTTCCTTCATTTGTTCTGGGCCTCAACTCCCATCAGTCATGCACTGAGCTGTATCTGTGACAAAACATGTTGGTATATTGTTTGTCATAAAGTAAAATACCAATACCAGGGCTGCCCAAAAGGTAGAGAGACAAGTCCATGATGCTTTGTCATTGTAAAGGCATTTTAAAGGCATTCAAAGCATCAAGGGAATTGTAGTACTACAACACCTGGGGATCTAACTTTTGGGCACCTCTGATCTATACTGTTTTACGAATTCTATACAGGTTGTTTATGTTGGCCCTTGGGACATTGTATGTTTTTAACATCTCCCCAGTGGCTAACTATGACATAGAAGGACATTTCTGGAGGCAGAAGGGGAATTGTTCAGGGCAATTAAGACAAAGCAGTGGAAATGTGAGATTTTATAGATTACCATAAAAAAGGTAAAGCTAGGGTAAGCAAAGTCAGTTCCTGGAGACCAGCTAGATAGTAGGTAGGACAAAAACCTTAAAAAAAACATAAGCTAACATAAAAACCACAATTTACAGAGCTTTGCCAATAAACCACACATATATGCCACATCTCAGCCTATCCCTGCCACCCAGATTGGATGGAATTGATAATGGACAAGTCTAAATTCTGTATTTACAAGTTAGCATGTGTGTAATAAAACACCAGTCCTGCATTATTATTTAATATGTGGTCTCTCCCGCCCGACCCATGTGGTGCAGAAATAACCAATCTGTGAGCATATCTATAGCAGAATTGGATAAATTCATAGCATGCACTAATTTAGTCCCTGTTTTTGCCATTCAGATTTAATTTGCTAAACTTTTGTGAATTACCCTGTAAGTTTAATCAGCAGACATTTAATTGGTTCATAACAGATTTTTATAAATTTGCTCACTTTCTCGCTTAGAATGTAGCCTCAATTTTTCCTAATTTAGAAGAAAAATACAATGTACTTCATTATGCATTCAATCATACTGAACTGATAACCAAAGCAAACTTTCAGTGAGTTTCCTCTTGTGGTGGAATCTCGGTAAAAATAAATTTAGTAGGCCGAGATTACCACGTGGTATGTGTACGTGCATATGCTGACGTATCGATCAGTTGGTTGCACGAGGCAAGATACGATCAGTAGTGTACGGAGCATGTGCAAGAATACAGGATGTAGTATTCCCCTCCTCCATTGTGCTGGACAAGCCATGCGGTCAAGCAGGAAGTTAATTCTTATTTGTAATGATTGGTCAAGAGAATGTGCGGGTGGAGCTTAATATGGGAGGAGTTATGTGCCTATATAGGGAGCCTGCACTATTGTTCAGGGCTCAGAACTTGCTGTATTTTTGGTGACATTAGTCCCTCTGAGTCCCGATCGGTGATCCAATAAAGAATCTCTTCCTTCCTGAAGAAACCTGTGTCCATCCCTCTGTGCTTTGCTTCCGTCAGTTTCTCCGGTATCATTTGGTGCATTGGCCGGGAAGCTCATCGTTCAACGGTAGCTGAGAGGCAGAGGCGTGAGACGGTCTATCTTTGCCCACGTTCTCTACGGCTGCACCCCTGAACTTCTGCGTGGACCTCCCTTCGTCTCGGCGCCACTGGTCTGTTGTCCAGGAGATCATCGGCCTCTACGTAAGAAGTGCTGGGGTGTCCCCGTCGATGAGTGTGAACTCAGGTTCAGGAACGAGGAGGTAAGACAACTGCTGTTTTAGACGGCAGACCCACTAGGGGTATACCGATTGTGCGGTAGGCCCAAAAGGGGTTTAAATCTGTGTATGGAATCTGCCCCCTCTGTCGGAGGGAAGGAGCGAAGGCGCACCGCTCGATCGAACGCTCTTTAGTAAGACCGTTTGATCTGGTTAGTCAGGCGGGGTCCTGTGTAAATAGCCCTAGCCGGACACCGGTGTCTTGTCTAGACTAGCGTTCTAGGGTGTATATTACGTTCGCTAGGTCGGAGGGACCGGGAGACTAAGCGGCGCCTGTGTAAATTCGGTTCGCTAGCTCTCAACCTATCTTGGCTAAGTGGGAAGGCGTGTAAATTTGGAACCCACTAGACTTTTGATAGAGTAAATAGACTAGAAGGGCAATTTTGTAAATTTCGCCCTCTAGTTCGCTATATGTGGTGTTTGGGCAGTGTGGCTAACCAAAACGGGTGTATATAGTTTTAGGTAGTCCATTCAAGGTACTGGCCAATAGTTTAGTTGGGATTGTAAATGTGTTAAAGATTGTTAGTAAAGTGTATATCTTGTTAGATAGCGCGAGCTCAGCCGTCTAGCGAGAGTGTTAATAGTGTGTTGCTGTATCATAGTGCACGGTACCATAACCCTGTATATTTACTGACACTGTATATAAGTACTAATCATTGTCGTCTATTGCATGTTTAACACCGTAACCACTAATAATTGTATTGTGACCTTAAATTGTGCTTTGACCTATGCTAACCGTACTGTAACCGATACTAGTAAAAGACGATGTTACTGGGGTGTGTTATAGACGGGTAATTCATATATAGAGAATTATAGCGTGGGTGACTGTATAGTTTCGCCAAAGGGCATAATATTGATTATTTAGTGACTGGTGTAACAGCTGTGTGTGTACGGGAATTCCCTGAGTGATTATTGTGTTATTGTGTACGTTTCACTCGGTAACTGTACCACGTGGTGCTGTTGCCAGAGGAAACGGGTGTGACTGTTGAATAAGAACGCGTGCATAGTATTCGTTGTCAACGACGTTCCATTGATAAGTATGGGCGCGTCAGAGTCAACGATTTCGGATCCCTTAGGTTGTATGGTAAAGAATTTTAAAAAGGGATTCAAAACATGTGATTTTGGGGTTAAAATGTCTCCTGTACGTTTGGTCACTTTGTGCACTAGGGAGTGGCCTATTTTGGTTGCGGCATGGCCGCCGCGTGGCAGTTTGGATCCAACCCTGGTACAGCGTGTACACGTGGCTGTGTCAGGTAGGCCTGAACTTTACGGACAGTTTCCATACATTGATTGTTGGGGGCAGGCCGTAAACGACTCGCCAAAATGGATCCGGATATGCCACGAGGAGCAATGTCGCCTCATGGTGGCCAGGACTTGTTTGTCCACTAGGACTGGTGTTAGGCCCATTTTGGACACGCCCCCTGAGTCCGAGATCCCTTTGCCGCCTCCTTACTTTCCTTTAAGAGGAAGTGACGCGAATGCAGGAAGCTCTGCACCCCTTCCCCTATTGCCCCCATCCACTTCCGCTTCCTCCTCCAGTACAGAATCCACCCCCCCTCGTATTAAAACTCCCCTTCCGGAACCAGGACCAACCCCCATTAGATCTGAATATCCTGATTTGGCGCCACTTCAAACTTCCGGTCAAGCTTCTTCTAGCTCGGCTCGGAGTATACTATTCACTAACTTTTCCCAAAATCAAGTTCCCACATCCTCATGCCCTATTACCTCTCGACCGGAACCTTTAACTGACGCCCCTCCACGTAGCCCCATACTAACCCGACAACTGACCGGTACCCAACAATTAAAACATTATCAGATGCCTCTTCGTCTGAATCCTGGGTCAGCCTATATCGATGCCGCAGGTCAAATGGCACATGCTGACCCAGTCTTCGTATATGTCCCGTTCACGACTACCGATCTCTTGAATTGGAAGACCCACAATTCCTCGTACACTGAGAAACCACAAGCTATGACCGATCTGTTCACCTCGATAGTTCAGACACATAACCCGACATGGGCTGATTGCCAGCAGTTATTAATGACATTGTTCAATAATGAGGAAAGGACAAGGATTAACCAAGCGGCCATTAAGGCGCTAGAGGAGAGAGCCCGTGCTTTAAATCAAGCCAATCCGGCAGCATGGGCCGCAACACATTACCCTAACACCGATCCTGACTGGAATGTAAATGGCGCAGATATGGCTCAACTTAAAGCCTATAGAGATGCTATAATTGCTGGCATGAAAGCCGGAGGGAAGAAAGCTATTAACATGTCGAAGACAGTTGAGGTGATTCAGAAAAGTGATGAAGCGCCCAGTGTCTTTTATGACCGATTATTGGAGGCATACCGCTTGTATACCCCCTTTAATCCGGAAGACGCTGATAATTCCCGAATGGTAAACTCCGCCTTTGTCAGCCAAGCTTACGGAGATATTAAGCGCAAGCTACAGAAATTAGAAGGGTTTGCAGGTATGTCTATCACCCAACTAATGGAGGTAGCGAACAAAGTATATATGAATAGGGAAACAGAAAGTAAGAAAGAGGAAGAGCGCAAGATGCGTAGAAAGGCAGATATGCTAGCGGTAGCGATCGCAGGCGTAGATAGACGGGGCCCAGATAGAGGCGATGGTAGATGGAATAGGGAGCCTTTGAGTAGGAATCAGTGCGCGTACTGTAAGGAAGAAGGGCATTGGAGGAACGAGTGTCCGCAAAGAGAGCAGTATGAGAGAGACTTACCCAGGGCAGGTTACGGAAACTTTAGAGGCAGAGCGAGAGGTAGAGGAGGCCCCGGAGGGAGTAATGGTAATAGAGGGAGTAATGGGAACAGAGGAAGTGTAAGGGAAGATAGGTACTATCCAGCAGCGCAAAGGTCCCGCGATAGAGAAGGTAGGGACTTTGTGGGATTGGCTGACACGGTCATGGAGGACTATTGATACCGACCGGGCTCCATCCCCCTTGGTCGAGCGGAGCCTATGGTCGATGTATCAATAGGGGGAAAAAGGAGTGCGTTTATGATCGACACTGGTGCTGAACATTCGGTGGTGACTAATCAAGTTGCTCCTCCATCTGGAAGAACTATTACTGTAATAGGAGCAACTGGAAGAAGTGCTGAAAAACCGGTTCTTAAAAGTCGACTCTGTACATTGGGAGGCCACGTAGTAAAACATCAATTCCTTTATATGCCTGAGTGTCCAGTCCAATTGCTGGGACGTGATATGCTATCCAAATTACAAGCGCAGATTACGTTCCTACCAAATGGAACAACATCCTTAAAGTTTAATGGACCCTCAGGTATTATGACATTGTCCGTACCAAAGGAAGAAGAGTGGCGACTTTATACAGTGTTGACTAGCCAAAACCCGAGGAGTGATGAATCCTTATTTAACATACCAGGAGTTTGGGCAGAGAACAACCCACCAGGACTGGCCCGCAATATTCCACCTATTAAAATCGAACTAAAACTTGGGGTTTATCCAGTAAGCCTGAGACAATATCATATTCCGCAGAAGGCTAAGAAGAACATCCAATCTTATCTGGATAAGTTCATACGGTATGGTATCCTAAAATTCTGTACTTCCCCCTGGAACACCCCATTGCTGCCTGTTCAAAAGCCCGGTACAGATGAGTATCGACCTGTGCAGGACTTGAGAGCAGTCAATGATGCGGTTGTTAGTATACATCCAGTCGTGCCCAATCCATATAACCTGCTTGCTTTAATTCCGGGCGGGGCTACTTACTTTACAGTCTTAGATCTCAAAGATGCCTTCTTTTGCCTCCGAATTGCCGCAGAAAGCCAATGTATCTTCGCTTTCCAATGGGAAAATGCTGTAACGGGCTCGAAACGCCAAATGACCTGGACAAGATTGCCCCAGGGGTTTAAAAATTCACCTACCCTATTTGGTTCAGCTCTAAGTCAAGATCTACTAGATTTCGAGTCTATCCCAGGAGAGTGTGTATTATTACAATATGTAGATGACTTGTTGATAGCAGCAGTTACAAAGGAAGTATGTCAGCAAGCAACGCACGATCTACTACACATTCTCTGGAAGGCAGGATACAAGGTGTCAAGAAGGAAGGCTCAGTTGTGTTTGCCAACTGTCAAATATCTGGGATTCCATATCTCTGAAGGTCAAAGAATTATGGGGCCAGAGAGAAAAGAAGCTGTGTGCCAAATACCGATACCCAGGAATAGAAGACAAGTGCGAGAATTCTTGGGGGCAGCAGGCTTCTGTAGGATATGGATTCCCAGCTACGCGATACTGGCAAAACCTCTGTATGCAGCTATCAAAGGTACAGAGCACGACCCCTTCTTATGGACTCAAGAACAGCAAACGGCATTCGAAGATGTGAAGAGGGCTTTGATGAGTGCCCCAGCATTAGGTCTACCTGACCACACACGGCCATTCTACCTGTATGTACATGAGCAAAGAAGAATGGCTGTGGGAGTATTGACACAGTACTTGGGATCATGGCAAAGACCTGTTGCCTACATGTCTAAGCAACTGGATGCAGTGGCCAGCGGACTTCCACCTTGTCTAAGAGCTGTAGCTGCAGCCGCCCTGCTAGTAGCTGAAGCCGATAAACTCACTCTGGGTCAAGAACTTTATGTACGAGTTCCACATGCAGTACAGACGTTGTTGGATTACAAAGGAAATCATTGGTTTAGTAACAGCCGTATGACCAAGTATCAAGCAATGTTGTGTGAAAACCCAAGAGTGCATTTAGAGACTGTAAATACCTTAAATCCAGCTACCCTTTTGCCACAACCTACTGAAAGTCAACATGATTGTTTGGAAGTAATGGATGAAGTATTTTCAAGTAGACCAGATCTTCGTGATTTTCCCATCCAGAACCCTGATGTTCAATATTACACCGACGGCAGTAGTTATGTAAAAGAAGGGATCCGCTATGCAGGATATGCAGTAACAACGATAGACAAGGTGATAGAAGCTCGGCCACTGGCAAAAGGAACATCAGCACAAAAGGCAGAATTGATAGCACTGACACGAGCGTTACAATTGGCTGAAGGTTTAAGAGTGAACATCTACACGGACTCCAAGTATGCGTTTTTAACCACTCATGCCCACGGAGCTTTGTATAAAGAAAGAGGACTATTGAATTCAGAAGGCAAAGAAATCAAATACGCAGCTGAGATCCTACAACTATTGGAAGCAGTGTGGGAGCCGAAAGAAGTCGGTATTATACATTGTCGGGCGCATCTGAGAGGAGATGGTGATGTAACCAAAGGGAATCGGATGGCAGATAGTGCAGCTAAGCGTGCTGCTGAATCAGGAAGACAGGAATATGTGGGGCATATAGCTGCTCTTATACCAACTCCACTGTCTCAATGGACTCCAATTTATACAGCTCAAGAAGAGGAGTGGTTAAGGACTGAACCTGGAAAGTATTTGGAGAACAAATGGTATCAGTTAGAAGATGGAAGAATAGTTATTCCAGCATCACTAGCGGTAGAAATTGTCCAAAACTATCATAACGGGACACATTCTGGGAGAGACAGTACAGAAGAATCTCTCAGAAAACATTTCTACATACCAAGATTGTCCAACTTGACTCAGGCCATTGTACGTAGATGTGTAACGTGTGCTAAAAATAATGCAAGACAAGGACCAGTAAAGCCACCAGGAGTCCAGTTTATGGGGGGACTTCCCATGTCCGATTTACAAATTGACTATACAGTGATGCCTAAATCGGGTGGACATCGCTACCTGCTGGTAGTGGTGTGCACCTATTCAGGCTGGGTAGAAGCATGTCCTACTCGTACAGAGAAAGCAGGAGAAGTCGTGAGATTCCTGCTACGAGAAATAATACCCCGATATGGACTACCCTGCTCTATAGGATCGGACAATGGTCCAGCTTTTGTTCATCAGTGCCTACAACAATTGACTCATATGCTTGGTATAAAGTGGAGGCTTCATACGGCATATAGACCCCAGAGTTCTGGTAAGGTAGAGAGAATGAATAGAACTATTAAGAATCAGTTGGCTAAAATGTGTCAGGAAACCCAACTTAAGTGGAACGTTCTCTTGCCCATAGCTCTATTGCGAATCCGTAGTACACCTACCAGAAGGATGGGCCTCTCTCCTTTTGAAATCATGTACGGGCGACCACCTCCCGTGCTTGGTAACTTAAGGGGGGATTTGAGTCAGTTGGGAGAAGGAATTACCCGGCAGCAGGTTGTAGAGTTGGGTAAGACTATGGAGGAGGTACAGAAATGGGTACAAGATAGATTACCTGTGAATATTTATCCCCAATTCATAGTTACCACCCAGGCGACCAAGTGTGGATTAAAGAGTGGAATAATGTGCCGTTAGGGCCCAAGTGGAGAGGTCCTTATGTTGTTCTTCTGTCTACCCCTACAGCGATAAAAGTAGCCGAAGTGGCTCCGTGGATACATCACTCCAGGGTTAAACCAGCAGCAGCCGATTCCTGGCAAGTTACAGCAAATCCAGAGAATCCCTGCAAGATCCGGTTAAAACGCACGACTCAGTCGGAGTGACGAGGAACCTTGTAGATTACAAATTTTATTGTTTCAGAGACTTGGTAAGTGAGTGAGAAGGCCATAATAAAGCCTGTCCACTCACCAACGAGTGTATAAGTCAGGGAAAGTCTTGAGGGGACCCCTGTGAAGGCGAGCAGAACTCCATTCCCTGCAGTCCTTACATCCTGGAAGCTGAGGTGCCTTCACACGGACGAAGACTGAGGATGACGACGAAAGATGTATTTTTAATAATGTTTATTTATGTGTATTTTTATATTCAGGAAGGTAGAGGTACCAACACTCCTAGCTGTGAGGTATGCATTAAGACTACAAGAACAGGTAACCATATATCCCAGACCCTAATTTGGCATTCGCAATATGAGTGTAAAGGAGATGTATCAAGATGTAGATACTTAAATATAGAATATAGTGTGTGTCATTTAGGAGTAGGAGAACCTAAGTGCTTCAGTCCTGAGTATCAACCCCGTACAATTTGGTTGACTCTCAGAAATGGAGATCCTCAGGGGACCCTAATTAATAAGACGGTATTAGAATCCGTATATTCTTCAGGTGCTCTGCTATTTGATGCGTGTAAAGCAATATCAAGTGGTAGAAAGCCGTGGAATGTATGTGGGGATCTTAGATGGGAGAGGACGTATGGGTCTAACGATAAATATATTTGTCCCAGTAGTAAAAATAAATATGTAAGTCCAAGATGCCCAAATAGAGATTATAACTTCTGCCCATATTGGTCTTGTGTGGGGTGGGCGACTTGGGGACAGACAGCAGACAAGGACATGATTGTGACTAAGTTGCCTACTGCATATTGTAAGTCTATGGAACAATCCAATCCATATACTTATAAATAACCCTGACAAGTTCTTAGATAAATATGGTAATTTATTTGGGTTTCAAATATATGGGACGGGTTTAGACCCTGGGACAATATTGTTTATAGGGATAGAGACTGATACGGTAACCTCCCAAACTCATCAAGTATACCATTCCTTTTATGAAGAGATGAGCATAGATAATAAGATCCCCCATAATGCTAAAAACTTGTTCATTGATTTAGCCGAGAGTATTGCCGGTAGTCTTAATGTTACCAACTGCTATGTGTGTGGAGGTACTAACATGGGAGACCAATGGACTTGGGAAGCAAAGGAGGTAATGTCTGGTTCTGAGGCAGTTGACCAATTAATATCTACACAAGCCGACTATCATATGAGTGTTAGCGGTAAATCTGAGTGGAGATTGAAGACCTCCATCATAGGTTATGTTTGTATAGCGAGGAAAGGAATGATGTATAATACTTCTGTAGGAGAATTAACTTGTCTAGGGCAAAAAGCTTATGATGATGATACAAAGAATACAACTTGGTGGTCGGCTTCAAATGTCTCAGAACCATCTAACCCGTTTGCAAGATATGCCAATTTAAAGGACGTATGGTTTGATCTATCCATCACATCTAACTGGAGAGCCCCAGCGAATTTGTACTGGATCTGTGGTAAGAAGGCCTATTCGGAGTTACCACAGGACTGGGAAGGGGCATGTGTGTTGGGTATGTTAAAACCATCCTTCTTCTTGTTGCCTATTGAAACAGGTGAGACTTTAGGTGTTAAAGTGTATGATGTGAATCATAGGAAGAAAAGGGGACCCATAGAGATAGGTGCCTGGGAAGATAATGAATGGCCTCCCCAGCGTATTATAGATTATTATGGGCCAGCCACGTGGGCAGAGGATGGTACCTTTGGTTATAGAACCCCTATTTATATGCTCAACCGCATTATAAGGTTACAGGCGGTGGTTGAGATCATTACTAACGAGACATCACAAGCGCTCAATCTTCTAGCGAAGCATAATACCAGGATGAGGACAGCAGTTTACCAAAATAGATTAGCCTTGGATTATCTTTTGGCAGTAGAGGGAGGTGTATGTGGGAAGTTTAACCTGAGCAATTGCTGTCTTCAAATAGATGACGAAGGGCAAGCAATAGCTGAGCTTACTAGCCATATGGTTAAACTAGCGCATGTGCCTACTCAGGTATGGAAAGGGTACAATCCAAGTAGTTGGTTTGGTAGCTGGTATGAGTGGTTTGGAGGGCTTAAGGCAGTGGTAGGTGGAGTCCTACTGATTTTAATGTTGTGTCTACTCCTGCCGTGTCTTATACCCTTAGTAGTTAGGTCTGTGCAAAGCCTGATAGAAAATATAGCAGAGAGGAAGGCTGCTGCACAGATAATGGCAATTTATAAATATAAGGCTCTAGATCAGGGAGAACCAATGCAGGAAGACGAGTGTTGAAGATTCACATCGTAGGATAAGTCTGGTCTGGTTCAAAGGTAACTTGTGGTGTATGCAAACCAAGGTTAAGTGATGCCTCAAGTAATTGTAAAATATCAAGAGGCATCAAAGGGGGGAATGTGGTGGAATCTCGGTAAAAATAAATTTAGTAGGCCGAGATTACCACGTGGCATGTGTACGTGCATATGCTGACGTATCGATCAGTTGGTTGCACGAGGCAAGATACGATCAGTAGTGTACGGAGCATGTGCAAGAATACAGGATGTAGTATTCCCCTCCTCCATTGTGCTGGACAAGCCATGCGGTCAAGCAGGAAGTTAATTCTTATTTGTAATGATTGGTCAAGAGAATGTGCGGGTGGAGCTTAATATGGGAGGAGTTATGTGCCTATATAGGGAGCCTGCACTATTGTTCAGGGCTCAGAACTTGCTGTATTTTTGGTGACATTAGTCCCTCTGAGTCCCGATCGGTGATCCAATAAAGAATCTCTTCCTTCCTGAAGAAACCTGTGTCCATCCCTCTGTGCTTTGCTTCCGTCAGTTTCTCCGGTATCACTCTAACTAAACTATGGAATCACAGTGTGGAAAGTTTAGCTTGTATTTTTAATTCAATGTGTCACTAGTTTTTTGAACGAGAATTTCAATACGAAGCCACCTTCCAACCAGGATGTACTTGGAAGCCAAAGTAATCTGAATGTAACTTTCCTGTTATTATTATTGTTTGGTTGAATTTGTTCCATTTACGTTGTTGTCCATATCTATCACAATAATAGGAAAGAAAGTTCATTTAATTGCAGCATGAAGACATGTAAGACATAATTAGCCCTGGAATGAAATGGAAACAGATTTACATCACTCTTATCTTGGCCTAGGGTTACGGATTTCAGATTACTGCACTTGGGCTGAACCCCACCAAAAAACTAAAACCATTGTGATCATGGTTGTCAGAGTCAAGATTTTTTTTCTATATGTCTTATTTGAGCTGTACAAATACGTTGGTAGTATGTACACTTCCTCGTTCCCACACATGCTCAATCCTTATACAGTGATGAGTTGGCACTCAAATCATGAGAGAGAAACTTGGGGGAAGTGTGGGCATGCCTCCATCGCAATGATTTTT